>JAKOGI010000207.1:422500-717500 GCA_029747015.1 Carnegiea gigantea
GAGTACCCTTTCTATGTTACAATGTTACAAATGTTTATCGACAACCAAATCAAGTTAAGTATTCCTAATTAGCAAAAACTTACTTGTTGGCGTATGAAAATGGGTATTGTCCATATTGATAAAAACTCAAAGAATATGATAGTGGGTGTTGTCCCACATTGAAAAAATTAAAGGGTTTGAGCATGTATATAAGCTTGTGAGTTACTCCATCTATTGCCGATTGGTTTTGGAATGGATCCTCATTTGAACTTGTATGCATGAGTCGTTTGTTGAAAGCCTAATTGATATAAAAAAATGTAACATTACTCACTTAAAGCTAAACTTAATGGAAATTTATCTGGGAATTTTATTCAGAGTTTTGGATAAAAAGTGGATCTCAACCTGATTTTGATGCAATCAACGTAAAAGCAGTTTTGCAAAACAGGGATTTAGGAGGTTGGCGTGAAGGGTCGGTAACGGTTCCATCAACAATTAATTGTAAAGGCCGATATTTTTATTTTACAATCAGCATTTAACGGCCATTAAATCTTGCTAGAGAGACGTATTTTATATCTGTTGAGCAGTTTTACAAATGACATATTATTATCATAAATATAAATTGTAGAAAAGTCCACGAAAGGATCATCGCGGCTAGCAAGACCACATAAATTCCAGTGAATTATCTGATGAAAATTATATACAACCATTATTAACAAAATAATATATATGCATAGAACAAACTTATCATTTTTTTTCATTTAACCATTTAAATTCGATACTAGCTATATTCAGTTCTAATTACAATGTGAGCTTTTGTGTGACTATAAACTTTTGAACTGTAGTAAATGTTTTCGTTTGATTATTCAGTGATTTAGCCATATAAATAAGGAAAGAAAAAACAAATCACTACATAAACTAAAGCGTATCCTAATCAAAATTATAAGCATCGTGTCGGTCATCGTACCGTTTTTTCACTGGAACGAGTCATACCGAATTTATGTACAGTTGTATCGGGCTCGTATCGTTTTGAATTTCAAAAAATTTAAAAATTAAAGTACAAAAAAATAAAATTTTGGCGTGACAGGCAGTATTCGACCGAAAATATTGGTACCGCTCGATATTTGACGGTATAGAACAGTATTGACCTGTATAATACGAGACTATAGCTTGCACCATTTCTTGACCTGTACCGTACGCTTCGACCAATACCGAACGGTACGATGCAATATTTATAACACTTATCCTAATACTGTATTCATCAATTGATCATTTTGACTTTTGGACAATTATCCACTGAAGTGAAATAAACAACGTTGACAATCGCGTCCATTATTAAACGAATTATATTCATCAAGGTAACCGAACGAAATGACTAGCACTTAATTAAAACAGAGTGCAAGAAAAGGAAAGAACTAGACATGACTTGTGTTGAAGAGTTGAAATGAGGATTCCACACACCACAAAATGCAATTGATGAGTTCATCCATTGGATGCCGATATAATATTCGAAAATGGCAAGGCACTGATTTTTGAAAATATTAGGATACGTACAACACATGCAATGAGCATGTCTTAATGAAAACTATTTATTTGATTACATGTGTGTTTATAATATTTTCTATGCTTCCTAGCGTTGAAAAGGGTCGTATTTGGATGAGATTAACAACAAATAGCTCGTACTGTACATGCACCATAGCTATCAATAATAAAATTCAATTTCTCTGTATCATCTGTTTATTTGGCTTATGTTGGACAGCGTCCAAAAATATATGTGTCAAATTACAAATACATGGAGTCCTAAGAAGTGTCCATGCTTCCTAGCTCACAAGTCTGGTTAGCAGTTGAAACATCACCACAAAGTGATTTGGCAGCTAGTATGGTGTCTAATCAGCTTTTATTTTTTAATTGAAGCCCCTACTTATGGCCTAATTGATTTTAATGGTCTAATGAACTGTCCTTTGTACACTTAGGGCCTGTTCTTTTCGTAGGTAAATGGGAGTGAGTAAAAGATGAAGTAGGTTGAGGTGGATTGAAGTCGGTTGAAGTGGGTTCAAGTGCGTTGAAGTGGGTTGAATTTTTTTATATGATAAATTGAACTTGATCAAAATAGTAGAAATGAGTTGAAGTAGATTAAAGTGAGTTGAGGTGAGTTGAAATTGATATTTTAGAATTGACCCACAAAAAGAACAGGGCCTTCATGTGTAACCGGTATCCTTCGACATCACACAATGGTCACCACTTATTTCGGCTTTGAGAGTTTGATTTGTCATTTGAAGAGGGGAATTCAACATGAACATTAATGACTTGATCATGAGCTTCCCGGAAATTTACTGTAGGATAAGAAAGTCAGTTATCCACCTCCAAGTGACAACTTGGCCCAGCAACGGATTTCTGTTTTAGAGATATTTAATTTGGTAAGAAGATGCCGAGCATATCTATGTGAGAAAGAAAAAGTAGGTTAGAAGTTCGTCCGGCCCGTCCGTCCAGAAAATAATGAAGGTTACCAAAATCTATCATTGAGAATTGGACGGACGACGGTCGACGGGTGCATGATGTGGCATAAGAGAGCCAAAGAGCTACCAATGAAATTGATGTCATCAGCGTAGAAAGAAGTGTAAGAGTATCCGTAAAAGTGCGAAGAATGAACATGCATGGATGAATCGGTTGTTGGACACGTTTTTATGTGGCCTGAGTTATCATTTATCTAATTAATTGATCATTGACCTAATAAATACCCTACGTATTTATTTGGTAATTATTTGATGGACGTAATTACCCTTATGACCTAATTAGGGTTTCCCCTTGGGTGTATATAAATAGAGGTATTAGGCAGAGATCAAGACACCAATCTTACGCCTCCTCTCTGCCTCTCTATTCTCGTGAGTCTCATCCTCACCTTAGCCATCATAACGATACACCCTAAACGGGAACTCGATCTGCGTGAGAATCATGGCCTCATCCCTAACCACGTTTACAGGATTATCAGGTACACATGATTTAATTCCTGATTTATATCTTTTATGTTTAAGAATTGATCAACATGTGGTATCAGAGCCTTATGTTGATGAATCAATTCTTTTTATTTTCGAACATCAGCATTACTTTTCCTTAAAATTAAGATCTAAGTTTTTCGGAATTAATCCATAAAATTACTTTCTTATGCTTCGAATATCAGCAAGTATAATTTGTGATGAATTATTTGAAGTGTTCATCCTTATTTTGATGAAATCTTCTAATTCTGGTATTTGTTTTGGAATATAATTGTGTTTCCTTAAATTGTATGGCATATCTCACTTTTGCATAATATATTCTATTTCCTTATTTATGAATTTATTTTACCTAGAATAGCAAAACTAAGTAAGGGCTATGCTAAAATACCATTGAAAAGGTTAAATCTTTTTACTTGAAAATCTCTTGCCTTATACGCCTTTTAATTAAATCAATTTCAATGGGTCCCCAAATTTTTTTGTAGCCCCGCCCGAATCGCTTTAACTTTTGCGGTTAATTAATTATTAACATTAAATTTATAAGTCATTTGACTAATCTTAAATAAAATTCATTTTATGATTAGTTAAATTGATTTATTTTGCTTGACTTGAACAATACCTTAGAGTACACTTCTGCCCAAAGGTGATGTGTAACATTTGTGAAATTTATTTCAAGCCTTATTAAGCATTGTCATTTAGTGCATATCCTTAAACAGATATTTGCATGACACTCGCCTTAAATACATAATATTTCACTTCTGTCCAAAGATGATGTGTTATAATTGTGTACTGCGAACTAAATATATATGTGCATTAAAATTTAAATGTTTCACTTCTGCCCAAAGGTGATGTGTTACATTCAAATTGCACATCATTATTTTATTATTCATAATACTTAAATAAGTGGTCATAACCAAAGTGAAAGCCATTTGTTTGAGTAGAATTAAATTTAGTCTATTATTTTGGTGTTATAATAGACTATTATCACAGCTTCATTACTATATAATGGTCCTTAACTTCGCCAGCCTTAGTTCATTACCTCTTAACTTCTTCTTTAATTTTGTGTCTTATTTCTCTCATCTGAATCCATTATCAGCCCCAAATATGGGAATTGAGACCTTGAACGGTGCTAATTTTTCTTCATGGAAAGATTCACTGATGCTAACTCTTGGCATGTTGGATTTTGATTATGCACTGAGAGAGCCTGCCCCTCCTGCCCTCACTGATAAAAGTACTGCTGAAGATAAAATAGTACATGAGAGATGGGAGAGGTGCGACAGAATGGCTCTTATGCTTATTAAAAATTCCATCAGCATAATCATCAGGGGGGCTATTCCAGATTCATCTAATGCTAAAACATATCTGGCTTCCGTGGAGGAACAATTCAAAGCAACTTCTAAGGCACATGCTAGTACTCTTATTTTGAAGATGGTGACTACAAAATATGACGGGAATAGCGGCATTCGTGAGCACATCATGATGATGAACGACATGGCCCGCAAGCTCAAGGGATTAGACATGGAGATCAGTGAAGGTTTTCTGGTGCACTTCATAATGACTTCTCTTCCTGCATCTTTTGAAGCTTTCAAGGTCAACTACAACACCCAGAAGGTCAAGTGGTCGATGAATGAGTTGATTGCTATGTGCGTACAAGAAGAAGAGCGTCTGAAGCTGGACAAACCTGATGTGGCTTACCTCATGACCACTAATCCAAAGAAGAGGAAGAGAAATGTCGATAAGAAGGAAGTTTCTAAAGTCCAGAAACGTGATGCAAGTGCTTCTTCCAGCTCTAAGAACTCCAAAGGGAAGTCTTACTGCAAGTTCTGCCGCAAGGAAGGACATAGACAGAAAGACTGCCAAGACTTTAAAGAGTGGCTGACGAAGAAAGGTAATCATCTTTACATGATACTTGAGTCCTTTAATTTAAATGTTCCAACTAATACATGGTGGTTTGACTCTGGTTCTATGGTTCATGTAACCAACTCACTTCAGGGATTCCTTACAATCCAGAAGCTGGAAAGAAACCGAAGAACACTTAAGCTGGGGAATGGAACAGAATTAGCTGTCGAAGCCATGGGAACCTTAGAATTAATAATGAAAACTGGTTTGTGTATTAAACTTTATGATACCTTATATATTCCTGAGATTACTCGGAATTTAGTATCAGGACCAAAGTTAGACATAGACGGTTTTGATGTTTCTCATGGTCATGGCAGACTTACTATTAGTTTCAATTCTCAAGTGTTTGGTCATGGTTTTCTGGATGGTGGTCTCTATAAATTAGAACTAGATGATGATTTTTCCAAATCTTTGTTGTCATATAATATCAATCAGACACTAACAAAGAGAAAACGAAAACGAGACTTAGAAACTTCATCCATGTTGTGGCATCAACGCTTAGGCCACATTTCACGAGAACGTCTATCTAGACTCGTGAAGAATGAAGTGTTACCATCTCTCGATTTCAATGATTTTGGAACATGTGTCAAATGCCTTAAAGGTAAAATGACATCAGTGAATAAGAAAGGTGCCACAAGGAGTTCTAATTTATTAGAGCTCATTCACACTGACATTAGTGGTCCTTACTCTATCACTGGAATAACTGGACATAACTCATTTATCACTTATATTGATGATTATTCTCGTTATATGTACTTGTATCTCATTAAGGAAAAATCTGAATCACTTACAACTTTTAAAGATTATAAAACTGAAGTTGAAAAACAACTTGATCGTCAGATAAAAGTTGTAAGATCAGATAGAGGAGGTGAATATTATGGTAGACATACTGATGTGGGTCAAGCTCCTGGTCCATTTTATGAGTTTTGCAAGGCCCAGGGGATTGTAAACCAATATACCATGCCTGGTACTCCTCAACAGAACGGTGTTGCTGAGAGAAGAAATAAGACCCTAATGGACATGGTACGCAGTATGTTAGCCAACTCAGGTTTACCTCTATTTCTCTGGACCGAGGCCTTAAAAACAGCTGTTCATATACTCAATAGGGTTCCTTCTAAAGCTGTCCCTAAAACTCCTTATGAACTCTGGACAGGAAGGAAACCGAGTCTAAGATATATGAAAGTATGGGGTTGTCTTGCCGAAGCTAAACTTTATAATCCCTTCTTGAAGAAACTCGACATGAAAACTGTAACTTGCTACTTCATTGGTTATCCTTTTCACTCAAAAGGTTACAGATTTTATTGTCCTTCCCATGTCACTCGCATTGTAGAAACCAAAGATGCTCATTTCCTTGAAGATTTTAAGGTCAGTGGGAGCAGTGAAAACCCTTATGATGAATTGCTAGAAGTACAAGACGCGGGGGGGATAGACTTGTCGATTACTTTACCTCCAATTACTCCTTTTGTACTCAATGCCAATCCGCAGGACACTGCACCACCTCCTACTCCTAATGTACCTGGAAATGAAGACACCTCAAATGATAACCATCAAGACAATGCCGCCAATGCTCAACCTGAAAATTTGCTCAGGAGGTCATCTAGGTCTAAAAGGCCTACTAACTTTGATGATTATGTTACCTACCTGACTGAAGCAGAAATGGATGCTGGAAAGTTTACTGATCCTACCTCTTATAATGAAGCCATTAACAGTGATCAGTCTTCCGAATGGAGTAAAGCCATGATTGAAGAGCTTGACTCCATGAAGAAAAATGATGTTTGGGATTTGGTTGAATTACCCAACGGTGTCAAACCCGTAGAATGTAAATGGGTCTTCAAAACAAAACTGGACCCGAATGGAAACATTGAACGCTACAAAGCGAGATTGGTTGCAAAGGGCTACACTCAGAAAGAGGGAATTGACTATCAAGAGACCTTTTCTCCTGTCTCTCGAAAGGATTCCTTAAGAATTGTTATGGCCCTTGTAGCTCATTTTGATTTAGAGCTACATCAGATGGATGTCAAAACCGCTTTCCTTAATGGCGATTTGGATGAAGAAGTGTTCATGAAACAACCCGAAGGATTCAAATCTGAAGGTCAAGAGCACTTAGTCTGTAAGCTAAAAAAAATCCATATACGGGTTGAAGCAGGCATCACGTCAATGGTACCTAAAGTTGCATCAAGTCTTGAAGTCAGAAGGTTTCATAAAGAATCAAGTGGATCAATGCGCCTACCTCAAGATGAGTGGGAGCAACTTTACTATACTTGTCCTTTACGTAGATGACATTCTATTGGCAAGTAATAGTTTAGACATGTTGCATGAGTCCAAGCGCTTACTCTCGCGTAATTTTGACATGAAAGATCTCGGGGAGGCTTCTTATGTTATTGGCATCGAATACACCGAGATAGAGTCAATGGTATTTTGGGATTATCTCAAAAGGCTTACATTGAGCGTGTCCTTACACGTTATAACATGCAACATTGCTCTCCTTCTGTGGCTCCAGTAGTTAAGGGAGATGTTTTCGGTTTATTTCAATGTCCGAAAACAGAGGTTGAAAAAGAACAGATGAGAATGATACCTTATGCGTCAGTAGTAGGAAGCCTTATGTATGCACAAGTCTGTACTCGTCCAGATATCGCTTACATTGCTGGAATGTTAGGTCGTTATCAGACCAATCCTGGTCTTGATCACTGGAAAGCAGCTAAGAAAGTTCTTCGATATCTACAAGGGACAAAAGACTATAAACTGACTTACAGAAGGAGTGATAATTTAGAAGTGGTTGGTTATTCTGATTCTGACTTTGCTAAGTGCAAAGATGACAAGAAATCCACTTCAGGGTATATCTTTATGTTAGCTGGCGGACCTATCTCGTGGAAGAGTCATAAGCAAGAGTTGACTGCAACTTCTACGATGATGGCAGAATACATTACGCTGTACAACGCAACCTGTCATGGAATGTTGCTCAAAAACCTTATCACTGGACTCAAAGTAGTTAATTCCATCTCTCGACCATTGAAGCTTTATTGTGATAACTCAGCCGCCGTTAGTTTCTCGAACAGTAACAGTTCGACTGGCGCTGCTTTATATCTTGATACAAAGTACTTGTTCGTACGTGAGCGAGTTGAGGAAAATAAACTTTGTATTGAGCATATAAGTACTAAGAATATGCTTGCGGATCCGATGACTAAAGGTCTCCCTCCTAAGATTTTCGAAGAACATGTTTCGAAGATGGGGTTATCTAAAGACCTTATTTAGTTGCATATTGTACTTGCTTGCATTTAATAATAAAATTTCCTCATTGTTTTGTTTGTTTTGTCTCTGAATGTGTCTACGCATGCCTAAAGACATATAGACAACATTTATGTACAAAATAATCTTATGGGTTTAATTGTCAATTTGATCCTTAGCTTATTTAAGTTTTAAATTTGGTATTGTAGTATGATTAATGGGGTCTTGAATTGAATATCGATTCAATGACTGTATTTCTCTGCTACAATTTCGGTTTAGAACTAAAATGAGTATTAAAATCTGATCAGACTTATCTAATACTCATCATAAATGATTACTCGGCCAAGTGGGAGAATGTTGGACACGTTTTTATGTGGCCTGAGTTATCATTTATCTAATTAATTGATCATTGACCTAATAAATACCCTACGTATTATTTGGTAATTATTTGATGGACGTAATTACCCTTATGACCTAATTAGGGTTTCCCCTTGGGTGTATATAAATAGAGGTATTAGGCAGAGATCAAGATACCAATCTTACGCCTCCTCTCTGCCTCTCTATTCTCGTGAGTCTCATCCTCACCTTAGCCATCATAACGATACCCCCTAAACGGGAACTCGATCTGCGTGAGAATCATGGCCTCATCCCTAACCACGTTTACAGGATTATCAGGTACACATGATTTAATTCCTGATTTATATCTTTTATGTTTAAGAATTGATCAACATCGGTACAACTGCAAGTGCAGCTTAGGGATAATAGACAGTTGATGAAATTATAAAACCACGCTGCAGCAGTCTATTTCAAACCATAGAAAGACTCGTTTAGCCTGGACACATGGTGGGGATAGTGAGGGTGGACAAAGCCCTCTAGCCAGGTCATGTTGATTTCCTCATTAAAACTGTCCACAGAAGTTTCTCATATTTCCGCAATCGACTCTAACAAGGATACTTTAATCATGCATTCTTTTTACTTTCAAACTCTTTTCTTGAGCTCCTTGTGATGCTTTTAATGCCTAAAGTTTCATCCCCAATTACCAGTAAACCTAGTTTTCACCCACAGTTAGAGCTTCTGCAACAATCTTTGATCGAGCAAGAAAATCCGTCTTAGCTTCACTTTGCATTTTTTTCTTATGCAGTAGCTAATTCCTTTGCGTTATTCGGCATTTCAGTCACCCTCCCGTGAGAATCCTTATTCCTTCTGTTCTTTTCACAAACTTCAAAGTCCAACTCGATAGAATTGTTAGTGATACATTAAGTCATTTTTTTAAAAAGCTTACTCAAAGGCTATATTATTCTGAACATAGATAAAGAGGATTACTTGTTATAGGTTATCATAATTAATCGTGACATACAAAACTTGAGAGATGTAAACATATGAGTTCATCGGAGGCAACTATATTACTGGCTTCCGAAGAGGCGGCTGACAAATTTGTCGATGATCAAGCTCAAAAGTGTTTGATAGCCTCTCTCGGTAAAATGGGCACTATCCCAAAACAAGTACTCAGAATTATTCCGACATACTGGAACCAGCTTGTTGCACAATATTGCGAACTCTATTAATCCTGTCCCACAACACCCTCTTTTCACTTGTTCGAAACCTGCATCACCACAGCATCAGTTCAGAACATAAAAACACTGCTAAAATAAATCTTTTTTTGGGAAAAAAGTTACTAAATAAAACTTACTAGCGTGCAGTTTGATCAATCACGTTAAATATTCATCCTTTTAATATGAATTGACTTAATAAGTCTGACAGATAGACATAGAATTCAGTTTCTAAGGTTTCGACTGTTACTTTAAGTTTTCTGCCGACAAGATGATTCTTAACCATTATCTTTGAGCCATTCAGAGCGATAGGTTTTCAGGTTTGAATTTGAGCGACATATTGATGTATTTTGTAAGGTTTTAAGTTTAAAAGGCATTTGTGTGAGAGCAATTATATTTAGCATATAAAATCACTTGTAAATCTTCAACCATTAACTTAAACTTCAAGTTATTGTAGCCTCTAAATATACGTGACAAATACTGAGCAAAAGAAAGAGCAAACCAACCGTATTTTTTGGGATTTTGGATGACATCTATCGCAGGAGTGTACCAATCAATATATGCCACCCTAGAATCAGGGAGTTTAGAGGTAAGGGAATCAACTTCAGCAGACAACTTAGAATTGAGCAATTCAGCTGCATGGTTGGTAGATTCTGCACATTCCCTTCTAATTCCTCCTGCAATCGTTCTTTGTAAAGGCACACATCCAACGGGCATGACAGAAAAAACCGATATCCTCCTCGCCCCAAGATCATGCAAGTCCTGTCCAGTTTGCAAATTAAGTGACCAACAATGCACACTATATTCTCATTTCTCTGCAAATCAACTGTATCATACATGACAAATATTTCACTCAATTAGGTTGTCATTCAATTGATTACGTGCGGTTCACGAAATGTTAGGTGCTGTCACATATGTATTGAACATTTTGGGTTTTAGCCCACTCAAAGATCTACTCTTGAGTGGTTTAGTACACTCATTATGAAAACACAAACAGTGTTTGATAAGATAAGAAGTTCATTTTTAGCTTAGTTCATTTAGGTGAGGTCAACCTAAGTTTGAATATAAGCGTACAAAAGAAAACTACCACAAGGCCCTGTATTTTTAGATTACTTGAAATTCGTGGTTTCAAAGTCAAAAAATAAGTCTAGAAAGCAAAGAGTTCATTGCCTAATAAATGACACTATTATCCTCAAATATGTATATGTTTCAAAAGGGGATGAAATCTATAGTGGGTATATATATATATATATATATATATATATATATATATATATATATATATATATATATATATATTTCCATATATAATTAACTATATATATATATATATATATATATATATATATATATATATATATATTACACACACACACACAACATGTAGAGATATATAGATATTAATACATGAATTTCAAGTTGGCGAGGCAGCCATCTGTTATCCCACACCCTAAGTGACTTATAAAAGGGGATGCAAATGTATAGTGGGAACATATGAAAGAGGATGCAAATGTATAGTTTTAAATTTATTTAAAAAACAACATAGTAAAAGATTCTGATAAAATATCTACATATTCCTTCTCAATATTAATACACCATGACCTGTTCGTTAATAGACCACAATAATTTTGTAATAGTTTAACATGACTTTATTGTATATTGTTATCAAATTAGCGTTAAGAATTCATACGATGCATGTGATTATATATATTGATTATTTTTATTTTAAATTGTAATTTTCTATTCTTTAATTTAGAAATTTAATAATTCTTATTATGATGACACTAGTATATATTTGATAAGAGTAAATGGCCCTGATAGGACCTCAAGTTTTCTTTTACTTGCCTTCAAGGACCTCAATAGTGGATGACATTCCGTTGAGGACCTCATGCTTGCTTTCCAGCCAAATTTCCACATAAGACAAATTAAAAATGCATCCAATTTTCAAGGCTAGAAAATTAAACAATTAAATGGTTAATTGTTTGTCATATAGTAAAAGATGACAAATCTAATAGTACTATTATTATATCCTTATGATGCAAGAATTTAGGTAAAATAATTTTTAATATGTTATTAAGACTCGATAGAATAAATCTTTAATTTGTCTTTCAAATAGCAAAATAAGTTGACATATTATATTATTTAATTTATGAAAGATTTGAGCACTTCGTCTTGCTTTTTTTTTTCGGTTGAATTAAATACTCATTATTTCAAGTTCAACTTATATGAAACTTTTTGGTTTTATATCATTTTCTTTGTTAAATTTTTTACATTTTTAAGATCAAATTTTATTACTAATTATTTGTAAGATACGCCAACATCGTTTGAACAAATAGAATTAAATATAACTAAATATCTAAATCTACCCCATCTTACATGCCCTTCCAATATCATGCAGCATCCTACGTGGAATTTTATGCATCGATCATATGTGCACGAGTTGAAGTGAATAATAAGAGTTAATCTTATTGATATTACCATTTAAAGTTAAACTTATAAATTTTAGTATTGACAACAACAACAACAACAACAACAACTCCCAGTATAGGTCCCGCTTTCGCGGGGTCTGGGAAAATTTTAGTATTGAAGTGATATATATTAGAAAAATAATTGCTTTTTAAATCAAATATATTGATTGTTTTTTTTTTAAATTGGCACATGAGGAGGTCATCTCTGATGATACGTAATATAAAAGAGCACTATGGTATGTCATATAATTGAAGTCTTATTATAATCAAATTGAACACTCTTCTAACTAAAATTATTTATTAACTACATTTTTTGTATTTTTTCTACCACTTTCTTGCTGTTACTCTTTTTTTTTTTTTTTTAATGAAATGTGAGCATTCCACTTGCAAAGGGAGAAGAGGTAAGCAAAAACTTGCAATGGGTAGGATTTGAGCCCATAATCTCCCACTTAAATGTGAAAACAAAAAATCTTAGTATGAGTTGAACTTTAAAATAATAAGTATATTAATTTAATAGAAAAAAGTTAAGAACAAATTCTTAAAGTTTTCATAAATTAAATGATATAATGTGTCAACTTATTTTGCTATTTGAAAACAAAACAAACTATTCATTCCCTTGATACCATATTAAAAATTATTTTAACTAAATTCTTACAGCACAAGTATATAATTCAATATTAATACGTAAAATTCATCACATCCAAAACTATATTTTTTCTTTTATTTTGCTAGATTCATCTTTTTTCATTATTTGACAAACAATAACTACTTAGTCCTTTAACTTTCTAGCCTTGAAAAATTGGATGCACTCTTTAATTTGTCTTAGGTGGGAATTTGGCCGGAAAGCCAGCATGAAGTCCTCAACGGAATGTCATCCACTATCGAAGTCCTTGAAGACAAGTAAAAGAAAATTTGAGGTCCTATCAGGGCCATTTACTCTATTTGATAAATATAAACCGCAGAAACAACATCACATATTGTAATAATAACAATTGATTAATTCTTTATTAATAGATATAATTTTTATTGAAAATATTAATTTCATGAGATTAGGAATTAATGTTGTACATAGTTTTGGGAATTAAAGCATTTTATTTTCAGAGTCTTTATTGATAACTTTGGAAATATAAATTGCTGTCAAATTTTTATAGACTAGTTTATGACTCTCACACCATTATTATGTTAATAGCAATAATATCATGCAATAACAAATAGAGATCAACCTTTTAATTCACCTTTTAATTTATTACCTTTTTTTGAACATAAATATATAAATATAAATGTGAAACGTTAAACATTAGATATAATACAATGACCATTATGACTACCACACATATAGAAAAATGCTACCCAATACCCATGCAAATTATCAACAAGAGTATAAAATTGCTTCCAATTTCAAGAGAAGAGAAGCCAAAGTGATCATCATCCTATTTTTTACGTAGTATTTGCGGACATTTATATTTCATAGGATAAACTATTTTTCATAAGTTGTCATCATTCCAGTATCAATCTCAATATAGCTCAATTTATTAAATAGATTAAACGTGTTAATTTATTTTATTAAACTGATAAAAAATCTTCACTCAAATTTACTTAATTTTATATTTAATTTAGATTAATAACTATATCGGATTAACTTGGTCCCAGGGTAGGTGGTACGAATCAGACTATGAACACGAAGAACGTGACCTCACAACATAAAGAAATTGTGTGGTCAGTCCATATGACAAGTTTCGGTGCCATAGATCGTGTGCTGTGTACTGCACTGTCTGCACCGTGCTGGAGTGTTTACTTTTACTTTATAATCGTGGGACCCGAGTTATAAAGGGACGTCATCAATCATTCACGCTCCGGTCCCACGCAGGCGTTAGGTGGATTTGGACATATAGTTCCCACTATTTAGAAATAGTAATTTTTTTTTTTGGGAATACACCCTATTTTCATATCCTCATTTTTTTTTTTAAACAAGTATCTGTGGATTAAATCATGCAATCTCTATAGATCTACAGATTCAGATCTAAAAATAAGTGATGGCTACTTAAGGGTAACCTAATAGATTTCACATATTATATTGGGTGACAATAAATTCTAGCATAAGAGCACTTCTAGCGTTGTGGAATACGTGAGATAAGTGGACCCCACATATTACACGTGTTCTAAAAAGTGATAGAATATAAATTTCAAATATATAAAACTTTTAATAATATAACATGTGTGAGTTCTAAAATTTAAATTGAAAATGCTCTAAATAGAAACAAGTAATGGAACATACATAACCCCCCCCCCCCTCTTCCCAATTGTACAAATCTGAATCTTCTTGAATTCAAATGTATAAGCGCACACAGAATTTATTTAGAAGTACCTGGACAAAGGAAGAAGCCAAGTTGACTAAGAAATCTGTGTAGGACTGAATGTCGTATTGTAACCTCCGCAGTGGGATGTCAAAGTACCCGAAGAGATCATTGTTTCCGGTTAAAACCATAAACACACTGTTGTTGAGAATGAACTGGCTCTTTTCTTCTCCAACCAATTGTTTCAGCTTCCTTGTGTAATCCTTGAAATGTTCTAACTGCTGAGATAGTGATATCACTAACTGCATTCATACATTTCAACCCAGATACAGTTTTTATTAAGCAATCGAAAATGTATTATATAAATAAGTTAGCAGTTAACGAAAACAGTAATTTTACCGTAATTTTGGATGTCAAAGGGTCATAACCAGAACCTCCCGAGGCGAAGCTTACACCAGTAAGGAGATCATCTGGCCCCAGATTTGGGTCCAGATAAGGTGGCATATATTGTTTAATCGAGAATTCCTCCACTGAAAAATGTTAATCCAAAATCTTAGTCATTGTTAATACAAATTAACTAATTTTGAGATCTTAGCTAATGATGAGCAATTAGCAGAATGGTCATGTTGTATGTTTACCCAAAAAATCAGTAAGAATTCTGCCATTGCTGAACCTGCCGGTAGGAAGTCCACCCATGAAATCCCGGCCATAAGGCGGGAAATTAGACTTTACCAATGTCTTGATGCAGTTGTTGTTGCCGGAATCAACAATCGAATCTCCGAAGACGATGATTGCCGGCACTGTCACATTTGTTGGGAGCTTCAGAGCCGGCGCCGGGGTGGCTAAGATGATGATCATGAAGATGATAAATGTAGACAAACATGGTGGTGATATTTTTGAGCAAAATAATGAAGGAGATAAATATTTCATGGTGGGTAATCAATAATACATAGCTAAGTGGCTGCATACATCAGCGTCTCCATAGGTCACCCATTTATAGACAGGATAAATGACGCTCGCAGTGGACCGCATAAGATGTGGAACCGGCGAAAAACCTTATCAATGATCGCTGAAAAACTTTTCTGGTAGCTAAACCGCTGCTCATAGCATTGACAAAAAATTATCTGATCTGAATATTTAAATTTATCCCATCTGAAAAAACAGATACTGGTTATAAATTTTTCATTGAATTTAAAATTTGAATATAATATTTTTTATATTTTTATTGTATGAATATGATTTTGACCCGATTTTAATCTTATTCGAATTATCTAACCCGGAAAAAATCAAGTATTGACAATCAATTTTTTGTCCGAATTTTAACATTGTCTGATTTGCTCTACCCAAATTTTTATCAGCACTTGTATTAACTGGTGGCTTTCATTTGCAGCAATTGGCTCGTCTTGGAAGAGGTTCTTTTCCGTAAATAAACGGTAATTTATTGCTTGAAAATCATATGGGGCTTATAAATGATATCAAATTTTAACGAATACAGATTTAAAATAACAGAATAAATCTATTATTTAAGAAACTAATTACAAACACGTTGATTGATCGTCTTTCACTCATTTGTTATCTCTAAATGCAATCTTTAGAAAGGAGATTCGTCGATTTAGTATTGTTTTTTTGGACAGCTTGTTTGTACTGAATTATCCTTAATTTGTGATTTTAAAAAAACGATAGGAATTCAATGCTGTGAACAATTAATTGTATCGATATGGTATTTGCTCAGCCCAAGCTGTTAGGTTTCTGATACATAGGACGCTTTGAAGAATCCAAATTAGAGCTGGACCAGGTTTTGAGGTTTGTCGAGAGGGAGAAAGAAAGCGGAGACGGACTAATTGCCTCATAATTTTTTCCTGGACGCTGGCTATTAGCTAGTAAGTTGTATTAATTGAATTTAAGATAATTGTTCATTTTTAGTTCTTGCCAATATTCACTAGGTATCAAAAAATATATATACAATAGCATCTATGTTTCATAACAATCACAATTTGTCCCGGACAGTGTCCTTGACAATTACTATATAAAAATTTATCCATAATTCAGCATAAATTTTTAAAATAAATTTAAACTATTTAAATTGAACACTCATATCAATTGATTTGAACGTAACTGATAGAATTCAAAATAATTCAAAAATTGACATCGTTAGATAATTTTTCTAGACCCACCACTTGAGATTAATGATACTCAAAGGAAAAAAATAATTAGATATGATGTATACTCTTATAATTAAAGAAAATTATATTACATATTAGATACAACAATAATTTTATACAATCTACGTGTACTTATAACCTCATTCTAACTATTTTTCTCTCATCTAATTCACCATGCATTTACATGGCCTTTAGATCGAAAGTAAATTTTTTAAAAATGTTTTACTCGTGACCTATATTAATTATTTCGAACAATCCTTGGACATTACACACTCTCATCTAATTCACCATGCATTTACATGGCCTTTAGATCGAAGGTAAATTTTTTAAAAATATTTTATTCATGACCTGTGTTAATTATTTCGAGCAATCCTTAAACATTACACAAGCAGAAACGAGGACGAGGAGCTGCTATAGGTTGTCCATTAATAATGACACACCAAGTTGGCGAGCAAAAGGAGTCCCATCAAAGGGGTAATCTTATTCCGAGGTTCCTGTTCCGAAAAAGACGTTCACAAATTTGTCAAGAAGCAAACGAGTGTCTGAAGACCTCCCTCAGTTTGTTGCATAATATTCCATCTCTGTCAGTCGTGTCCCACAATTTCCTTCTGTCACTTTTTCAAAACCTGGATCAACAATACATGGCCTCACAACATACATAAAGAATATCATAGTATAAACAAACCTCTTAAAAACATATCCAAATATTCAAATAAATTAAATCCATGTGTATATGATTTTGACGGGTATTTGTCATATAATTTTTTTTCAATATAAATTTACCTAGGTGACTCTTGAGGTCAATGCAAAGCCTATATTATGTTCCTGGAAGTGTATGACCTCAAGAATCATGTAAGTAGATATACATTTAAAAAAAAATGACAAATACACGTCAAAAAACATATATATGTCGCATCTGTGAGCATGCGATCTAGTATGCATACTAATGGGAATAGTGCAGTTGCAAGAAGAGATGTAACCGCATTTGTTGGGATTTTGCCATATCTATTATAATATAATTTGGGGTCTGCCCCTCCCAGCGCTTATATTATAATTCCGGATCTATAGACTCGGGACATGCCATGTAAGAAAATAGGTTAGAGAATGACATGCACGTGATAAAAGATGGGTATATAAATGTGTGAAAACTAAGATCTCATGCAGTAATTATTGTAATCATAATAGTCAAATCAAATTAACAAGAATTTGAGAGAAAAGTCTAAAATAATGATGTGTAAAAGCTTGAGTTTCGACTTTCTTGAACAATTGATATTCGCAACTTCAAGAAGGAAATTTGGTTTTAGCAACCACCTAGACTATGTTGAAAACTCCGTGGTTTGTGAAGGAAAGAGCTCATGGTTTGAAGATCTCATCAAGTTGGTTAAACCAAGAGATGGTTATTCGGTGAAAGCTTGGAGAGGAAAGCGCAAAAAAAGTCCCTTTTTTTTTTTTTGGTAAGCAGACCCTAGTTCACTGGCCCTTATCGTAGGAATCCAACAGGCCGTTAACAGATCGGAGGACAGGGGTGTCAAAGCCCAAGTAACAGCCCAGGCCCACAAGCTGCCACACAAATGTTATGCACAAGGCCGAAATTTGTGGCCCCCAGGATCGAACCCAGGAGGTAAGGGGTGGCAAGTGAGAGTGTTACCAACCGGACAACACTTACTTCAACGCAAAAAAAGTCCCCATGCATGCACTCCAAGTAAGAGTTTTTTTTTTAAAAAAAATTTTCCGAATAGCGATAAGATAGCGGCTAACGTTTAACAAGCAATCAACACGATTCAACAGAAGACTTAGGATCTGTTCTTTTCGTAGGTCAATTCTAAAATACCAATCTCAACCCATTTTAACCCACTTCAATCCACTCATAGGCGGAGCTACATTGGGACAAGAAGGGTCAATTGACCCCCCAACTTTTTGGGGGAAAAAAATTAAATATGGGATATTTTTGTAGATAAACAAAATACATATATATCAATTACTTCACACATGTTTTGCAAGAGTGTGCCTAGCAGGATGGTTGGCTGCTCTTTACTTGTATTAGGGGGTCATGGGTTCGACTCTCATCACTCTCCTTCTGCGGTGCCCTGTATTTTTTTTGAATTTTGTCCATTCATTTTCCCTAATTTCTGCCGCTCGACTCTCTAATCTTGCTTTACTTTCCTCCTCAGACACACACTCTCTCTCTGCCCAACCCACCGCCCACGCACTCTCTCTCTCACTCTCTGCAGTCTGCCCAACCCAGTCACCGATCGGCCGACGCCGCCGGCCGCCAGGCCTGCCACTACTGCCGCCACTTGTGCCGACAGTCGCCTCCACTCCTCCTCAACTCTCCTCCTAACTCCGAAGTCCAAAATTCCAATTTGAGGTAACTCCCAAAAATTCTCAATTTTTGTTTTTAATTTTGTTATTTTGTAAATAATTATGTTTATTTTACTGATTTTAGTTAGATTTATGTTAAACAGTTGACTAATTTAGTGAATTACTCATGATTTATGAATTGAAAAATGAGGATTTTAGCCTAATTGTCTTATTGGTTGTCCTTGGTTGAAGATTTAAAGTTGGACTAATTTTGTTTGTAATTGCTTCCTTGTTTATATTTAGTTTACTAATTTTTATTGAATTTGTGTTGAATAAGTGGTTAATTTAGAGATTTACTCATCAATTAAAAAAATTAAATTTTTCTTTTCTTGATTGAGAATTTAGAAATTAGAATTGGGGTAATTTATTAGTTGTTGTTTGTTTATTTGTACTAAATTTATTAACTTTAGGCAAATTTATGTATTATTAATCGCGCCTCCTTATTTTGAATCCTGAGTCTACCCCTGAATCCACTTTCACTATTTTAACTAAATTTAATTTATCATATAAAAAATTTAATCCATTTTAATCAACTTTAATTTACTTTAATTTATCTCAATTTACTTTAATTCATTTTACCTTTTTACCTATCTTAATTTATATGAGAAGAAGACACCCCGTGAGTGATCAATCGGTCATGAAAATAGGTATGTTATGAAAGTCGATCTAAACAGGGCCCACGAATTTCTCTTAGCGAGTTTGTTGATAACACCTGGCCAACTTCCAACCACATCTTCAACCTCCAAGTACAAACCATACGAAGCTCGCCACCCGTCTCCAATCGAGCAACTCCAAGTCAATACTGTCCTTTTTTTGTTTGCAACCTCATTTGTCAAATCTCATGTCTTACTTTGTGATTATCTTCAACTGTAATTTTACAGGGCTACAACTTACAAAATTTCCCACTGAGAGACAGCCAGAGCTATCAAGTTCTTGATTTTCTCGAAAAAGTTAATGTTCACGAGAACATATTGGATGCATGTTTGCACTCAAAACTTCTGTACTGAACAACTGAACCCTTACGGCACAATTTTTTTTTTTTTAACGTCAGTAAGGTGGCAATCCATTGGACTCCTATTTATGAGAAATCTAGTGAGCCAACCACAATCCGAAGGGGCGGCCTCTTAAAATCCTAGCAAACAACTCCAATAAAGAACGGTCGGGTTTTGCGTCCCGCAGGACTTGATCCCACACTGTGAGGAAGATCGCAGGACCTTAGTACATACTGAGAATATATACTGAGAAATGCCTACCTCGCTATGTACAATTTCTAAATGTGACGGATATAATGATCTTGTTTGTTAATCAACTATTAGTTGTTAGTTGTTAGTGGATTGTATTAACGGTTAGCTATTAGATATTATATTAGCTGTTTAACTTAGCCGATAGTATTACTATTTGTAGAAAAAGTGTTGTAAAATTACTTTTCGTAAAGTTATGGCAGCATATTTTTATTTTTGAAGTTTACTATTTTTGGATAGATTTGTTGTGTATGGACTATAGGAAAAATAGTTAATTGATTCATTAAATGGTGGGTTCTCATCCACTAATTTTGGAAACTTTTGTGCAATATGGAGGAATGGAGCAACGACTAATTTAGTGTCTTTCACTATAAATAAGCTAGTCATTCTAAGGTTTTACATACAAAAACTGAAAAGCATCTCCATAACTTTCTATTACTCTATCTTTTACTCTGAAAAAGTCCCTTCTTGATTTCCTCTCAATAATAACTATTAATCAATTTGATTAACTGATTCAATATTCTGGTTGAAGGAAATTCTTATTACTTTCTTAAACATTTCATATACAAATTTATTTTCTTTTTGAGCATTGAGGTGAAATTTGACTTGGGGTTCGGATCGCTACATTCAAGAAGAACCGGCGGGTTGTCAAATCTTTGAAAGAGTTGCATCTTCAACATCTAGCCAGTACAGTGGGGGCATTTCCTCTCTAAAGATAGAACGTGCTTCAACTAATACCTTTCTTACCTTATCTTATTATTATCTGATTATCTGTACTTTATATTTTCTAACGAAGTTGGTGCTTGCTAAGAGAAAGATGCAAGGAGAGTTGTCTAAGTGGGAGAGGTGGTAAGAAAGATGCTTTAACAATCCTCCTTACCCCTCCCCCCCCAAAAAAAAGAAAAAGAGGAGGAAAAGATGTTGCTCGGTCAATTTTTCCTTCCTCTGTCAAGAGTTTTAATCAAATACATGTACAGTCATATCTTTTGTAATCATAAAGATAAGAATATAAGGGAATAGGGTAATAAACTAAATAATAAACAAAAGAAAGCACAAGGAATTTGAGCAAAGTGATCTGTGCTGCCATTCATTGATTGAGTTGCTGTTTATATACAACTTCTTATGATCATAATAACAGAAGGCAATAATAAGAAATCCCCTAATTTAGGAAGCTACCTAGTAATTGGCCTAGAATAATGTTATTGACAATATTATCCAAAGATAATAATATATACAAAATGTACAGCTAATATCTCCCTCAAGTTGGAGCATGAAGATTCGAAATGCCCAACTTGATGAGAAGAGATTGAAATTGTTGACGTCCCAATGCCTTAGTGAGAATATCAGCAACTTGCGAAGTAGTGTGAACATACGAAGGTGCAATGGTACGCCGGAGTATCTCGTCACGGACAAAATGACAATCAATCTCGATATGTTTCGTACGCTCATGAAAAACAGGATTATTAGCAATATGTAAAGCAGCCTGGCTATCACTATGTAAAGGAACAGGCGTTGTTTGCGGAACACCAAGACTGCGAAGCAAACCTTTCAACCAGAGGATCTCACAAGTAGCTAAAGCCATAGCACGATATTCTGCTTCAGCAGAGGAACGAGAGACTGTGGTCTGCTTCTTTGTCTTCCAGGAGATGGGAGAACCACCAAGGAAAACAAAGTAGGCAGTAAGGGAACGACGACTTATAGGACAGCTTGCCCAATCTGCGTCATAATAAGCATCCAAGGCTAATGAGGAATCAGCGCGAAGTAAAATACCTTGGCCAGGACTACTCTTTAAGTAACGAACAACCCGCAAAGCGGCATCCCATTGAGATTGAGTGGGACGTTGCATAAATTGGGCTAAAATATGAACAGAGTAACAAAGCTCAGGGCGTGTGTTTGTAAGATAAATCAATCGACCCACCAATCGCCTATACCGTGTGGGATCCGGCATGAGGGGATCTGAAGCAATACCCAACCTGTGATTCTCCTCCATAGGAACACTAGCTGGTTTAAAGCCAAGAAGACCTGTCTCAGTCAAGATGTCAAGAGCATATTTGCGTTGACAAAGAAAGATGCCGCTTGAATTTCGAGCTACTTCAAGTCCAAGAAAATATTTCAACTTGCCCAAATCCTTCATATGAAAACAATCACTGAGGTAGGCCTTGAAGTCTGCGATGGCGGCCCCATTATTGCCAGCAATGACAAGGTCATCCACATACACAAGAATATTTAGGACAATATCATGCTTGCGATACACGAACAAAGAATGATCAGAAGAACTAGCAGAAAAACCGTATGTACGCAAAGCAGTGGCCAACTTTGCATACCAACATCGAGGAGCCTGACGCAAACCATACAAGGACTTGCGGAGCCTATACACCTTTCCTGTCAACCCATTACTGAAACCAGGAGGCAGACGCATATAAACTTCCTCAGCCAAGTCACCATGAAGGAAAGCGTTGTGTACGTCCATCTGATGTAACTCCCACTTACGAATAGCAGCGACAGTAAGAAAAGTGCGAACAGTCATCATTTTCACAGTGGGTGCAAAAGTCTCAACAAAGTCAATGCCCTCTTGCTGATGATTTCCAAAAACAACTAACCTGGCTTTGTATCTTTCAATGATGCCATCAGATCGATGCTTGATTCGAAACACCCACATACACCCAAGAGCAGTTTTACCGGGAGGCAAATCCTCTATAGTCCAAGTGGCATTAGCTTCCAAGGCCGCAATTTCCTCTGCCATTGCTTTTCTCCATCTTGAATCACGCATTGCCTCTTTAAAGGAGGTGGGCTCCACTTCAGCAGAAACAGCTGCAAGAAACTGTCGGTGTGCAATAGAGAAAGCATTACAATTCACATAATGTGCTATAGGATAAGGAGTACCTGAGACTTCAACTGGAATGAGTGAAGCTGTGGGGGGAACCATTGTCGTGTTAGTTTTCTTGGGAACAGAACGCCATGGAACATAGTCCTTATGCCTAACATTCTCAAATTTCTCGCGCTTGCCGCGACCAAGCTCATCATCATCCAAAACAGTCTCAGCTGTATCATCCCTCATCCCACTCTGTTCCGCCTCAACGGAATCATCGCGCTGTGAGGATGAGCTGACAGCTTTGGGGATCTGTGGCGGTGGCGAAGAAACAACATCATCATGATGTTGCTGCTGTTGGGTGGCATCAGTTATAGCACGTTGTGACTGTTGTTGTTGCACATCATCATGTTGCCTATCCCAAAACTGATCACCCCTATCATCTGTACAATGTACATCATCATCAAATGCTTAACAAAGTTTATCAGGATGTGAGGAATGCAGGTGTGCCAGTTCTTCTTGATTAGCCAAAGGAAAAATATCTTCAAAAAATTTCACATCCCGTGACTGAAAATAATCCCCTGTTTCAAGATCAAACAAGTGCCACCCTTTCTTTCCAAAAGGATACCCAAGAAAAATACACCGACGACTGCGACTGTCAAACTTGTCTCGAGGATTAAGATTCTTAGCGTAGCACAAGCACCCAAAGACTCTAAGAGAGCTAAGATTAGGGACACGCCCATAAAGCAACTCATAGGGCGTCTTTCCTTCAAGCACACGGGAGGGAGTTCTATTAATCAAATAGGCAGAAGCCATCACACATTCACCCCAAAAATCAATAGGCAAGCAACCTTGAAAGCGCAGAGCACGAGCAACATTAAGAATATGACGGTGTTTGCGTTCTACTCTAGCATTCTGTTGAGGTGTTTTAACATTTGAGGTTTGGTGAATGATGCCATGTTCCCGGAAATAATTACCAAGACCCTTAAACTCTGACCCATTATCACTCCTCACAATTTTGACTCTTTTCCCGAACTGACGATCAACCGAGGCAAAGAAATTTAACATTAAACGAGGCACCTCATCTTTGGTTTTCATTAAATATACCCACACACATCTTGAAAAATCATCCACAATAGTCAAAAAATAACGAGAGTTGCAAGCACGATTCTTATGATAAGGACCCCAAATGTCACAATGTATCAACTCAAATAAAACATCTGCTTTATTTTCACTCAACGGAAAAACAGTACGAGTCTGCTTGGCTCGATGACAAATATCACAAGGCTTAGTTTCTAAATTATTTTTGGTCTTACTGACTTGAGGAAGGAACTCCAAAGCTTGTAGGGATGGATGTCCCAGCCGCTTGTGCCACAGTTCCATAGTCTCTATCCCTGTTATGACATTAACACGAGCCGGTTCCCCCATCTTCAAGTAATAGAGCCCATCATTCAGCTTACCCACTCCAATCGTTTTCCTCAAGGTACGGTCCTGTACAACACATTCAGAATTAGTGAATTGTATGCTTAATCGTGCAGAAGCAAGTTGAGAAACCGACAGCAGATTGCAATTGAATACAGGAGTAAACAACACATTCGACAGAACAAGACCGTCATTCATCTTCACACTCCCTATTTTAGTTGCCTCTACAATAACACCATTAGGCAAACCAATTTGAACAGGACGAATAGTTGGCAGGAATCAAATAAATTCTCATCACAGCAAACATGAATCGAGGCACCACTGTCAACAATCCAAGTATGAACATCCTTACCATTCATCCTAACATGATTCGCAGTGGCCGATACCTCACCATGAAGGGTGTTAGTTTTGGCCGGTTGAGCATTATTCAACGAATTCGACCCATCTCGGCCGCGGCCTACCCCAGGGCGCCTTGGTTCCCGACCGTCTGGATACCCATGCTTCTCCCAACAACGATCCTCGAGATGACCAGGCTTTCTGCAGAAGGTGCATTTCAGTGGAGGACGTGTAGCCCCCCTGTCTTTGACCCTTGCGACGCATTGCCCCGAACAGCAAAGGCCATAGGTGTGGCTGTTTCTGCCCTCTGCTGAGTCAAGAACCGAACTTCCTCCTCTTGTACAAGTTTTGAGTAGACAGTGTGAAGAGACGGCAAAGGTTCGATCCCCAAAATATTTGATCGAACATTGGCATAATAAGTCTCAAGACCCATTAGAAATTGACGTACCTGGTTAGTTTCACGCCGTTTACGATAAGCAGCGTTCAAATCACATTTACAGCCTAAACACGAGCATGAAGGTAGAGCATCAAAGTCATTGATGTCATCCCACAATTTCTTCAATCGTCCATAGTAGTCCATAATAGACTCACCATCCTTTTGTTTGCAATCCGCTATCGCTGACTTTAACTGATAGATTTTAATGCCATTTCCCAACGAGAAACGCTGTTTAATATCATCCCACCAATCACGAGCGGTGTCACGATATGAGATGGTAGAACGAATGCTTGGGTCAATTGTATTGAAAATCCAAGCAACAATCATATAATTAACTGTCCACCAATCATCAAGATCAGCGGAACCATCTTCGGGCCGAGGAACAGTGCCATTAATGAACCCCAATTTCCGTTTTGCACCCAACGAAACTCGAAACCCTTTAGCCCATTCTTCATAATTTGGCCCCTTGAGAACTACGTGAGTTATGACGGTTCCCGGGTTATCATTTGAAGCAAGAGCATAAAGAGGATTTGACAGTGATGATTTCTTCTCATCTACCATGTTTTGTCCAAGGATCAAAAGCACGGCTCTGATACCATAATAAACAAAAGAAAGCACAAGGAATTTGAGCAAAGTGATCTGTGCTGCCATTCATTGATTGGGTTGCTGTTTATATACAACTTCTCATGATCATAATAACAGAAGGCAATAATAAGAAATCCCCTAATTTAGGAAGCTACCTAGTAATTGGCCTAGAATAATGCTATTGACAATATTATCCAGAGATAACAATATATACAAAATGTACAGCTAATACTAAATTGTCAATTTTTCAAGTAATTCATTACGATTATGAATAAAAGGATCTAATTTTATAACTCATGATTCTTACTTGCACCTGTTTGCATGCTTCCATAGATTTGCCTGTGAAATAGGTGTGAAAAAATTAAAATTATTTCACAGTATCCATTACACTTTTTTTTAAAAAAAATTCGCAGGAGTCACAACAGGAAGTGCAATATAATTATAATACAATAGGGGAGGAGAATTAAACCTAATACCTAAGATATCCATGACATCAATCTTACCCATTAGAGAAACACCTCATAGGTAGTGCATCCATTACATTAATAATGTTAACATTTTTGCTCGGAATAGTGAGCTATAGTAGACAGCAATACAGAATTGTTAATTACCTGATAATTGACGTGATTTGCACTTTGATTCAGTTAGAATTGTATGAATGTAGAGTCTTTACCAAAAGCATGATTAACAGTCCGAAACAAACAAGTTTTTAGACTAAAATTTTGCCGCAAACACCAAATCTTACCTTGATATAATCTGAATATATTCTTTGTCGTCCATCTTCCCCACCCAAATTCCAATCGTGGAAGAAGTAGAGGATGTGGGCTAGGCCTTAGGACTGGGCGATTTGTTCCCTTTTTCCATGGCATAGGGATGGCAACGGATCGGACGTTGGAACATTCGAATCCGAATCTGCTTACGCTTCGGATCCAAAAGTCCGATCTGAATCCGATCCGGCGGACTGAAGGGATCCACCGAATCCGATCCAAGTTGGATCGAATTAGAGTCAGATTTAATCCAATAAGAATCTATTTTTTTCCCCACAACAATTTTGTATTGTATTTTTCCATCCAAACTTATTATGTCTACCTATCAATACGATAACATGCGCCTTCCTATTATGCCAACCAAATATTTAGACATTTAATACTAAATTAGGGGTGACTAAGAATGAGGCAAATAACGTCAATGTGTAGTAATAGGGAGTCGAGTGGCTCCCAGCTTGCTAACGGCGAAGTTAGACTAACAGAAAGAGAAAGAGAGAGAAGGGAGAGAGAGGGAGAGAGAGGGGCTAAGCGAATGATGGGAGTTGATGGTAGGGATTTACAATTGAATTTGGAGAGAAGAATTTAGATTTGCAAAATAAAAAATCTAAAATCAAAAGTTAGGAGTTGGGCTTAGAGGTTGAACTTGAAGGGTAGACTTTGGATTTGTAAAGTTTTAGATTGAAATACCGGATCGGATGTAACCTTCCCTTCAAATCTGATCCAAATCCGACTCGGACTCGGACTATTTTTATCGGATTCGGACTCAAATAGTTTTCTTCTTGAATTTGAATCAGATTATTTTGCCGCAAATCAGATCGGATCGGATTGGATGTACCATCGAACTCAGATTTAATTGTCATCTCTACCTGGGTCAATTAGTCAGTTGAGTCTTTTTTGAAAGGGAAAGTCCAACAAGTGACCTGAACTAACCATCTCTCTATATATCCTCTAAATTGGCACCAAGTGACGCCTTTATGGATTGGTTAACTAGGTTAGAGCAATGAGTTGTTCCTCGATTTCAATATTAAGTCACTTCGGCATTTTTGGGTGTAAGTCATGTGATACAGTCCTATTGCAAATAGGCTAATAGACGGTTGTTAGTTGTTACTACGTGAAGCTATGTTTATAGACCTGTTGGAAAGGGGGTGGAGATTTGGAGGAATTTAACAACGAAAAAAGGGGGAGAATTAGGAAGACTTCCATCATAATATTGAGTCCAATTAAATTCGAAGCAGTACATTTGTAGCCAACATTCATTATGCAGTCCAGAGCGATCGAGGATTACTTCTGAAGTGATTCTAAGGAGTAGCTACTTTCACCCTTTACTTAGCAATAACCCGACAATAGCATACAAACCCAACAAATTTGAGCACAAAGTGTTGGATTACAATAAATCAATAAATTCTTTGCCCATTTTGCTAGTAGCCTAGTATATTGTGGACAATAGTATTTGGGATGGGTTGGTACGATTAAATGATATGTACCAACGATGGAAATGGATGAATCTATCAAAATAATAAATTTCACCCTTTCGCTTTAAAACATAAGTTTGATGAATGTGTCTATTACTTGGCCAATAACTATTTTATAGCCTCTCTCCGTGGGATGATAGCTATCCCAAAATAAATACTTGGTGTCATCCGGACATACTGGATCAAACTTATTGCACAGTAGTGTGACCTCTATCAATCCTGTCCCGCAGCAGCCTCTCGTCACTTCTTCAAATCCTATGCCGTACATTTTCAAACTTTTTCAAAAATAAAGTGAAACCATATATATCTTGCAAGATAAACTCTAGCTAAAAGAGGGAATACCATATTTGTGAGGATTTTGGACGATGTCATAAAGAGGGCTGTAGACATCAATATAAGCCAGCCTAGCATTAGGAAGTACAGAAGCAAGAGAGTAGACTTGAGCACTGAGCTTAGAATTAAAGAGTTGAGCTGCATGGTTGTGTGCATCCGCACAGTCCCTCACAATCCCGCCTCCGAGTGTTCTTTGTGAAGGCACACACCCGATGGGCGGTGCCCCAAATGCTGCTATCTTCCGAGCCCCAAGGTTGTACAGTTCCTGTCCATTTTTCCAAATATTTCATCAACAAATCAGAGCCCATGAAAATGAAACAGCCCACATCAAATTTGGTCGCGTTGGGCTGTCTAATTTGTCTGAGCAAACAATATAATAAAGGGCTAAAGACCCTTATTCTCCCGCAATTAATAATGTTGTTTCGGATTTATTTATAGCTTAAGGGCTTATTCTTTTTGTTGATAAAATTTATTTCATCGATTTCAACCAATTTCTATCAATTTCTATCAATTCTAAAAAAAAAATTTAGTTTCAACATACTTTAATTCACTTTAGCCAATTTCAACCTGTCACCTTCAAAGTTCCAACCAACTTCTATCCAATCACATAAAAAAATATACCAATTTCTTCCAACTTTAATCCATTTCTACTAATTCTAACAAAAAATATCAACTTTAATCCACTTCTATTAGTCTTAACTAACTTCACCCATTTATCAACCCTTATTTCTCAACCAAAAAAAA
This sequence comes from Carnegiea gigantea, assembly GCA_029747015.1. Lineage (NCBI taxonomy): Eukaryota > Viridiplantae > Streptophyta > Magnoliopsida > Caryophyllales > Cactaceae > Carnegiea > Carnegiea gigantea. Next base: position 451,571 of record JAKOGI010000207.1, read on the forward strand.
AGGCTCTTAGGATACTAATGTCTTTAAAAAATAATAATAATTTGTCCCCTCTCCCCCCCAAAAAAAAAAAAAAAAAAACGTCTCTCTCCTTTGGCATGTGGCCTCGGGTCCATAGTATAATCTTTGTCATCCCCCAATCTTTTAAAAAAGAAATTTAAAAGAAGAGTAGTTGGAATTGGAATGACAAAGAAGAAAAAGATTGACTAATTAATGAGTTCACTTCCAACACTAAGTTATCTAAGTAAATGAAAATGATAAAAGTTTTAATTAAAGTTGTAAAAATTTTTCTTAGTGTATTAAATGAATAAACAATTATTGAACTTGATTAATTTTTGCTTTGGATCAAAATATTTATCATTTTTCTATATAGTATTAGACAGAGTGTCCTATCAGACAAGATTTATAAAAAGTATTTAAAGTTCAACTTTTACGTCCCACATTATTATTATTATTATTTTCATGTGAATGAAGTGCAGAGATTGATGTATGAAGGATTTGAACCCAAGTATCTTGTAACAATTCCAAGAATCTTTACTAGTTGAACTGACTGACACCCACACATCCTCGTTGATGCTCGCACTCATTCGCCCAATATTACATGGGAATGGCCTTCACATCTCATTTGAAGATTGGAGTAATTGGTTTATTTTCTACACAAATATTTTCAGTAATCATTCATGTGCGCTGGGATTCATATTCAACTTCCCTGTAAGTTGTAATGCACAGAGAAAAAGGAAGATATATAGTATACCTGGATAAATTGAGAAGCGGAGTGGAGCATAAGATCAGTGTAAGAATCAACGTCATACTGTACTCTTCTGAAAGGGGTGCCAAAGTAGGTGTTGGCAATATCATCACTTCCCGCGACAACTATGTGCACACCTTGGCTGATAATATACTGGGCCCTCTCATCTCCCACCATTTGTGCCGCCTTTTCTGCGTATTCTCTAAAGTACTCTAGCTGCTGAGAGAGAGGTATCACTGACTGCATTTATATATATTGGACAAACGGAAGTTAATTAATTGGCCAATTAGAGCATGTTAGATAAAAGAGTATCTTTTTGGGTACAAAATATGTATGCGTTCAATACATTTTGAGATGTTGGAAAATGATATTGGTAAACTTTTTCGGTGGAACTGTTTCACAGTGAGTACGTGGGGTGTGTACATATGACCAAATTACAGGTTGATGTGGTAAGTACATCTCAAAATAAGTTTTTGTGTTTATCAGAGACGAGCTAAATAAAATTACAATGAAAAAAATTAAGCCTTACGTACCGCTATTTTAGATGTTAATGGATCATATCCACAAGCCCCTGAAGCAAAGCTCACACCACTAAGGAGATCCTCTGACTTTAGATTTGGGTCCAAATATGCTGCCACATACTCTTTAATTGATAGTGCCTCCGCTGAAAAGTATCGTTTCAAAATTATCATTAAATGCAATAATTGTCACTGAAAAATTGTCATAGTAATTTGGTCTCTTGTTAGACAATATGCATTGTGTGCTAGAAAGGGGTATGAAATTCTAGTTGGTATTTTGAGAAGTCAAATTTAGGGTTACGCTTTAAGACTTATAATTGGCAAGCTACTAGACAGGTACGGATTTGTATGTACTAATAATTCTTGAGAAAATTCATTGTCAAAAGTCAAACGCTTATATTTGTTTGCACGAGATTTATATGTCAAGAAATAAAACTCAAATACTTGACTATCTTTTGTAATACAACATATGATGTGTGTGCCTGTGTTAGTCTATATAGTGATTTTCATATATATTAGATCGAGATACTAATTTTAATATTTTAAATTAAAATCTAAATAATTATCGGTAAATTTTATATACGTCACTCCATATGGATGCCGGTACATGTTGTACCAAATTTGACAATTGATTCAAGGGTTCAAACTTCCTGAGGGGTGCATGATTTTAATTTTGAATGAATTCTATGTCGGACTATTTCAGTCTCAAATGTCCATGTTATGGAGGGTGGGGGCGGACGTGATCTACATGAGAAGCCCGTCAGTTCAAATGACGAGAATGGAAACTTCGTTACCAATTTTGAAATTAGACCATACTTGATAATGTCCTTTGGGCTGAGATGGGCCCCCAACCACCCTTCATTACGATTCGGTAGCCCCAATAAATAGGAACGTGGCACGTACAACTACCAATGGCGCCATCAACCCACCAATTATGGCCACGTGCTTAATCCTCTTTCTCCTTTTTTTAATTTCATTTGCGCATGTGTTGATGTGTACAATGCATTGCAGCCAGTAAGGGCTGTTCAAGATAATCCGAAATTCAATAACCCGACCCGAAAGATCACGATCTGAATCGGAATTTTTTTTCAGGTATTTGATTTGGGTATTGTTGGAAGATTTTGCTAATTCGGGGAAAATTCGAAAAAAAAATTTTAAAAAAAATTTCTTTTGTTGTAAGGATTATATGTAGAAGACTGGGAAAGAGACATATGAAAGGTTGGATGGAAGCAATGTGATCTTATGTTTATAGTATGCCTCTACTCAAGTGCTCAAATTTTTAAAAAAAAAAAAAAAGCTACACATGCTCTATTATATTGCACAATACCGAGAGACTACTAAGTTTGTGAAGTTGGTTGCACACTTCCACTAATTGAGAAAATTACAATTGTTGTAATTGGGTAACTAAGTGTTGGGCCTAATGAAACACTAGGCAAAACGTCGAAACCAAAAAAAAAGGTGAAAACGAAAAAAAGGGAAAACATAATTTGGGCCATTGAGTAACCGAAAGCGCGAATCGAAATTTTTGGATACTCAAAACTGAGGTACCCGAAAAATTTGGTTCAGTTTCAGTTCATGGGACGGCCAACCTGAACTCTCAGTTACCCGAACCCAAAATCATTTTGAATCGGATACCTGATCTATGAACACCCCTAACAGCTACCCTGTCAAAAAAATACATATCTATGAAGCTGTTAGAGACATAGAGGTGTTCGGAATCAAGTAATACAAATGTAAAGCCTATATCATACACCTAGGAGTATATAATCCTACAACCACATCAGCTCCATCTATTAAAAATTATCTATATAACAAATACACGTTAGGAAAATATATACACATGACAAGTGGGAGTACATGCTCCTAGGTGTACCATATACATTGCCATACAAATGTACATAATAGATGTATTAATTAACACTTATAGAAGGTAATATATATCTAAGCAGTTTTATGTCAGACGTTGATTATTAATTCATGTCTGTTAGCTGGTAAGAAGTGAGACAGTTGAACTTAAAATTGTATTTTGAAAAATGAAAATCATTCATATTGAACTTTGTGTTTTGTACACTTATAGGATGTGTTTTGAAGTGAGACGTTGATTATATACTTACTGTGGATCTTAAACAAAATAGTTGTCAATTATAAATGACTTGTAGAATTATAAGCAAATTTAGTCTTGTCAAAATGGTCAATTAAGTTAAAATTAAGGGATATAGCATTGTCTTCCAATTTTGTGCAAGAAAAAAGACTTTATTTTTTTGTTCTCATCCTGTCTGTGTATTACTATTATGACATCCTAATAAATGAAGATATGATGTACAGGAGGAAAACACTTCTCCATTCCTCCATGGTTTCCTAGACTAATCTTCTCTCCCGTATGCATTAATATGTATCACTTTTATTAGGCCTCTTGTATCAATAACTCATCGCCATTTATAATTATGGAGGGAATCAATATGTACGTACACCTCGCAAAATACATACTAACCTTTGAGTGAGACTGCTTTAGAATCTATTCTACCGGGGCCTTGTTTCATTTTTATTAGGCCTCTTGTCTAAGTCAACATAATTTCCTTATGTCTACCATTTTTTTTTTATTGATACGTACATATATAGGCATGGTGGTGATGCAACCATGTACAAGTGACAGAGTATAAAGCAGAGCAAAATTCAACATGCATGGTACATATATAGGTAAATACCTAACATGTCAGTAGGAATCTTGCCATTGCTGAACCTTCCAGTGGGAATCCCACCTTTGAAATCCTTGCCATATGGTGGGAAATTACACTTGATCAATGTCATGAGGTGGTTGTTATTCCCTGGATCAATGATTGAATCTCCGAAGCCGAAAAGCGCCGGCACCGTCACATTTGGTGGAAGCTTCCCAGCCTCAGTTGGGGTGGTGACCATCAAGAGGAGAAGAATGGATAGGCGTAATGGTAGTGTTATTGTCATTGGGCAACACGAAGAAGAATAGTAATGCATGGTTGGCTGGTTAACAATGGAAGTGAATAAAGAGAGAGAATAGCACTGCATGTAGCTGTGTATTTTTCCATGCACTTATATAAGAAAGCAGTACTCCGGCTACCACGCAATCATACGGTGTCGTCTTAATTTCTCCAAAGTGTTGAATTAAGTTAATGTCTTCTCGTCCCGTCCCCTGAGCTGCCAAAAGCCATTTGTCTATGTCAGCATCCGTGTACTTTCATTGTAGGGAGGAAGCTTCTCAATGATTACAGGTACCACAAACCAGCTGGAGACGTGGGTGTACTTTCGTGGTCTCCACATTAAATTCTAGAGACACCCCCAACCCCTTTATGCATATGCTCTACAAGAAGTTAAAAAATAGATAGGTAGCAATAAGTTACATGAAACACAATTGCTAAATATGTAGGTCGTCTTTGTAGGATTGATGAGTGAATTATCTTTTTTTTGTAACGTTTAATTAAATCTGTACTTCTACGTAGTCGAACTCAATCAATCTTATAATTGATAAGACATACTCATTGAACCAAACCTGAATCAATAAATAGACATTAGTAAGAAAGTTTCGGCTTTCTAATTTCTACATGCTTCTTTCTTTATTATTAATTAAACCTAACCGACATAATTTCTTTTATCTTACATTGATGATTATTAGCTATACGACACAACCCATTTTGCTGAAATTATCAGCCACCAAAGCTTAAAAACAAATCAGAGAACGACGCATAACAAACATATTGTGGTCTTGATTAACAGAAGCAGTTTAATCGCAACATAAAACCTCATGTAGGGAGAAGATAATGACAGATAACTAGAACCACAACAACCTAATGAGCTTTCATTGTTATTGAACTATCAAGTTCGTGGTCACATCCCCTTTCTCGTATGCTCTAATACTACGAAAATAAAAGCTATAAGCAGAGATATAAGATATGCTATATAGAAATTTGTTGCCTTTTTTTGTTGCCCTTTCTTGGCCTTAAATCCTTCATTTTACTAGGGTCAAGCTACTATTGTTATTAAACTATCATGAATTTTTATCATTCACAAACTTGTTTAAGAGGAATAAGTGTCAGCCACTGAAACAAATCTGTGTTAGTATTTATTGTTTACTGGTAAAATAATGCCTCGGAAGAGGCTACGTGTCTATTTTCTTTTTGTATAAATTTCTTTTTCTATTTTGTCATTTAGGAATTACATATTTTATAGTTTCTAACGTTCCAAACACTACTTAAGTTTTTAACAATAGGTCACATAATATATATTTTGGTAAAATAGTCTCATAAGATTAAATAAGTTATTTATATATGTTTACACCAAAATACTTTGTGGTCTAAAAGCTATTATTTTAGAGAGAACACTTTATTTTCAAAAATATGTAGGAGACAAGGCTAATGAACATGAAATATAACATAAATTTTTACCGATTTTTAAAAATTTGAACAGTTAATTAAAATAGCTAACATCTATTTGTGACTTATTAATTTAAATAATAGATGCTACAAGAAAGCTAGGAAATGAATGAATATAATTGCAATTAATATAATGCATACTAGTGTGAGGTTTATTAATGTATACATCCGAGTCCTGGGGTTATTGATCGAGTCTAGCAGATTAGCAGTCCTCTGAGCTCTCTGTGCCTCGTGTGGTGTTCGTACAAGTTATGACGAACTTTTGGCAACCGTTTCGTTGTCAAAAATGAAAAATGTTTCGAGCAATAAGAGATATAGGATTATGTAAAACGGTAAATATTTTACTACAAGATGCTTTTTAAGCATCTTGTTTTATTTTAAAAATTATATTACAATGCTTTTAAATTTAAAAAAAGAGTATTACAAAATCATCTTATAAATTGTATAAAATCATCTTTTTATACACAATATGCCATATTTTTAAAATACACCTACTATATATCGTCATGTATAGAGTTGATATTATTAGGGTGACATACAATATTTAATTGGCATAACTAACGAATATTTAAGCTCCATAACTTATAATTAAGTATAGTCATTGAAAATTTGATGACTTTAAATTATAAAACATGGTAATTTTGGATGACTTCTAACACATGGATAAGACTAGCAGTTATTCCAACGTACACTTGTAAACCCAATGAAATAATGGATTTAAGTGTCTACTTCTTTTAAGGGCTTGTTCGGCAACAGTATTTTGGATAGCGTTTGGCGTTTTCACTGAGTCAATATACTCATCAAACTCATTTTTTAGTGTTCGGTAATATAGTATTTTGACTAGCATTTCAAGTAGCGTTTAGCATTTTAGGCAGCGTTTTTGAAAAGCGAATAATATTAACGTTTGGCATTCAAAAGCAACGTTTCATATTTTTTGATCAAAAAATATCCTTTGGAAATTTTATCTTTGGAAATTATTTATATCATTTTATGTCAAATTACATTAATTAGCTAACCCAACAGCTAATTTACCGAACACATTTATTTCAACTACTCATCTAAACAGTTATCCGCTAACAGCTAAATTAGAAATGATATTCGCTACTTAAACAGTTATCCACTGCCTGAACTGCTATCCACTACTTGAACCGCTAATTTTGCCGAACAGGGCCTAAGTTTTCAGATAGTTAAGTTCATTTGTCTAGCAATTGATGTGCTTGCTTTCTTTTATTATAATTTTACGGTACACCATAGGGTGTCCCCCCTCCCCCCTCTCTATATACATATGAAATACTGTCAACTTACAATAGTAGCGGATCCACACATATAGAATAGGGGTATCCATATATTAAACTACCTATTTTAGAAGTGTCCATATATACTAGTCTAACTTCCTTCAAAATATGACTCATTAAATTTTTTTTAGTTAGGGGTATCCATAAATACCCGAAATTACAGCATAGATCCGCCGATGGCGTACAACATGGTTGGGTTTCTACTTCCTCTTCCATTTTTTTTGGGGGGGGGGGGGGGGGGGAAGGGGGGTGTTCAATTACTATGTCCAGCTTTTCCAAATAGCTTCACAATTAGGGTAGTAGTTTTATGCCATATACTCTCAAAATGTGATCCTAACTTCTAAAAAGTTATTGAAAATGATCAATATTTGATTGAAAAACTACAAAATAAAAAACTACTACATGCATAAAGCTTTGTCTTCTTCTGAATTTTCACCGTACACATCCTGCGAGATAATGTTTCATCAAAATTCAATATTTTAAAGTTGCATTAAGGACAATTGACGCACTAAGAGGAGATGATGAGCTAACTTTTTCAAATTAGCTTTTTGGACTTAAAAAACTCTTCTAAAAAACTTTTACACCAAATGCCCAAATTAGCTTTTTTACTTAGTTAAATAGTTAATTTTGTTAAAAAATTCTTTTTGACCAAAAAGCTCTTCAAAAAGCTATTTATCAAACACCTCTATATGTATTATGATATGATCATCGCTCTAGATTTGTCTTTTTTTAACCACCACCGGTCTAATTGAATTGCAAACAAATCATGTAAGTTGGTGACGACATGCAACAAAAGTTAATGATTTATTCTTTTTGTTTTTGGCCTTTTGAACTCTATTACGAGCTATTGCTGATCTATAAATTGGTAGAACTCTCTTATTATAAATTTTTTCCATTCATAACACTCAAATTTAATATCTTATTTAAGAGAAATAAGTGTTAAACCACGTGAGCCAATCTATATTGGTAAAAATTAATGATTTACTTACGTACGAAAGTTAATCATTAATAATGCAAATTAAAAATAGAGGAATTTGAGGAGGTGAACAGGAAAAAGTCAAATTTTTATTAATTTGGTTGATAATGTTCGTGAGTGGACAATAGGTCAAATCCTCATTGGGTCAACTAGGATCACCCCATTTAAATAGGGTCAATAATAGAGCAGGTCAAACACGAGTTGGCCCATCTAAACAAGCTTATCGGTCAAGCTAGTTCAACTCATTAACGGCTCTTTAACAAACCAATATTTTGTTAACTTATATACAATGTTAGTTTAATGGTACACTTAGTTAAATTTATTAGCAACGATTCATATATATATGTATATATATGGAAGTTTTTTTTATACATGTTTGCTCAAATTTAAAACGTGCACAAGCAGACAGACTCATATCGGGTCGAGTCAGCCCATTTATTTGAATGAAGAAGTCGAACCAGCCCTCTTTAATAATGGATCGCCTTGATCCAATCTCATCTACCTTATTGACGGGTCAACTCTAACTCAACTCGACCCATTGCCCACCCTTATCTGAATTTGTCTTATCTGATTTCGTCTTTAAATTATCTTAATCTTAAATTTTCGAGAATACAAATAGGAACTTTTAATCAAGATTCAGATGAGGTGCTTTGGATCAACTCCATTAGCTCACTCCTCTATCCAGGTGGCAGTTTGAACTAATGACTGCTCAAAAATAACTGGGCAAGTACGTTGGTAGTTGGCAGCTAAATGATGCCAACTTGAAAGGCCTCAATAACTAATCGTCGCTGTCTTTAAGCTATGAACATGCATAGACAGCATAAGTAGAAGCAAGGGACTTCCCATGCATTCAATTCCACCCGAAATCCACGCACTTGCATCATCATTTAATTTACATTTTGACGTGTCATTCCACGTGGTCGTTCGTTTTGGTTCAACAACAATCTAAATTTCTTTCGTGACATGTCTCCAACAATGTACAAAATAATACAAATGGTCCAACCTTGAGGCTTTTTAGGTGTCCTCAAATTTCATATTACAAAATTTAAAACAATTGTTGATTGATCCCATAATCGGAGATTAGGGAAAGAAAAATCATAATAATATAGACTATATAAAGTATTACTTCTATTGTAGAAGACAGAGCCTCACTCAAATTTGTAGTTGCAAACCTTGATTGAAATGAGCTTTCTTCTTTACCTTTGTAACCATTTTCAATAAAGATATAGGGCTTTTCACAAATTGCGAATAAAATTTATTAATATGTAAAATCATTAAAAAAATATATTAATATTCAACGCTCTATGAATGTAAAGAAGCTATTCCTTGAAATTTCTAAGGTATGATTCTAAAGCTTTTAGATTATGTCTTACAATTTTTAGTGTAAACATAAAAAGTTGAGTTGAACATAAAACATTAGCCATTAGCCTTAGAAATACATATTTCTACATCATAGTCCTAAACATGGACTGTCCCACTAGGCAGCTAACACCATTCGTCCTAGTTGAGAAATATGACATGCGTTTCAACTGACTCATAACGAATGTGACATTTAAACTGACTAGAACTTTCAGCAATCTACCTAAACACGTGAGTTGGTTTTTAATTGAGATTGAGACTAATCAGTTGTCACCTCGTTGAGAAACACTGAATGTCCCACTAGGCAGCTGACACCATTCGCCCTATGCGGGGACTAGAACTACACTGATACAACCTCATCTTCAAACGTGTCGACACAGTGAGACCTCCACAATTTTTGCTCGTTCTCCGTAGTGTTAAATCAACAGGATACCAGCTTACCATCTCAATCAACCAGCACAGTGTTTCCTGCCACGTGTCACGGGCCGCATTTCCGAAGAGTTCTAGAATATTCCGGAACCTTTCAGAAAAGTCCGGAACCTTCTGGAATGCGCTAGAATGTTCTAGAGTGTTCTAGAACCTTCTGGACACTCTAGAGTCTTCGAGAACCTTCTGGAGAACTCTAGATACTTCTAGACTATTCTAGAAGCTTCTAGAATATCTAGGACCTTGTGGAGGATTCTAGAACCTTCTAGGCTATACTAGAATATTCTAGACTATACTCTAGAATGTTCCACACTATTCTACATATGTGTAGTGTCTAGGATATTTGTATAGAATATTCTGGAAGTATAATATTAGCCGTAGGATCAAATAGATCTCCACCATCCATTGAGGAGGTGGATGTGTATATAAACCCCTAAGGGGCTCATTTGTAACCAAGCCATTGAAAGCATTCAAGTGCAATACAAAGCATTCTCCCAAACTCCTTCTCTCTCTACTTTCTCTCTCTAAAGCTTTCTTAGAGTGTGAGTGTGCTTACTTAGCTCCTCAAAGGCTAAGTTAAGCATCCTTAAGGCTTACTAGCAAACAAAGCAAGAATCCCAAGCAAAGTTTGCTAGGCCGCACGGGTCTAAGTTTGAGTGAATTATCAACCCGTGACAGTTGGTATCAGAGCCTTGGTTTGGGAGATCCATGGCTTCAAGTGTCACTGATGCTGGCAATCCTCAACAAGGAGGAAAGAAGGGCAAGGATAAGAATAAGGACTTGTCGATCCTTGTAGATGACAAGCTTGCGGAGATTAACCACTCCATGTCGGACCTCACGGGAAGGGTGGATGACATGGAGAAGCACATCGAGGAGCTCGAGTCCACGGGGGACTTGGAGGAGTTCCGTGCAGAGGTGCAAGAAGCGGTGAAATCCTTAGCAAGTAATGTCGATGAGGAGGTCCGAGCTCTTCGGGATGGAGAGCTCCAAGCTTGCAAAGCCGAGGTGGTGGCTTGCAAATCCGAGATTGAGGCGTACAAGGCAAGGGTTGAGGCCTTGGAAACCCAACTCAAAGTATGCATGGCCGCGGTGGCCAACGCAGGCAATGGTGGATCAGGTCAAGTGTCCACCACCCCAAAGGTGAATGCGCTCCAAACCCCAACATACAACGGGGCCAGGAACGCGAGGGAGATTGACAACTTCTTTTGGAAGTTCGAGGCCTACTTTGGAGCGGTAGGTATCACCGATGAAGCACAAAAGGTAAACCTGGCTTCCTTCTCTCTTAAAGACATTGCTCTTGTTTGGTGGCGTCGAAGGTGCGACGATGTCAACCGAGGGTCCACTCCCATCACCACTTGGGATGGATTCAAGAGGGAGCTCAAAGAGCAATTCTATCCAAAGGACGCGGTAAAGGAAGCCCGGGCCAAATTGAGGCGCCTCCAACACAAGGAAGGCCACCTTCGTGAGTATGTGAGGGAATTCCAGGAGCTTCTCTTGGAGATCCCAAACATGGGAGAGGAAGACGCCTTATTCGCCTTCCTAGACGGCCTGAGTGGTTGGGCCAAGACCGAGTTAGAGAGACGTGGTGTGCAAGACCTCGCCTCCGCGGTTGCTGCTGCCGAATCACTCAACGAGTACAAGAAGGACTTCTCCAAGGGGCGAGGCAAGAAGAACCATGATGATAGCGACAGTGACGGAGACCGGGACAAGTCTCCCAGACGGGACAAACCAACAACCTTGAAGGACAAGGGACGAGACAAGAAGGATGAGACGCCGAGGAAATACTCATGCTTCTTGTGCAACGGGCCTCATCGGGTTTTTGAGTGCCCGAAGCGTGGGAAACTTGCTGCGCTCGTGATGGAAGAGGAGAGGTGTGAAGAGGAAACAAGTATTGCCTCACTATCGCTCCTAAGTGCCATCCAATCTAAGGTGGGGGAGCAAACTGGTAACCGCATGTACGTAGAGACCGAAATTGGAGGTAAGAAACTCCAAGCAACGGTGGACACGGGTGCAGATAAGGTGTATATGGCGAAAGAACTCGCCGATGAGATTAGCCTACCTTACGAAAAAGAGAAAGGCTATGTGAAGGGAGTCAATGCGGAGAGCCTTCCAATCCATGGGGTTGCTCGAGGTACAAACGTCCAAGTCGGACCATGGAAAGGTAAGGTCGATATAACCGTTGCTCCCCTTGATGATCGGAAGTTCTATCTTGGAATGGACTTCCTCAATAAGGTGAAAGTCATCATAGTTCCTCATGCTAGCACCTTGTTCATCATGAATAATGGACAAGCACATGTAATACCCATGAGACAGGAAGCCGAAAAGGAAAAGGTGCTAACTGCCATTCGCTTCACGGAAAGTAAGGAGGTAGGCCATTTATCCGGCCTCAAAAGTGATGAGGGACCTCGAAGTGGCATGTGGACACAAAGAAGGAAGCGTGCTAGAACGAGGATGGGACGCAAGCGAGCAAAGGATCGATGTGCCAAGCTGATAGTTACGACACATCAACCTAACCAAGAGGAAGGGATACCTCGTGGAGACAAGACAACAAAAGGGCCAAGCATACGAAGACCCAAAGGCAACGAGGAACGTTGCCGGATTGGGTGGGGGAGGATGTCACGGGCCGCATTTCCGAAGAGTTCTAGAATATTCCGGAACCTTTCAGAAAAGTCCGGAACCTTCTGAAATGCGCTAGAATGTTCTAGAGTGTTCTAGAACCTTCTTGACACTCTAGAGTCTTCTAGAACCTTCTGGAGAACTCTAGATACTTCTAGACTATTCTAGAAGCTTCTAGAATATCTAGGACCTTGTGGAGGATTCTAGAACCTTCTAGGCTATACTAGAATATTCTAGACTATACTCTAGAATGTTCCACACTATTCTACATATGTGTAGTGTCTAGGATATTTGTATAGAATATTCTGGAAGTGTAATATTAGTCGTAGGATCAAATAGATCTCCACCATCCATTGAGGAAGTGGATGTGTATATAAACCCCTAAGGGGGCTCATTTATAACCACGCCATAAAAGCCATTGAAAGCATTCAGGTGCAATACAAGCATTCTCCCAAACTCCTTCTCTCTCTACTTTCTCTCTCTAAAGCTTTCTTAGAGTGTGAGTGTGCTTACTTAGCTCCTCAAAGGCTAAGTCAAGCATCCTTAAGGCTTACTAGCAAACAAGGCAAAAATCCCAAGCAAAGTTTGCTAGGCCGCACGGGTCTAAGTTTGAGTGAATTATCAACCCGTGACACACGGTAGCTATCCCACCGGCGTTTTATATTACCAAATTCAGGGACACTTTGCAGATATTTCACCGGTTGGATTTCCCCCTTTTTCCAACCACAAGCTCCAACAATTTTGGGAAATTGACTGAATACAACTCAAAGGAAACAAGTACTGATAGAAAACACTAACACCACCGTCGGACTTAAAACTGCCTGGTTCGAGCACATAAAAAACAAGGTTGCAAATCAAGATGTTACACTATATCAGGCGTATGCCAAGGCAAATGGAGATTATCCAATTCATCAAAACCATCGATATAAATATAAGTCATAACCATCGAAATGAAATATTGTTTACATCCTCGAAAACATAGAAGGAAAAAGGGTTGTCCATCACTACAGTCCTGGAAGGGAGAAGAGATTTAAAAGCAGGGAGCATGGGTAATGAATTAGCTGTAGGAATGAATATGAGGGGTACAAGCCTTCTCCAAGGCTCAATAAATGAAGTGGCAAAATTGTCAAAAAAACAGCACCATAGTTAATCGTTCATACATGAGGCCGAAGAATGTCCAGTAATGACTATTTCTTATTTACCACCACTTTCTCGCTACATTTTTCTTTCTCTTTTTTTTTTTTGTGAAGGGAAGGGGGAGGGGTTCTACCTGTAAGCGTACTGTGAATGTTGAATGCAAACAAAACTTGATGCAGCACTAACTGATCAACACGATGGTAAATTCCCAAGCCGCAGAGAGAGGGAGAGTTATGCAGTTACCCTAGCTGACTCCCCCACTGCTTTCTCCATCCGAGAATACCAATCACCAATACGTGTGTTCTCTACCATGTCTTTGCCAGATCGAAGGTAGCGAATTGGTCTCAGGACTCCAAAGACAGCGAGATCAGCTAGATTAGGTTTTGAGCCACCTGGAAAAATTATATTTGAAAAAAGCGCAGGCATTATTCATAATGTCAGTCGCAATATAGCCGACTGAATAATGAAGCAGCTAGTACAGTGTCCTTAGTCCTTACCCAGAAAATCACGACCCTTCAAAGCATCAACCCATGTCTCTGCAGCTTCATACAAGGCAGCACGTTCATCGGTTATGTTATACTTTTTCTTCAGTCTTTTGGCCACAAAATACATGGCTACTGCACCAGCATATTTTGCCGTTGCCCTTTCCATGAAGCTGAAATTTCCTGTATGTTGCACAAGCAATGAAGCAAAGTTGGATATCTGCCACAAAGGTTCAGTAGTGACGTAAATGGCGCCAAGCAAGAATCTGACTTCCTTAGCGCACATAAGACATTATCAAACCAGCCTCAACTACAGTTCAAGTGGGTGCTCTGCTCCTCGTAAACATGGTTCTTCATAATGGGTTAAAATGAGTTCGTGTGAAAGGAAGTTAGTAGGATATTTAAGTCAAACAGTTCATATTGAGCTTGGGTCCTATTCTAGCCTGTCATTGGCTTGCCTAATAGGATTATAAGGAAAATGCAAATACTGGTTAAAATTAAGGATCAGTTTCATTCAGTAGGATCAGTTGTCTTATTTCGAGTTCATGTTGCATGAGTCCGTTCCCAAGTCCACAACTGTGGCTGTGGGACATGAGTAACATGACAATAGTACAGCAAACAGGGATAGCCAAGTTCAAGATTGTAGAAACCCTGAGCATATGCAAGGGATTTGAATATACATGAAACACATTTGTAGGCAGTTGCATTCATGCTTACACAAGAAAGACCAAGGTAAGACAAGAAAATAACACAAATCCTCACTCGGGAAGACGATGATGAAGGAGAAAAGGAAAGAGATAAAACGACAAAAGTCTAATAATCTTTGACTGAATAGCCAAGAAATGCGAGAAGGGGAGAGCAAAGAGAAGAGAAGAGAAGAGACCAGTAAAGGACTTACCATGGCTTGTGATGTAATCAAATGATTCAAGGGCCTCACTTGCTGAGCGATAAATATTGGGTGACAAGACATGCACCAAATGACCATCAACCCACCTAAACTCACCATGAATATTCAGTTAATGTGCATCATTACAAGGTAATAACAGACTGAACATAATGACAGATGATAGGACGATCCTTTCCCACTATTATAACATATCTCATGAACTCAAAACCATATACTATTCAACATAAACCATTCAAGTGCCTCACATCAATTCATCATTTGATCCAAATTACAGTGCACAGGCACCATTGTTGATCCAAATCAAATGTATTTATACTGAAGTTATCATAAGGGCAATAATGAAAAGCAAAGTGATAATAATTACCCTAGCCATTTCTTCTCTTCATCAGCATCAAAGGTGGAGTCCTTAGACACCTCTGATTGCATTCGTTTGAATAATGTATCAATAATATCTGCAATCACATAACCGTGACTTCAACACAATGACGAATGAACTTTTATCACACGAACTCGTACGTGTACCAATTCAAAACAGAAGAAACTAGCTGATGATAGAGCTGATAACCTGATGAATTGACCAACTGTTCACCATCAACAGTCAATATTGGAACTTTCTTGTAATCAGACCATTTGATCTCGTTCTTGCTGATGGGATTCACCTCCACCACTTTGTATGGAATATCATAGTAGTCCAGGAAAGCTGGCATTGGCAGAGAATTAAACAAAAATAGAAGGATTAGCGCAAGTGTGAGGAGGTTACAGAATACCAGCACAACCCCTATTTTGGTGTGATCACTCAAAAGTTAAAATAGGCATCAGGTTGAAGGCCTGTATCCAACCTTAATGCCAGGCAAGGAAAGGAAAGAAGACATTTGTGATTTATAGAACATATTTATCAGGTTTAAGATATAAGTATAATTTAATATTTTTCGTTGTAATTTTGGATATTTAATTTCAGGGGTCTTTTACGGTAAAAGCCTTAAGATATTAGCTTTGTTATTGTTTAGGAAACTAACAATTTAGGTATTAGGATATCAGGTTACTTTCCCTCTCTTGCTTCTTGTTCTTAGGCTATAATACCTTCTTGTTTACTTGTTTTATTTTCAGAGTTGATGATGGACTGAAATTGAGTGATTAGTTTTGGACTGGTCCTCCATCAGATGTTTACAACACTTGTCAAGCACACAGTGTTGAGATTCTCCAATTCACCGAACAGCTCAGTTGGCTTGACATAATATTGGAAATGGTTGAAAATCTTTTTACAATGGTAAGTGAAAATCATCAATGATAACCATCATGATAAGAAACCATGTTTTTTCTCACCCTTTCCAATCAGCACTTTATCCTCACTTCCCACTACAGGAATAATAGAAAAACATCATAACGAAATCCATTTCAAAACCAACTGCTGCTTCTATTAACATGATTCTCTACTAAGCTCCCCATTCTGAACTAAGTTTCGATTTCCTATTCCACTAATTCTTTCCTTCTCAAAAAACAAGCTGTGATCTACTGTATCTCATCCCTCTAAACATTCAAATCCACCCTCTGCCACTCATACATGTCACATTGCCATGCCTAATGATAAACAATACCAAATCAGGCACATTGGTTCAGCTTGGGTTTGCTTCCAAAGGAAAGTCCTACATGTACCAGATTACCAGTTTAACTTGTTATCAAATGGCGAGTTGACAAAGCAATTACACATCTAATGTCACACTTATACTTTGTACATCAGTACATGTATGCGCTCAGGGCCCATGCAAGCTGTGGTGCCTCTAGAAATTTTGTCGAAGGATGTCTGCTCTTGAGTTCTCTTGGATCTTGTAGGTGTCAATTAATTAATATGGGTGTCCACTTTAAATAATTTTAAGGATTATTGGGGATATCTTCTACATAAAATTTTGAACTTTTCGACTCCCAGTTGCCAAGGAATCGAAGAGACTTCACTGCTTGCACAAAGACTTCAAAGATGAAAGTGGTGAAAAGGAACATATTTTCAGTGGAAATAATAGAGACTTGAATCCTACAATATACCCTTTACCTTATTAGCTTCTGAGCTTTGGCATTCTCACTTAGAACATCCTTCTGAAGGAATTAAGCATAACAGAATTTCCTATTTATAACAAAGCTAAAAACACTGCTGTGTGTCAGATTTGTAAAAAGAAAACATTACATAAAATGCTCTTCTATTGAGGAATTCTAGGGCTTTAAAGTCACCCTCACAATACTTGCAACAATGGCACAAAATAGTTTGCAACCATATCAGATGATTGTTAAAGAACCATTTAGGATGCTAATGCCTCACAAAAGCAATGTTTTTCCCTTTCTTGCAACCTTCTTTCATTAAAAGGCAATTCATTGCGACAATAAAGACTATATAATAACATGGAATTGTTCCAGGCCAATGAAGCTTACCTTTGCAATTTTAGGTCACTAAAGGAATTTCATCAAACTTTTTGTGATAACACATCCCAACAAAGACAGGTGGCAAAGGAGAAACATCAATATCTATTGCAAATGATTAAAGCCCACATGTTCCAGGCTAATTTGTCGAAAGTGTTGGTGAATGGCTTCTCCTACTTCTTAAACACACTTCCTACTTCCCGAACCTTCATTGGACCCCCCACCAGAGAGAGAGAGAGAGAGAGAGAGAGAGAGAGAGATCCTAGCAGGCCATTGTATGACCCTTTGAAGCTGTAGGGTGTTTAAGTTTGGTATTGACTTTTGAAAATGAACAAGGATAAACTTCAAACAAGAGCACATCCATGCATCTTGGGAAATCCATAAGGGCAAAAGGCATGCAAATTGCTCGATCGCACGACAAAAAGAACTTCAAAATATATGTATCTAGTGATTTCATCAATCCTTTTTTCTCCAATCATCATACTTCCCATCATTCTACCATCTCACCTTTCTACTACGCTATTGCCTTCACCTACAAATTTCATACCTGGGAAATTGCCTACACAATTTCAGGATTCACTTTCTGGCGAATCAGTTGCAAATTCCTAACCACCAGCAATAGCGTCATCAAACTCCATAAAAAACCTTCATCATCTCCCTCAAACATAGATTCTCCTTCAGTCAATTCTGCTTCATCTCTGTTCTGTCTTTGAATCAAACAATACATCACCTTTGCCTCACCCACCAGTCCTCAGAAGATTCACAGCTCCACGAAAAAAATCAGCCACTAAGTTGTTTGCAAGACTATTATTGTGGTCAACCTTCAGCACCACCCACCACCTACCAGCAGTTTGGTGTGTTGCCAGCACAGCATCATGCTTTGGCATCCACTTTCGCACATTATACATAGCCCTTATCTTATGCAGAGGCCTCCAAAGATCTTGGTAGGTTTGAATCAATGCAAAGGAAATCAATACTCCCATAGCCAATGGTACTTGGGATTTTGTTGATTTGTCACCAGGCATAGCAAAAGAGCAAGAAGCCAATAAGCAGTAAAAGGGTTCACAGAGTTAAATCACATTAAATGATACATTAAAGAGGTTGAAATCCGGACTAGATACAAGAAGTATTGAGGAAAAATATAGGCCTCGCTACCAAGAAGATTTCTACCAAAATGTCAATATGGAAACACTATGAACTGTTACTGCCTATCAACGTCAAAATGTTGAACTCTCTTGCAATCAGATGTTAACAACGCTCTCCTATATGGACAGAAGGAGAAGTCTTAACATAGAGTTGCTAAGGGCATCCAGACCCTACAAAAAAGGCACGTGCATTAAAGAAATCTTTACACAGACAAAAACAGGGAAAGACACAATAATCCAGCAAATTGAATTGCATTTTGTTACAAAATCGATATCAATAGTGGTTGACATTCAGATTAGTGGATCAAATCAAACAAAGACACAACATGTGACTGATCATTCGATAAATGCTTCGGCGTTAAGGATTGAAGTCAGTTGAATTATTTTCTAGGTCTAGAAGTCAACTATTTGAAGGATGGCATTGTTTTTACGCACAGGAAAATTTGATTTACTCAAAGGCAGTAGTTTGACAAGCCTAATGCGTGTCTCCTCTCTTCTTGCACTCAATTGGAAAATACACGCTAAAGAAGGCAACTTAACTCAGATCCTTCAATTGAAATTCATACTGGGTAAAATCTCAGCCATCCTGATAAAACATCAAGTCAATTTACAGAGTCCAAGAACATATCATCTCCAAGCCCCACATCATACACTGAGATAAATCAGAGGTTTTCGAGGTCCGCAGATTTCCCTTAAAGATACTAACCAATTGACTTCCACTGCATACTTGCACTGATATTAGGGCAGCAAGCTGTCCATCTAGAAAGTCACCTACAGGTTAAGTGGTGCTACGTATGTTGTGCCACTTGATTTGATTCCTCGCCTATTAGTAGGATGAGCAAATAGTTTGGACTATTTGTATGTCTTCCGTAGAGGTAGAACCCAGATCCATGTGATAGGCAGCTTCCGTACTCAGATGGTGAGAGTCCTTCAGGAACTTGGGGCCTGTTAGGCCCATTACTTGCTATTCTGGTAACCAATTTGTGATCCATATAGTATACAACCATGTTTTTCACGAATGAACCAAACAAGTAGGTAATTGCCACTTAAAAGAAAGTAAAAGTTCTCGAAGGATCATTACGGCACTCCCATTAGCAAATGGAACCGCATCTCGCAGATGTACTTAGAAAGATCATAGCCTCTCTTCACATCAACATTAACTCAGTAGCTCTCCAAGCCTGGAATGGTTCATCTCTGCCATTCCAGCCACCCCCTCCCAGGGAAACCCACCAAATGCAAGCTGTATATGCCCAAGTTCAGGAAGTTGCGGAGTTGTTAACTAGCTAGGACAATCAGTTAGAATTTCCTTGTAACTAACTCATTGTGAGGAGAAGAGCTGAACTGTATATATATATATATATATATCGAGTTTGTAATATCTCGTAACTTCATGATTCTCCTTTACTCAATCAACAAAATAAGCCCTTTCTCTCCATAAAGTTCTCCATTCTCTCATTTGTTTCTTGATTCCAGGTAGTCAAGCTTATCATTCACTCATAGCAATTTAACAGATACGGCGACCAACTTCATGCTAGCCAATCAAAGAAATTCATTCTTAGCGTTCTTATACCACCCAGAAGCATGAGCTTGTTTTGTATACAATGAACAGCGACTCCCCAAATGTTTCAGATCAAAATGTACCAGACTTCTCATTCAAACAACTTCTCGAACAGTTGGTATGCATATCCCAGTTACTAACCAAGAATCAGATATTAACTCATCTAAAAACTCCATTTCCAAATTCCACTCTCAGAATCGGCTCATACATATACACAGATAAAAATTGAAAATTTCAATACCACATTGATTACCAATCAAATTACTAATTACCTTTAACCTTGTTGCAGAAAGGGCAAGCTTCATACTGGTAAAGAACTACGTCCTTAAACTTGTAGGACTGAACGGGTTCTTTGGCATGGGCATCTTGGATCAGGGAAGAAGCGGCAGCGACGGAAAAGAAGACCGTGCCCGCGGAGGAGATAGAAGCATCAGAGCGGAAGTGGTTGTAGACCCGGCGGAGCAGCCAGTTCGAATCAGCTGAAGAAGAAGAAGAAGAATAGCAGCTGCTAAAAGGAGATGCTTGGCATAGGCGGTGGTTCTGAGCGAGCGGGGCAGCGGCTGTTGCGCGGCGGAGGGCGGCGAGGGTGGTGGCGCTCCTCATGGTGGAATTGGCCGCGGCGGAGGGAGCCAGAAGCTACTACGGCGGATTTGATATATGTTAACTGGTCTGTAGGTGACGAATTAAGGGAAAAAAGGGCGGCCCTCAATTTGGCTACGTCAGTGTACAACCACGGGCCTCCTTTTTGCTACATGTAGGTCGGTGCAAGCGTTTGTAGACCTTGGAACTTTGACTCTTTTTTTTTTTTTTAAGTTGATTTTGTAGGGATTCAAAGTTTGGGATGGATATTTCTTCCATTTAATGACAAACATAACATTGATATTTTTTCCCATATGGACCCTCTCCCCAGTATGAAAATAGTTGTCATAATTTATTTATAATTTAATAAGTGTTGAAGTTCAAAATATAATACTGTTTGAATAATACTTAACTGATATTCTTATAATTGTTATAAGGGATCACACATTTACGATTGCTTTAAGTCTCGCCTCATCTCTGACATTTACACTATGTCACTCCAATGCAGCTTTTAAGCATGATTTATGTATCCATTAGAAATACTGAACGCTTAGCAGCACCTTTGTTCACATTTCATTTGAATTGGGTGTCCCAAACAAATACAATCCTAGGAGGGTGAAACTCCCCCCCCCCCCCGAAAAAAAAAAAAACATGAGCCATACAAAAATGAACATCTCTACACAATATAATGCATCACTCCATAAGGCGACAAGAATTTAGTGGAACCTAAACTAGCAACCTAACAATTTTTACATCTAAAATCTCCTCAATCACGTATACCTTGTACTCCTTTCTCACACGGCGAATCAGTTCTCAGATAAATTTAAAAGCAAAACCCCTACAAACCATAGAATAATTATTGTTTTTCCTATAATATGTTTGATTTATGAAGATTAATAGGTGGGATTTAGAAGTTCAAAATAAAAAAGAAGTTTTTGAATTAAAAATAAGGAAGTATACATTACTAATTTTTATTCAATGTATGCCCCAAAATTTAAAATATAAGTAATCATTTTACTAGTGTGGATGATAACTATGACTACCTGCAACTTTCTAATTTGGCGAAAAGCTTGTGAAAATTAGAAGCTTACATTTGGACTATCAAACACTCCGAACCCTATGGATCCAAGAAGAATATCAAGTCCACATGGCTAATCCCCAAGACCAACTCATGTATGCCCAAAGAAACCTGGGTCAGCCCAGTCAGTCATTCAACCCAAAGTCCACGGCCCGTCTTCCAACACGTTACAAGTCGAATGAAATGACCTTCGTTCTCCTCATTCACCACATCATAAAAGGTTAGCCGATTAGCTTATCCACATGATATGGACCACCTGCGTCCACCCTTTAATAAACTAATATCAATTTCTACACACTATCGACTCGATACTTGTCTGGCCAAGAGACTAACAGTTGATCATATCATAGGAGGGACATTTTTCCTATCAAACCAGACAATAGGCTCTATTTTGCAAGTCAATCTTGAGCTTGAAAGAGGCAAGGTGGGCACCATAAAATCATCTTATCATTGCATTTTTGTTTCTTTTCATTTGATTAAATTGATACAATACATTAACATAGCTACCATTTATAAAAATCTTTGAACATACAACCCACGGGACAATAGCGGAATAATTCTATCTAAAAATGAAGAATATTAAAATTCCATGTGTAACAATAGTGTGAAACTGGGGCCCACCTTGAAACGGTTATTTGCACACACATTAAAAGTACTAACCGTAAACAAATTGTAACACCTTGATTCAGTTGTTAGAATCGGTTGAGACTAAAACTTCATTAGGTTGCAATTAGAATTAACCGTCTAATTCTGAAATTAAGTAGTCCACCTGCAACATCCCATGGTCCATTTCATTTTACAGAGACGATCCTATATATCTTTTTAATTATATGACTTTGGGGGTGTTCTTTGTTTTTTTGGGGGGGGGGGGCCTTATGGCATTAAAAAAATATTTTGGAATCTGCCATTCATATTTCATATGTGCATATAAAATTTCAAATATGATTACGGATTTTTGTTAGGCCTTTGTAAGAGATCTCCAGGATATCCACGATACTTGACAAGTGTATTCCGTTAAAAAGATCATTTTCCTACTAATGCTACTAACAAACAAGGGCATTCATTATTGTCATTGCATCATTCGGTTCATTCCTGTCCTGCGTAGATATCCAAGACATGTCCCTCGTAGCCAAACATTAATCGCTTATCACTCGTAAGAGTTCATCCTCTGTTCTTGAATTGTGAGGATCCATGTTGTTAGGATGCTTACATAGTTACATTGCCTAATTCATCTATTGTATAAAGCTTGTCTTTCCTAAACCTTACACGAAGCAATAAAATCACTGCTAAGGCCAATCCAAAAGATGGCAAATTAAGGCCAAAACTCAAAAATCATCCAAAAACCCAAGCATCTTACGCCAAGCAAGGGATGAGACAACCTGAGGCAGTTACTGTATTTCCATTTGTACCATGTCTGAGGAAGAGACATTGGTGTGGCCTAATCTAATCTCTGTAGTTATATCAAAATTATAACTAAAAAGAGTGTATATTACCTCAATAGAAATTTCAAAGCTCCCTGGAATCAAGAAGCCGAGGTGATCCATTCATCACCCTGTAAAAAGTTTTGTACATAATATGTAGGGACATGTCCAGCGGGAATTTGGCTACTCCATCCGACTCTGTTCGACAAATCAGCACCAGGTCCTGAATTGCCATACTCCCCATAATATAGAGTAGAGAGTGCAAAATCCCCGCTCCATGGAAGCCAGCCATTGGGGCTAATCAGAGCTTCCAAGGTACATTTAATGTAAACAGTCCTAGAATACATCTTCCAAGGCCTCCCTAAGTAGTTCTTATGCCTGGTAGGCCTGCTGTAGTATAACTTCATGTAATCTTCAGTCCCATTAATTAGGCAGCCCAGGAAGGCGAACCCAGTGGCCTGAGCAGGGTCGGTTCTCCCATGAGCTGAGACAGAGTTGGTCTCGCCCTTTTCGGGTTTGAGTTGACGGGGTCGGACCAGGATAGTGCAGTCCTGGAAGACAGCAGCAGCATTGCCAAAGATGACGTCAACATTCCCTTCAATCCTGCATGATTTGTAGAGCTGCCGGAGGGAGTGGACATAGATGGTGTCCTGATTGCCTAGGAACTCACAATTCTCGATGTAGGAGAAGTCACTGTCTGATCTGAAGGCTACTGCTTGGTGGGCGTCGGGCCCTGCTGTGTTCTGAAATGTAATGCCACTTGCCATGAATCCATCACCAAGGACACCTGCAGTAAAATTTGCCGAGTCTTAGTAGATCGTTTTTGGTAAAAGGAACATCATTGTTTCACCAGCAGAAGAAGCTTAATTTTCATTCTCTAACACCGCAGATTATTATAGCCGTTGTAATGATAGTTGGCATCTTACATCGTATGCACATGCGTTCTGATTTCCAACACCAGCGATGCTCACAAATGATGCATTATGATGGCCAATCAAAGCATGATGTATATGATTTCATTTCCACCAAAGCTTAATGACGGGAACCCTCAATAATAACCTTTGCTTTGAGCTAATAAGGAACAAGCAAATAACTGGCCAATTCTTACACGCGACTTAGCTTACTTGATGTCCAACACAAGTACGCAACATTTTTACAGGAGTCTAAGTCTATCACGTTCTCTAACTTTTGTGCAACTTTGGTCCAACATAAAGTACAAAGTGCCTAAATCCATACTGAAGGCCAAGTAACGAATGGTCTTAACTGAAGTGCCCATGTAAAATAGTGCCAAGCACAACTGGGAACACAAAAATTACTCAATAATACCCACTAACATCTGTAAGACCAATAACCTTGACAGCAGCCATCAGACAGGGCATGTGAATGTTCCCTGCCTTTGCTACCATTTGAGACAAGTGAAAAAAAAAAAATAAATAAATAAAACAGATGCTTTGTTGCCCTTAGTTTCAATGTGTAAGCCATCTGGAACTGGAAGCCAAGTTACAAAGTAACAATCACAAATGTAAACAACGCACCTAAAAATAAATAGACCGATTACCACTTATCCACAAACATTTGCGCAAAAAACATAATACTTGTACTCGAGAAATTGGCAAAAGAGCAAGGCTGACGTGTATCTAGTTAAAAAAAGCTGAGTCGCCAATGTGGCAATGGGCGCATAACTAAACAAAGTATAAGTAGCAAATTTCCATTTCAAATAGAAATAATTCATTAATTTCTCATGACCTTGTATCGGGTGGGGCTAGGCCCATGAATGCAAAATTAGTTAGCATTGAAGCCTCAAATGATTCTCCAGCACTCATTTCGGCAAGTTAATTACTACCCGTATTCTCGTGAGCATCGAACATGGCGACCCACGACGTGAATTAGGAGGGACCGCAAAACTTTAATGGTTAAACGTTGAAGTGGTTGAAGGGAGGGGGAGAGAGAGAGAGAGAAGAGACTAACCAACGGTGGCGGTGTTATAGGTGGTGACCCCCGGCGTACCAGCATTCAACGAACCCGTAATTACCGTTTTGCCCATACCATCTCCCAAAAACACCAAATTCTTCTTATTAAACGGAACTCTAACAATCTCATCATAAACCCCTTCCTTAATCCTAATCACGTACCTCTTCCCTCCCCCCAGATTCTCCGGCGCCGCGTCCACCGCCTCCTGCACCGTCGCATGACACCCTCCTCCGCCACCCTTACACACCGTCGCGTCCGCCGCTAGGCCTGACAGCGGTCCGAACCCGGACCCGGATGAGGCTCCCTGATGGGGCTCCCAGAACCCGTCGCGCTCGGTCTTGGGCGGGGCCCACGAGTCCGTGTCGGGCCCCAGCGCGTCGAGGGCACGCATCATGCTGAGGGCGTTGCTGGTGGAGACGATCAGGGTAGTGTCGAAATACGACATCGTTTGGTTCACCAGGGAGCTGTCGTTCACGTACTTGAGCCCCGACCAGCAGTCGTACTGGTAGCAGAGTGCGGCACTAGCCCAGGCACGAGCGTCCTTGACCTTCCGACGTGACAGGGCGTCCTTCGCCGCCGCTGACCGTAACGCCGAGTTTTGGAGCACCTCGAGGCAGGTCTTCGCCGCGCTGGACCGGTTCGGGTTGTGGGCGGAAGAGTCCAGAATGTTTTGGACCATGGCCTGGCCCGTCTTTAAATTTTCTACCGAAACCGAAAGTGCCGACTGAATTATGTCCACTGGTTCCGGATCCTGCAAGGCCCGACCCGATTGGGCGAGCATGGATCCGCAGGCATCCGGGTAACGGGTCGCCTGACATGCCTGCTGGATCTTAGGATGGAGTCCGGAGGGGTCTAGCCTTCTTGCACCCGGGGTGGTGAGGCGGTGGTGAGAGGAAAGGGAGGGGGAGGAGAGAGAAAAGAAGAGGAGGAAACAGAGGAGGAAAATGGAGGACGCCATGGAAATGAGGAGGAGGAAAAGCTTGGGTTTGATTATGGGATGAAGGGTATTTATAGACTTTCGGTAGTGGATTTGAATTGGATGAATTTGGGGTGTCATCATATTCAAATCTGGGTTAATGAAATGATAGTGAAAGATATGGGGAGTGAATTGCAGTGCCCAGTTTGGGAGGTAGTGATTTCTGGCCTCCTTTTTGGTTATTTGTTGCTTTATTTAATTAATTAATAAGGGGATTCGGGGATGAACGCATATTTCGTGGTTGGTAATTAGCAGAAGTGCTTGGTGATGAAAGTGGGAGGGGGCGGTTAAAGGATAGATGAGAGTGGGTGTTGAAAAGCGAGGGCAAATGTCTGTGGATGTTGAAGTGGAAGTCACGGGATAAGAATTTTGTTGGATGACCGGAAAAGTAAGGGGGACCGGGGAGAGAGCGACAGAGGGGTCAGGATCACGGGGGGGGGGGGGGGGGCCTTGGGGCTGTTTGGTGATTCAATGATTAATTGGGCATTGTTGTTTTATTCAAACGTGGTGGCCCGAGCACGACTCACGAGCAGAGCCGAGCTAGTCTGGGCGGGCCTACATCCGGAAATTGTGTGCGCGTGCTGATCGTTCACCAGTTTAGATTGTTGCTTGCCAGCGTCTGAATCGAATGTACTTAAATCAATTTTATCTATATTTATTTAAGTAATTTATCTTTGTTTTCTTGATCTATTGGCTCAAGAGTATTGTATCCTTGTAATTGCGATTTACATTTGTTCCTATTATTTTCGGTAATGTCTTTCTTTTTTATTTTTTCCGGGAGGAGGGGGTTAGAGTGATGTATCTTTGTAATTATAATTTTTGTATATTCGTATATGCATCCAAACAGTATACATCGAATATCCTCTGTGACGTCTCTAATGTGTCTAATTATGTTAGGTTGCAATTTATGAGTGATCTTATTTTCGGACTCCAAATGTGCTACTAATATATGCATCATCAAACTGGCTACAACCAAAATTCCTACTTATCTTTATGATTTTATAGTTTGAGAGTTGTGGAGTCATAATTGTGGCTAAATTGGAGAAGAATTTGTCAATTTCCGTCAAGTTGAAACTTTAAAGAGTATGAATCCTGTTACATCATCTCAAATAGGATTAGGAATCATAAGATAGCACATATTCTACCAACTCGTAATTAGAAATGCCTTAAAAAAAAAAAAAAAACTAACTTCTAACTAGCAAAACTTTCGGATTCAATTTGGAAAACTAAAATCTTCCTAAAATCAAGTTTTTCTATTCGATATTGAGATATACACAGGACAATAGTAATCATTAATCAATACAAAATGAATAGTAAGACTGGCTCGATTGTTTACCGACTTCACCTGTTTCTCTCTCCTCTCCCTAAACCCTCACACCTGCTAGAGGCGAGCAAAAAAACCGAAACCGAACAATCGAACCGAAAAATCGAAAAACCGAACCAAAAAATCGGTTAACCGGTTTAATTTTCCTAAAAATTCGGTTTGGTTAACCGAACCGAATAAATTTTGCAGTTTCAGTTTCGGTTTCAGTTCGGCGATTTGAGATTCGGTTAACTGAAACCAAAAGTTACACTTTTATTAAAAAAACTAAACTTTATATTGGACAAGTGTATAATTATTAAAGATAAGACTAGACATACAATAATGTCTAAATTAATATTTAGTTTCTCAAATAGTTAAATTAATTAAAAAAGCAGTGAAAATTGAAAATTAGCAATTTAGATTAATGGTTAACCGTAACCAAACTGAAAATTCGATTAAACGAGTTTTTCGATTCGGTTACGGTTCACAATTTTACTGAATCGGAAAATTAGGTTTATCGAAAGTTTCGGTTCGGTTTTCGGTTCACAACTTTTGCGAATTGACTTTTCGGTTAATCAATTTTCAATTAATCGAATTTTCGATTAACCAGTTGTGATCACCCCTAACACCTGTTGGACAATTTCATGCTTTCTAGAACAAGGTTAACATCTTCCCTTCTTAATATGGTTAACTATGTGAAGTCACAATTCAGGAATTTGCTAGTTGACATGGACAAGAATGGCTGATAGTGGTGGAGAAGCACTGTTCAAGGTTATCCGAACTCACACAACCACTTTCATGACTGACAAAGGTGCCATTGGCGGCAAATAGTGAGATTGCTTGCCAAAAATTGTAGTGAGTGCGGTAAATCGAAAACATGAGGGTAGACCTTATGATGTGACGCTTTTTACTCGGTGGTTCAGATTAATGTTCTCGGATCTCATGTTAAGGGCATTCCCAACTAGAGTTTCTTGGAACTCTGACCTACCACATCAGTAAAAGTTTCACAATTTTGGAACTTGCATTTCATCACTTCTCCAACCTATAGAACTCAATTTTAATCATCCAATAAAAATATTTATCATGAATCCACCTTATAACACAAAACTTATTTTTTTAATCATTTAAAAATTATATATTCACTCAAAAAATGAAAAAAAATATATTTAAAAAATTACAAAAGGACCAAAAAGGGATGAATGGGGGTAGGAACGCCTGGGCAAGGCATCCCGCGTGCCCCCCGCATTTCCCTCCTGCTGCCAGCAGGCCTCTGACAGGCCATGTGCCTCGCGGGCCCCACATGTGCCTCGTGTGGCACTGGCTGCTAATGCTCTAAGGTAGCATTGACACACGTCATGCGTCATTTACACGCATTTGTTTGTATGTATGTATGTATGTGTCGCATTTGTATGTATGCATGTATGTGTGTAGGGATGGCAACGGGTCGAATTCGGATCGGATGTATAGACATCTAAATTCGATCCAATTAATAATCGGATTTGAAAATCCAACCCAAATCCGACTCCGTTGGATCGAATGTTGAATCGGATTCGAATTGGTTTCAGATCGAATTAAATCCGGTTATAATCGGATATAACCCGATTATATATCTATATTCAATACTTGCACAATTTTTTATTTCCAACCTTGTCACTTATAAATGCAATATTAAATACCTCTTTAATGTCAAATAACTTTTTATATTAAACATTTCAATGTGCTAAAGTAAAAAAATATTAAAAAAAGAGAATGCAAATTTACTTTAGAGTGAAAGGGATAAACAATAGTATAAAAGTTGGAAGGAAAGGGAGAAATTATAACTTTGATTAACGAAGATGAGATAGCGAGAAAAAGATCGGGAGAGAAGAGGAAATTAGCTAAGAAAGAATAGTGTACTGCACATAGAATAGGACCTCATGCTGATTTTTTGAGGCTTATCATATTAGAATTTTTCTATCTTCAAAAAATGTTTAAATTATTAAAAAAGATATCGGATCAAACGTTAATCAGATCGGATATACTCTCCTCCAAATCCGCTCGAATTGGAGTTGGATTCGGATTATTTTTATCAGATTCTAAATCGAATTATTTTTTGTTGGTTCGAATCGGATAATTTTACCTCATATCTGATCAGATTTGCATCGAATTCGGACTGTACTGTCATTTCTATATGTGTGTGTATGTGTGAATACCATTCTAGTCATAAACTATTGGTTGTGACAATTGGAATGAATAAAGCAACAGGAGAATAAAAGAAACGATTAAAAATGATTTTTAATTCATGTGATGAGATAATTGATATTAATTAATTAATAGAATGTAAAGTACATTAAAATTTAAAAATAGTATATTACCTGCTAAAATATTTGGTAACTAAGGTTTCATCATAAAACTAATTGACAATATGAGGAGTAATTCACTTAACTTATATTCCATGGTCCTTCTATTCAAACTCTCAATGTGCGACTTTTCACTCATGTGTGACATTTTCAACAATCTCTCCTTCACACATGGATCGCTTCCGAACTACATCAACATACAAACTCCCCTTGAGCAAAAATCTTTACCAAGATATCAAACCACTATTAAGAGCACACCCACACTCTACTCCATATAAGTCCGCATATTGCTCTACACCTAGCCTCCATACAACCCACTATGTTCCAATAGTATTTTGACTGTGCATTCTATGTGTTTTGTCCTACTCCTATCTAGAATGCTTTTTCATAATACCACCAATAGCTTATCTATGTCATCAAGCCATGCTGCAGCATATGTGTTCCCACTTGATCAACACCTTTGTGTCAATTCACCAAGTTCATCCATGAGGTCCACCATGCCACACCTTTTTCGCCAAGCCAAACATACCATCGGCGTAAATACCACATGTTGGGGAGATCAAAGAAAAGAACTCACTTCAACTAGAGTTGAGTCACCGATCGGTTTGAGTTGACCTATTTATAAACGGGTTAATTTTATGTAGGACTTATAAATAGTTTAAATCTAGTTAAAACTGAAAAATAACATGTTTTCGAGCTAAACGTTCAAATCGTGTATTCAGGTCGAAATTGGTTCGGTTCATGTTGGGTTCTGGTTTCTCTCAGTAACTTCGTTTTGAGTTCAGGTCGGATTACTATGTCGGGTTAGACTTTCCCAACTCTAACTTCAATCGAGGTCCATGACAATAAGCCCAAGCGTGGTTCCATTCTAAAACCAATTGGCAATAGAATGAGTTGCCTACTTGACTCATATATCATTGTTATTTTTTTCAAACTCCCGATGTAGTACTCTTCACTCATGTATGATATTTCAAACACTAACACAATCAAACAAGTGGAGTGGATACGTTTCTCCAATTATTCCCACATATGTAGCAACACAAAGTTGTTTTTAGACTGCAAATATTTCAAAAGTTACGATGAATTTCACATCGAATTCCAATCCCCCAAAAGGGAATTACAAAGAGGGAAGTGGGGAGCTCTTAGTGGTTTTGCAAAGGCTAAAGAGGGAATTGATTACTAATAAAGGAAGTTTGAATGAGTAATATCACAGTTACTTGAGGAAACCCTAGGTAACAGAAGGAATGACAATATATATTGGAAAGAGTTTATACATAGAAATGATAAGTAATGCTCAAATGGTATCTCTTCATTGGAGCATTCGCTTTGCCCATCACATTCCGAACCTGCGACAAAATTAATAATACATTTTCATAGTTTAAGTAAATTAACTAAGGTCTAATGGTTGCTATGCCATGGAATCAAACTAGTTACTATGACGGAAATGTATGGAATAGTCGTATACAATGAAAGGAGTGTCCCTTGTGTATATTCGAGTTATTAAGGATATGTACGAGGGAGGTAGGACTAAGGTTAAGGCGTCATGAGGGGTTGATGACTTCAAAGTTGGTATAGGCTACATCAGGAGTCCGCTTTAAACCCTTTTCTTTTCACTTTGATTATGGATGAACTTACAAAAGGAATCCAAGATGAGTTACCATGGTGTATGTTATTCGCAGATGACATTGTTCTTATTAATGAGACCAGAGAGGGAGTTAATGTCAAATTAGAGCGATGGAGGCACACATTAGAGTCTAGAAGTTTTGGAGTAAGTAGATCGAAAACTGAATACCTTCACTGTTGTTTCAGTGGAAGGGAAGATGCAGGAGGAGAAGTCACCATTGACGGGTTGTCGATATCAAAGGTCGAGAAGCTTAAATATCTCAGCTTAATCGTTCAGTAGAATGATGAGATTGACGAAGATATCAACCAGCGCATAAAGTGGGTCGGCAAAAATAAAAGCATGCTACGGGTATGCTATGTGATAAGAGGATGCCTGTAGGATTAAAAGGTAAAGTTTATCGTATGGTAGTTAGACCTGCTATACTGTATGGTTCGGCGTGTTCGCCGATAAAAAAGACTCAGGTTCAAAGGTTGATGGTCGCAGAGATAAGGATGATTAGGTGGATGTGTGGTCACACGAGAATGGACATAATTAGGAATGAAGTGATAAGGGGCTTGATTCAAGTGTCTCCTATTGAAGATAAGATGAGAGAGACAAGACTTAGATAGTTTGGCCATGTGAAAAGAAGGAATGTGGACGCCCCAGTGAGAAGCTATGAGAGAATTAACACCCCCGTAGGTAAAAGAGGGAGAGGTCGACCAAAAAAGAGTTTGGATGAGGTGATTAGAGAGGATCTGAAAGTTGTAAGATTGACGGAGGACATGGCTCAGGATAGGAGTCTATGATGGGATAGTATTAAGGTCTTAGATCTCTGATTTTTTGGCATTATATTTGCCTTTCGGTTGCAGTAGGGCAGGTTTGGGTGTGAGTTTCGTGTTGTCGTGTGGTTTGCAGGTAGCATTTACTTATGGGAGAGTTATTATCTGCCCTCCACTGCTAAGGTATGGTTCATTCTTCTGCTTTATTATTCCATTGTTTGGATAGTTTCGACCACCCGTTTTATTTGCGTAACAGTTGTTTTTTTCCCATTTATTTTTTCTCAAAATCACTCTTTTACAAAATGTTTTCACAAAATCTTATTTTGTGGGTTTCGTGGAATCAGCCTCTCTACGGGTAGAGATGCCGGTAGAGGTAAGGTTGTCTACATCTGGATCTCCCTAGATCTCGCGAAAGCGGGACCCACACTGAGAGGTGGTATTATTGTTGTTGTTGTTGTCGTATACAATGAAAAAGTATTCACGGTCATTAAAATCATGAATTCTTTAGCTAGGTGGCTTAAAATATTAACAAAGAGTAGGCAGTAAGAAAACCCTCATAATCTGAAGAGTGTTGTAACCCAACAGTGGTATGTTGAATTAATTCTAGATCTGAAACAGGTGACTGAATAGCAGCCAAAGAGTCAGCAATGGTCTTAATGGTCTGCAGGTAGTCATCCATGGATTGATCATCAGCTTTGGAAATATTGGTAAGCAATCGTTTTAAATCAAGAGCACGAGCAAGACTGATAGTATTAAATGATGCTTCAGGCATTTCCAAATATTAAAGGCATGAGTTAAGTCACGCACTTCACATAACAAATTCTTGGACATAGTAGTAAAAATCCAAGAACGAACTAATTAATCAACTCAAACCCAATAGTGATAACTAGGATTAGGTTACTGAAGACCATGCATATAAGTTAAAACGGGAGAATGTGCAAGAATCGTACCATCAATAATACCACTTAATTGATGCATGATAAGAAAAGAAGAAAATTTCGTGCACCAAGAGAGGTAATCATCCACAGTAGAGAGAACAACGGTGACGTACGTGGTAACATTGACCGTCCAAATATTAGAGGGCAAAAGGGGCAGCCCACCCGTGTGAGGGTGAGACAAAACCGAGTGAAAATCGAGACCTTGCTGAGGTGGTGACAAAACTGGATCAAGGCCTGAAGCAAAGGGCGCGACAGTGGTGTTGTACCCATGATCGGGGTTGGGAACAGTGAGTACAACACCTGACCACTGCAGGAAAGTACCAGAGGCAAAGGCGGCAGAGGAGAGGAAAGGCGATGAGGCAGGCATGTAAGGCGACGGTGGTGGCGGGGGAAAAAATAGAGGAGACACCTGGGTGAGAGAAGAGAAGGGTCTCCGACATAAGTTGCGACACTGGGGTACCCACGGACTGCAATGGTTTGGACCCATCAATCCGAGGAGTGGACGGTGTGGAAAAGTCGACAAAGTCAGAGCCGGCCATGGCAGAGGCGATGAGGGCCGAGGGTTTTGAGAGAGAGCGAGGGTGGGGCATAGCAGAGAAAAAGAAAGACAGCGGAGAAGAGAGCAAGGGTGGAGCGCTAGGGTTCTGGGTGAGGTTTGAGCACCGAAGCTAGGCCGGAGAGACCGTTGGAGAGAAGGGTGAGGCATCGGGCTAGGGTTAGGGTTTCAGTGGATGGCAAGCCGCGGCTAGGAGAAAAGGAAGGCTAGGAATCCGAAGCAAAAGGTTTGGGCTACGGTTTTGGTTATAGGAAGAAAGAGAATTCTAGATCAGGAACCTATGCTTTGATACCATGTGTGATTTTACAGAAGAATGGCTCACCGAACCTTGGAGCCTATGCCTGGTATTTTTAATAAACTGTATAAAATAAATTTACATTTATATCCCTAGTATATCTCCTATTATTTTTTTTACCCCACATAAGATTAATGTCCAGTTAGTATGTATTGCTAATAGTAAAATTGCAATATTGTGTTATTGGTGGCTATGTTGTACATATCCATGCTTTTATTTCGTGCGATGAGCCTTGTATATCATATATTGCTTGTGTGTGATGTTCACGAAATCCAATTTTGGGGTGATTCAATATTTCAAATGTAGTTTTCTCAGTCGGTACATGTACAATAATTATGTAACATGTGGGTCAAAAAAAATATATAATAATATAATTAAATATTCTTAACAATTAATATCATTATCGTTTCTTTGGGAAACATCATTAATTCTTGTATGAAAGAAAAATAATCATTTTAGTGCACATACTATTGAATAATGATCATGTATTTATTACTCCCTCCACCTCACATTTATGGTAGAATTTTGAGGATATGATCATGTGTGACAAATAACTGTTAGCTGTTTATTATTAACTGTTTAAATTAGCAATTTGTTGTTATCTGTCTGTATTAGCTGTTTCTACAGTTGATTACATAGAATTTGTTTATTATTAGTATGTTTTTATTTTTTAATATGCTGTGAAAGTTACATGATATTTAAAATATTTATTATATAAAATTAATTGACATAAATGATTTAACCTTTTTTGTTGAAAATGACAATTGGTGTAATTTAGGTCAATAGTTGGGCATTATGGTCAGTTGAAAACCACAATCCAAACAATTATTTGAAAAAGTTACTTGATTTAACTTTTTGAAAAATGGCTTTTTGGAACCAAAAAGTCATTCCAAACAATTGTTAATCAACACCTAAAACAAAATCAAACAACCAAAATGCTTCCAAACAACCAATTTTGATAAAAAAGCTATCTAAACAACCAACAACCAAATACCGTATGGGGGTGTTTGGCAAACAGTTTTTTGAAGAGCTTTTTGACTGAGTAAAAAAGCTAATTTGGGTGTTTAGTGAAAAGACTTTTTATAGGGGCTTTTTGGGTCTAAATAGCTAATTTGAAAAGGCTAATTCCATGCGCTTTTTGAATACTTAGTTTTTTGTCTTACAACTTTATCAAAAATAGCTAATTTTACCAAATAATGTTTTAACAAACAGCTAACTCAAATAGTTAACAGCTAATACAAACAGCTAACAGCTAACAACTGTTTGCCAAACAGGACCTATATACATAAGAACAAGAACTAAATGCATTTCATTGATAGTTAATGCTTGAAATAGTTGATAAGCCCATAAAAATGCTAAGGTCATACGACATGTACTTGAAATTAATCAAAGCATTAGAAGACGTAATTCCAACTTTTAGAATATAAAAACCACCCAAAATGCATTTTTTTCCCCCTTGCAATAGATTTCTGATGATGCTATATGACAAAAGATGGACATTTTTACTCTAAATACGTGATAGAGGAAACATTATACATTGGGAGGGTAACAAATTAATGTAGTCGATTATCCATTTTATACGTTGCTTGGATAATTAGTTGAAAATGGATATTATCACGGCATGGAGATCTTACAAAACTTATCTATTGATGATGCGTGAGAATAAATTCTTAAAGTCAATTAAAGTTTAAGTTTGCCTTCCCCCTCAACTAAGGATGACAGTGGACGCGATCCATATTCATTAGACTCGACCCAATTTAGAGGATGTGGGTCTAATGAAATGAGACCCAACAGATCTCAAACGGGTCTAGACCTGAGGATAAGGGATGTGGGTCGGGCTCGGGTTTGTTCCCGACCCCAGACCCATTAATTTTTGTATAAAAAAATGTGGCAAAGGTGATTGATTAAAATAACCCTGAACTAATAAACCCTGAAGCCACTTTGCTTTTTGTCGTCATAGAAGAAGAACTATTTTGTTATACTTATTTAAAATTTGATGGATTTTGTCTTTGTGGTTTGTATTGAAATATTATTTTTGGTTTGTAAAATGTAAGTAAGAATACTTAGCTAAGTTATGTGTCGCTATAATGCTTTTTTAATTAAACATCACTTCTTCTAAATTCAATTATTTGTCTTTAAAATGTGGTAATTAATGTTACGATGTGGTAAAATTAATTTTTACTGTGAAAAAATAATTAGGATTCGTGAACCCGTTTAGATCCGTGGACCTACTAGGCCCACATGGTCTAGGTCTGGGTCTGGGTCCCATATTTCGAGACCTTGGAGTGAATCTATGGCTAGGTCCAAAAAAATGAAATGGATCAGGGATCAGGTGGACTCGACCCTGACCTGATCCATTGTCATTCCTACCCTCAACCTACCCCCCAAAAAATCCATAGATATACATATAATTGTAGTGGTTATTGTTATTAGTAGCAACCAAAACTAAATAATCACTAAAGCATCTCTCTTTATATAATTATACAAATTATAGGAGACAATACAAATTCATATAACAATGAAAGATTCATATTTGAGAACTTTGAATAACCAAAATCTATAACTGATCATTGATCAAAAAAAATAAAATAAAAATGTATAACTAATCAACCTGTTTTTTTTTTTTTTTTTTTTGAGGGGTTTGAGCTATTGCCAATTAACCACTTTAACTATATTTAAGAAACTGTGATGGATATTATATATATATATATATACACATATATACCTCCATACAACACATTGTAAAAATGAAACTTGGATTGTACTTCCTACAATGCAATACATCATACTTATATCTGTTTCGATATTCAATTCAGGTATCTTTTTCTTCGATTTTTTTGACTCTTAAATTCATTGTCTCAGGTCTGATGATCGTACCATAAAAGAATACAATACATCTAGAGACTGCAACACGACCAACTGTTGTAAAAGACGCACCATATGAATCAGCGTATACTTCTTCAACCCATCGTCCAAAAATAAAAGCGAAAAAGAAAAGGGCAAGAACAGCAAAACCGTGCCTGATCGTCCTCCTGAGCATTTCCATCGTCTTCAAGGTCAACACCGGGCAAAGTCAGATAGACAGATAGAGAGAGAGAGAGAGATGATAGTCGATGGAATTGAAGACGAAGAGAAATGGGTGGCAGAAGGCATCGCTTCCGTTCAACACAATGCCTTCTTTATGCATCGTGCTTTGGTAAAATTCTCCCCCAATCCTCTAATCCCCAAATTCAGATCAGATTCCACATTTCTGAATGTTAATTTCGGTCGAATTTGCAGGATTCAGACAATTTGAGAGAAGCTCTCAAGTTCTCCGCCCAAATGCTATCGGAGCTCCGAACCTCCAAACTCTCCCCTCACAAGTATTTTGAGCTATGTGAGGATCTCTTCTACTCAATTTCAATCGGTTTTTGGTTAAAGGACCTTGAATTTCGTTTAATTTGTTTTGATTTTTCAAGATATGCGAGTGTTTGATGAGTTGAGGAAGCTGGAGGAGTTCTTCAAGGATGAGAGCAGGCATGGCGTTTCGGTTGCTGATTTATATGAACTTGTACAGCATGCTGGCAACGTCTTGCCTCGTCTGTAAGTGTTTAGCTGCTCAAATTCATCGTATCGTTTTGTTGTTTGGGACATTCTCGAGGTATGATTTTATGATATGCCGGTAATGGCAAAAGTCAGGCTGATGGATATTCTTTTGTGGAGCGTTAATGCTTTAGAATGTGTGGGGCGTAGAAGCTCTAGTGGCTTGATGCTTATGAAGATCAGGGCTGTTAGAATATTTGCCATACAATTATTGGGAAGAAAGTGGAAGTCAAATTAAATCATTGAAGTGTTTACTAGTTACAATGGGCCTGATTATACGATGACACCTAGCAGTAGCGGTGAGTTGAATAACAGAGAGGTCTAGTCTCAGGCTGCACCAACTCTGATGGCAGGGCGACTGGAGAGAGGTATATGTGGGGCGAGCATCCTTAATCATTGAGTCCAAATTTGGTCCCAAGAATGGCCAGAAAAGCAAATTTTTTTTGGGTTTTTTTTTTTTGGGGGGGGGGGGGGGGGGGGGAGGGGGAATGAAAAGTGTGATCAGGTTCTAGCAGGGAAGCTGACACTCCGATGTTAGGACTGGTTTTTAACCCAAATTCTGATTGTACCTTCTTAAAATATATAGGTACAGATGGATAACCAAGAGGCGAGTAGAACATATTTGGTCTGCTGAAAACAAGTCAATCCCTATTGTTCGGATCCAGTACGAAATAGTGGAATTGCTCCAGTGGGAATTTTTGTTTGGTTGAATTCCTGTTTGAGAATTTTGATAAAAAAATTTTCTTGCTGGACATGCTTTTATATTGTGAGGACTGATGAGAGTCTTCTGTGAGAAATGTAAGAGTTGCTTAGTGTGCTAGCATAAAAAAAGGGTGCTAGAGTGGCCGTGATTTTGTATGCATCTTTGCAATTCATTCTTTGTCATTGTTAGTGGATTATATCCTATCCATGAATGGGGTTAGACTATAATTAAAGTTTCCGGTATTCTTATTTTCTTTTGTGTATGGATGGTGGCTATGCTTGTGGTATCTTTGGATGAAGGATTTGAGCCAGGGATTCAAAATGCAATGCGGCCGTTTCATTGCAGAACAGCCTCATCTTTGAACCATGATTTGAACTGGCAGAGATTGCTATTCTACCTTAACAGAGAGTAGATCTCAAACCCAAAGGACTGGTAAATGCTATGGCTCAATGTATTGATGAAGTGTAATCATGGTCTAGAAGGTTAAAAACTATCTTGTGGATGTTGTTGCGGAGTGTGTATTCCTGGGATGGCCGAGATCTTGCGGGCTACAGCTCTTTTCTGATGAAGGGGTTGTTATAGTTCAGTGTAATAGTCATGAGAAAACCATGTGGTGATTTCCATGACTTCTATATGGCCGCTATCTCTGGTGGACGGCTAGCTTTTAAAACAGGATGCTATCTATTGTCACCTCTTCTGAAAATAGTTGATGAGTATTCTGATGTCCACATGATAGCATGTTAATCAATGAGTAGAAATATGTATGCTTAAAGCCTTAAGCTAGTACTTGCCCTTTTTAGTGACCATACCCTAACAAAGGTTGGCTGTATTGAGACACTGATCCTTCTAGCCAAACAACGTTGTGTCTAATCAAATTTAGTTATCTTTTGTTAAATTCTTTAGAAATTTCATGTTTACACAGACTATTGACCTTTGTAAAGGGTTTTGGTAAATAAATGCACAATTGTTTCCCAACAAAAGATGGAGAAACCTATCCAAAAATCATTTGATCACAAACCAGTAACTGATTTATGTCTGGTTCTTTTCCTTCTCCATTTATGTAATTTTGTGGAGTTCTTCATAGAGGATCCTCCAGCTTTGTTGCTTCTTTTATGATGTAATACTGAACATTGAACTTCAAACCAGGTACCTGCTTTGTACTGTAGGTTCTGTGTACATAAAATCAAAGGAGGTCCCTGCTAAGGATATCCTCAAAGACCTTGTTGAGATGTGTCGTGCAGTTCAGCATCCTGTGCGTGGACTTTTCTTGAGGAGCTACCTTTGTCAAGTCACTAGAGACAAACTCCCTGCTATTGGTTCAGAGTACGAGGGGTGAATATCTTTTCCATATGCTTCGCTTAAATCAAGAGAATCTCTTGTAACGAACTGGTTCTGCTTATGCCTTACAGCGCCTAGAAAAAGGGGTAGGGATGGAAAAGGGGAATTTTCTAGTTGCTATGTGGAAAGTTCTTGTGGTTCTATGTACTATTTACATGGCAATGTATGTGTAGGAGTGAACAACTTTGTGGCTTTTTCAACAAAACTGAGATAGATTTTAAGTCTAAATTGCTGTGCTCTTACTCAAATTTGGTATGCTTCTTTTTGTTGTTAACAGTTGAGGGTCTACTAGCATTTCTGAAGTAAAAGTGAGGCTAATTACTATAAACTCATCAAACCCTTTATTAAAACTGGACAGGTTGATAGTGTTGCGTTATTATTGAAAGTGAGTTGGATTCTGAAACATGCTGGTTTGAGTGCCTCCCTATCATGCATCTTAAATCACTCACATTGCATCTGGTTATTATTGAAAGTGAGTTGGATTCTGAAACATGCTGGTCTGAGTGCCTCTCTAACATGCATCTTAAATCACTCACATTGCATTTGGTTCTCAAAGGCTTTATCAAAACCCCGGGGGGGGGGGGGGAGTGGGAGATCACTCACATTTCATTTGGTCCACAAAAGCTTTATTACATTCTCAAAGGCTTTGTAAGCATGTTAATGAAATTTTCAACAAAATGCATTTGATTTTTGATTCTTTTTGAAATGTTGTGGACTCGATTGTTGGCCATAAATGTAATAGATTCAATTATTGGTCACTGAAACATTAATTGGCTGTAAAACCAATTAAAAGTAACTTGTGTGTGAATTCAGTCAGCCATTTTTTTGACTATATTAAGCCTTCCAATACTGGGTTCTGCTTTCCTCTTTTTTTTTTTTTTTTTTTTTTTTTTGGGTTTGAGGCATGAAATTGTTCCCCCTCTCTCCTGTACAATTCTAAGATATCTGTACATTCCTTTTTACTGTGTCTTTTTTGAATAATTTGTTCTTTCACCTATATTTATTGAGAATTTGATTTATTTTTGTAGGGATGGTGATACTGTAATGGATGCTGTGGACTTTGTGCTGCAGAACTTCACAGAAATGAATAAACTTTGGGTTCGGTTGCAGCATCAGGTTTGTTGATGCCTGCTTGCTTTCTCTAGTCGTTAGGCCATGCAGGGCACCACACTACTTGCATGCCATAGAGGTAAGAGTGTCTCATGAGGACATGATGTTTGGCCATGCAGGTGTTTTGGTGCTTGTAAATGATTCATGCTCTTTCATGATCCTGACTTGAGGACTTCAATCAAGCTTTCTGGTCTGCAGGGGCCTGTTCGAGTGAACGAGAAACAAGAAAAGGAGAGGAATGAGCTTCGCGATCTTGTAATCCCATTTATCTGAAGTGAGTTCATCTTCAAATAGAATACTTTGCGTGTAAATTCTTACAAGAGGCATTTTGTGTTAACATTTTAAATTAGGTTGGAAAGAATCTTCATATCCTCAGTCAAATAGAGGGTGTTGACCTTGAAATGTATAGAGATACTGTTCTTCCTAGAATTCTGGAGCAGGTTAGATATGTGTCCTCCTTAAATATGTCCTACATTTCTTTGTTTTAAATTAACTATTTTCTGAAATTTGCAATCAAACTTATTGACAGGTTGTCAATTGTAAAGATGAGCTGGCACAGAATTATTTGATGGATTGCATAATCCAAGTTTTTCCGGATGAGTATCACTTGCAAACGCTTGATATATTGCTGGGCGCTTGTCCACAGCTTCAGGTACGGAACTTACCTGGTGTAGATCTACATTTTTCAGCAACCCTCTACTCCGGTCCAAAGAAAAAGGGAAAAAGAACAGAGGCTGTTTTCATCAAATACATCCAAGAGGAAGAGAAGGTGGTGAATAGTTCCACCTGAAAGTTGTAGCCAAGAGCAACAACAGACCTAGAGTTGATCTCACCGAGGTGGGATTTGGGAACATTCAGATATATCCAACTTAACCTGTTAAAATGGGACGTTGTTTCCCAAATTCCTGAGGATAATCTAAACCCATTTTACTTGAAAACGAGTTCGAAACAAATTGACGAGAACTTAAAGTGTAGGATCAAAATAGCTATGTGGATAAAGGTGAAAGTTGGGGCATTACACACATGGTAAAAATGAGAGAAGGGCGGAGTAGGTCTGGAATTTAAAATTCAAAATAGTAAGCAAGGTAGCAGAGCGAGCTAAATTGCAGGTGTAAGAAGACTGGCAGAAGCTAGAAAGGTGGACTCCCCACGTGGCATCTCTTGCATCAATCTTTGATCGCAACGAAATCGTATCAAAAGCCTCCCTTTTGAGGAGTTCTAAGTTGACATAATGATGGCTTCTATAGATTTCTTTTGGTGTCCTCTTCTTCCTGTGATTCCCTGATTGTCATTCCTGACCTCTTTACTGGGGCATCGGTGTATCTTTTCCTTGACATGCTTGAATTATTTAAGCTTTGTCTCATACATCTTATCTTCAGTGGGTTCCACTAGGATCACTTTCTTTCTAAGTTTAGGTCTGCTTTTTCAAACATTTAACTTTTTCCGCACCGGCATAAATTCTCCTTTACTTTTCTGCTTTGAAGTGGTAAGCAATCAACACATTTTAGATCTAGTGTCCATCAGGAGGACCCTCTTGGTAATTTAGAGGTAAAGCTGTGTACCTGTGACCTTCTATACCTTTCCCAGATATGACTCTGGGATATTTATTTTGACTTCTGATTTTATTGTTCTTGCTGTGAGTAGCGACTAGCCAACTATACACCCTTACCATTATCTCATCGACTACCGTCTTACGGGTTTGTACTCACTTTCTGGCAAACATCCATGAAGCCATCTAGCATTGCAGGTCTAATAGTTGTTTGATATAACCTGGGGTTGCTCTTAGGTTTAATTTTAAACCTCTCGTCAGAATAGCCTCTTGTGATATATCTTTCCTTCAAGTTTATGGGACTCTCTTGTCAAACACAACTCTTGGGCACTCCATTTTTGCCATCCAAAATTGAATGCATTTTGAAAGATCCTTGTTGATTTATCCATTGCCTTCCATGATAACCTCAGGTGAATGCAATTCTCTTTCTTCCCTACACTATGGTCATCGACTTTTGCTTGGACATCAGAAAAGCTTCAATAGCCATCAAACTTGCTCTTTAGATGTTTGGTCTTAGTCTTGCTAGTTTTAAACATATGGCTTTCGCACTTGTGTTATTGATGTTTCCCATTGCTGCTTAGTTGCATCTACGAGAAAAGACATCAGTGACAGAAAAGCATGCTCTGACCTTCGTGAGTCATTCTTGTAAAGGGTTTAATACAGACGCCTAGTCGAAGTGTGACATCAGTAGAAAAATATTCTGCATCTTCCTGAATCGGAAGGGACCAAGGACACAAATCCTTGCTTTGTCATACATGTCTCTCAATAGCTCTAATTCTACAACTAGTGCATCCTTCT
The DNA here is from genome assembly GCA_029747015.1 of Carnegiea gigantea. Classification (NCBI taxonomy): domain Eukaryota; kingdom Viridiplantae; phylum Streptophyta; class Magnoliopsida; order Caryophyllales; family Cactaceae; genus Carnegiea; species Carnegiea gigantea. Next base: position 494,462 of record JAKOGI010000207.1, read on the forward strand.
TCTCTAGGGCCTTCGTAGGTTGTCTTTGGGCCACTCCATGATACACTATTTTAAATCAGTGAGGACTATCAGCACGTCTCTTTGCATTTCTCTCCTTTTAGGCTCTTTCATGTGCCTAAGAAAGTTCATGGATTTTGTGGTGGGTCAACCCTGAAACTTGATTAGTGCTCAAAGAAGGCTGATTCCCTTCACTGTCTCTTCTCAACCTACCTTCAAGGTGTAAAAGCTGCCAAACCCTTCAGCTGAAAGCAGTTAGGAGGGAAAAAAAAAGAATAGTCAGGAAAAAAGAATTAAGGATGGATGAGGAGCAAAATAAGAATAACAGCAATAAAAACGTGCACACAGATGGGAATGGCCTGTTCATATACCTTGCTTCTAAAATTTCAAATAGGCACTCTATTTTTGTTCCGTTTTTGCCCCCTGGGGGGGGGAGGGAGGGTGCCTATTCATTGTTTAGGCGGTTTCTACAGGCATGGATGCCTGTGTTTTAGGATGGGGAGAGCAACACAAAGAAGAAGCTTAGAGAAGAAACAAGAGAATGTTGCTTGAAATTCTTCTGCAATTGCTGCATGGTCTGAGCCTCTGACTGCTTTTAGGGTGATGTCGCAGATCAATTTATCTAAAAACTTCCATTGGACGATTGTGTATATGATTGAAAGCTTTGAAGAAAAAAACAGCTCTGCACATTTCAGCGCTGATTGATCCACCCCATGTGAAAAAGATGATATCTTTTCCCAATCAAAAGTGATTCTGATGAGGTCCAACCTGTGAGAAACTTCTCTTGAAATATCTGTAGAATAGCTAACTTGAACAATCTATTGTCCCTTCTCTTATTTGAACAGCAAATTAGTGATGTTGATTTGCTTTGGATAGTGCTATTGTAGGCAATCTTGCTGCCATGAGAGACATAAATGAAAATGTACTTTGTTATTCACATGATTTAGGCAAACAATCATCCTTTAAGGCACATGAGAACTGCTCGCTTTCAAATGTTTTTCAGAAGAATACCCCTGTCATAAGTATGGTTCTATTGAAGTGTTGCCGGACTATGCTTCATCAGGTTGCTCTTTCTAACTTTTTTTTTGGGGGGGGGGGGGGGGGGGGGGGGAGGCGAGGTTGTTGGTGCTCGTATGTTAAGATGGCTTTGTCCATTTGCAGTTTGATGAGCTCTGTGGACCTGTTTGTAGTTGGGGCTGCTTCTTGCCTCTCCGGCCCCTTGGAGATAAGCAAGAGTTAGCCTAACCATTTTTGATATAATTTTCATCTGCCTTCAACCAAGAAGCTATAGGCCCTGAGAGTTTCCTGACACCAGCATTATCTCACAGTTGTGTTTCGTTAACTCAAGCCACCCTTCATATGTAGGACTGTGGTCCCTATTACAGGCTGCAAAAACTCCATTGCTGGTTTTGTACTTGCCTAGCCTAACAACCTGTGGAATTCTTAATGTTGCAGCAAACGTGCACTGTCTGTTGCTTTTTTTTTGGTGTGTGTGGGGGGGGGGGGGGTTAGACTATCTGGTTAAAATATTCCTATATATGACTCATTTTAGTTGGTCTGATTCAATGATTTTTTTCTGAGTCGCTGCATGATGATGCTTAAATGAATTGCCTTATTACCAGCCAACAGTTGACGTCAAAACAGTGCTTTCCCAATTGATGGAGAGACTTTCGAATTATGCCGCATCCAGTGCAGAAGTGAGTAATCAGTATTTTGCTTTTAGAATTCTCAACCCTAGTAGCTCCCTAAATTGTGGGTATTATGCAGGTATTACCTGAATTCCTGCAAGTGGAGGCTTTTGCAAAATTGAATAATGCCATAGGCAAGGTAGATTGCAAAATTTGCTTCTTTGTTCATGTAATCATGTATTTGTTGTCTGTGGCTTAATGGGCTTTTCCTTAGCATCTTAGCTTCGCATGTGGGCTTTGTTTATTTTCTCAGTTAAATTTACAGTTATTTACTGGGTCGAGAGATGAAGTGTGAATAATGATTCCCCCTCTTCTATAGCACTATTTACTGTGCTGCTTTTCTGAAGGGTTTTTGCTTGGGGGTTTAGATGGGTACAAGTATAACCAATGCTGCATAATGACCAAAAGGGCCACAAATATATCAGAATGCCTCTCTTCTTTTTTGACCTTTTTTCTTTAAAAATAATCTTGCTGCATTAGTTGAGTTTTGTTGCCTTAATGTGTTTTTTGGTCAGCTTGTTCATACATAAAGGTAAGAAAAGCAGGTAGAAGGCTCAAGGCTGCCACAGCTTCACCTAGACAGCGAGTGAAGTGGCATCCTTTAAAACAAACCCAGGACCACAGAGAAGTGAGATTGTGAAAACATTATAGCGTATTGACCATGGGGCAAATCCTAGTGACTCCCTTAACTGAACCTGTAACTGTTATCTTGCAAAACACCTTTTCATCCAAAAAATGGATGAGGAGTCAGCCTTCTGCTTCTCATGTTCTCTATTGTACAAATCATAGTTCAGGGAAGCTAGCTACCATGGCTTCACGTATCAGCGATTGTATTTTCCAAACAATTTTGATGTCTCAACCAAAATTGTTAATCCACTGAAGATATGCATTTAACTTACACTCCTTAGATAGCCACTCCATACTGGAGAGCAGGATGACACTCTTGGTGGTGCAGGATAAAGATAAAGGAGAAATAAGAAGATATGGGTATATTTTAATATTGGCATGTGTGAAGTATTTTGATATTTTATTATCTTCGTAGTTTACCTTTTAGGATTATTATCTTTTCGTTTATCTTTTTAAGCTAGTGAGTAATATCTCCTTGATTAGGTTATCTATTTATTTCCTTAATATTTTAGGTCTTTTCTCTATTTAAGTTTCTTTGTCATGTATGTGTGTGTGTACACACACACACACACACACACATATTTACACACACATATGTACACACACACACACACACACACACACGCACACACGCATATATATACATACATACATACATACATACATACATATATATGTGTGTGTGTGTGTGTGTGTGTGTGTGTTATGTGTATATATATATGTGTATTATGTGTGTGTGTGTGGTGTGTGTGTATATATATATAATACACACACAAACACACACCATATATATACACATATAATATATATATATATATATATATATATATATAATGCACATATATACATATGCACATTATGCACATATATATTATATATATATATATATATAGCATGTATACACACACACACACCATATGCCACATATATATATACTTATATACACCACACACACACACACACACACACACACACACGCCACACATATATATATCATACACAACACACACACACACACACACACCACATACACATATATATATCTATATATATATCCAAAATATATATATATATATATACACACACACACCATATAGGACACACACACACATATGTACCACACACACACAGCACACACACCCCCACACATGCACGCATATATATATATATATATATATATATATGTATGTGTATGTACACACACACACATATATATATATAGACACACACACACACACACACACACACACACACACACACATATATATATATTCATTCGTCTTTTTTTTCTACTTTGTTTTGGGTATGTTATTATTTTTATTTCTTAGCTAGCAAACAATGTGAGGCAACATTCAATTTTATTGGTTAATTTAAGTAATTTTTGAATCTTGATTTGTAATTTTCTCATTCTTAATTGATCGAGGCCTTATATGACACAAATTAAAATTCTTTGTTGCTATTTGGTTTTGATTGCTTGATACAAAGGTGTTGTAGGTTATTGTTATTTTTAATCAGCAGGATGGAGACCCAATAACATAGTCAAAATGTATATCTATTTTATTTATTTATATAACTTATAAATATTTTATTAACCTTTATTCTCCTCTATTTTAATTTCTAACTTAGTTGTTGAATATTTTTTTTATATTTCAGATATTCAAAATTATGTCTTGGGTTTGACTTGATAGATTGATTTATTTAAGTTGTTATTAATAAGTTTATATTGATAAAAATAAATATAGGTTTTATTTGGTATTTGTTGATCTGTTTTTCAATGAAAAGATTTTTAAAATAAGTCAACTAAAAAATATTGTAGGCATGTATTATAACATTCACTGAAAGAAATACGTTACACTATAATACATAGACTATTTTATAAAACCTTTTAAAGAAGACATGTCCTTTGTTTTGCTAGAATGAACAAAATTTATTATTTTTTTGGGGAATTTTTCTTTTTGGGTACACTAAGGGAGAGTTCCATATGAAAACCTAAAGAAGTTAATATAGATTTTTTTAAAATTCATAATCCTTTTAAAATTAGATATAAAGGTCATTGTATTACAATAGAGAATTAGAAGGGAAAGAATCGTACCTTGGATCTAATTTATAAAAATTCAATACATGACTTCTCTATTACTCCCATATATTTTCTTTTAACGAGATTTTCTATATGCAAGGAAAAAAAAGGAAATATGATCATTTCCAACCAAATACAATAATTTATTTCCAAATTTGAAAGATGGATATGTTATATACGTATGTGATTTAGTGGTAGTCCGTGCAACGCACGGGTCAAAGCACTAGTTCTATAGATTTGTGGCCTTGGTGTCTAGAATTTAAACATGTGGAGATGTCAAGACTAGAAAATAAGCACGTTGATTTGTTTATCCCTAGTGAACTTCCGATTGGCAAGAAGCTACATTCGCTAATTGGCTTCCTACTTTTATGGGAGAAGCTGCACAAATTACAATTTTCTCCTCTGTGTGACGAAGTGAGGTTGGTTTCTTGCTTGGTTTTCTTTATTCTACTCCTATATAAAACTCAAGGACGAGGTTTTTTCCCCCCCCCCAACCATGGGAGAATGATGCAAGATAAGGATAAAGGAAAAATAAAAAGATATGAGTATATCTTAATATTGGCATATGTGAAGTATTTTGATATTTTACTGTCTTCGTAGTTTATCTTTCAGGAGTATGATCTTTTTGTTTATCTTTTTTAGCTAGTGAATAATGTCCCCTTGATTAGGTTATCTATTTGTTTCGTTAATATTTTCGGTCTTTCCTCTATTTAAGCTCCTTTGTTATGCTTTAGCGAATGATTCGGTGATGTGCAGTTATGCGAGATTGGAGAGGAATAGGAACCTGGTGATTGGAGAGGAATAGGAATGTGGTGAGTAGAGATAAAGTTAAAGTGGCACCCATAGAAGATACGAGGAGAGAGAGTAGATTTGGATGGTTTGGTCACATGAAGAGAAGCAACGTGGATGTACTTGTGAAAAGATGTGAGATGATTAACCTTCTGGAATGTAGAAGAGGCAGATGACGACCTAAGAAAATATGGGATGAGTTGATTAAGCATGACTTGAATTTTTTATGACTAATGGAGGACATGACTCAGGGTAGGAGAATGTGAAGGTCTAGGATTAAGTTTGCGGACCATAGGTAGCTAGCTTCTTGGCATTCCTTTGGCTTCTTAATGCTTGGAATATTTGTTGTGTTGTGGTAACTATTATTCTATTTTGCATTCGCTATATTTTGTATGCTAGTACTACCCTCTTCTTAATAGAGTTATAATGATCCCGTCTCCGAGTGTGTAAGTTATAGTACTTACATCTCCTATGCTATTTTTATGTTTATGTTGGTACTTCTCTTATACATTACCTTTTGTCTAGCAAAATTTCCAACCAAAAAAAAAAATTTTAATGTGGGTTTCTTAGAATCGGTCTCTTTGTGGGCAGAGATGTATGCAGAGGTAAGGTTCCCTACAACTGGATCTTCCCAGACCCCGCGAAAACGAGACCTGCACCAGGAGAAGTTATTGTTGTTATGGGTTAGCGAGACAAACTTGAATGGACTTAAATTGAATTGTGAGAAATATTCGTGAGTGTTTTCCTATTTTGTGTGCGAGATTCTTGGTGTAGAAATTGCTCTCAGAGCGTCCTATGTTACTTGGTCTCTTGATGGAGGTTTGTGGCATGCCATGAAGTGCACACTCTGTGGTCTGTCCCAACTTTAATATGTTATTTTCTACTTGCAGGATGTTTCAGTGTAGTTGTCCGTTTTCCCTTCATGCTAGTCTCTGCCTTAAGTCTTATTTTTCTTATGATACCATTCACTGATGGCTTACTCACGAGTTTTAGACCACTAAAAATGAGAACCTTTATTCAGGGATGTTAGGAGCATAGGATTTGACTAGAACTGTCGAATGTTTCATGCCATTTTATGCTGGCTCTGTCGTTTCTCCTTTTCTCTTTCATTTCGTTTGCATTCAAACTTTTTTGGTTTTTTTTTTTTGGGTTTTGGTTTTTTTTTTTTGGGGGGGGGGGGAGGGAAATGTGATGATAGTTGAGAGCTTGCAAAGAGAAATGTCTAGAGCTGATTCAATGAAATTCTGCGGACAGAATGAAAATTTTACTGCATATTGTCTCAACCAAATGAATTTTTTTGGTAGTTACAAGTTCGACAGATAAAACTTTTTGGGAGGCGATTCAAAAAATTTTTGGCATTAGGGATTTCTTGTTGCCTTATCTATTTTTTTTTTTGGGGTAAAAATCATGGGACTGGGTATGAAAACATTATGGGATTGCTGTCCTATGAAGTCTGAACTGCTTCTTCATTACCTAATTATTTTATGTTCACTTATGCCTTTCTTTCATATGGTTATCCATGTAGTTTGTTCTGGTATGTACACTCTGTCTATATCTCTCTGTTTCTCTCATGTGAGTGTGCATCTAAACTCCCCAACCCCATTATGGGCAGGATAATTGGATGTTTTCATGGGTTGTCTATGCATGTCACTTCAATCTTCAGGGCAGTCAAGGTTTTGCCTTTCTTTTTTCTTTTTCTGTTTTTTTTGGGGAGGAAAGGTTGGAGGGTTAAGATTTTAGGAAGCCTCTTGTCATGTTGTGTGCATTTGAGGACTACACTGAGCTCTTCTTTTGCAACTCAGAAATTGATTCACTGTGTTTTGGTCTCAGGTAATTGAGGCACAAGTTGACATGCCCATTGTTGGAGCCATAACTTTATACACCTCACTTCTTACGTTCACTCTTCGCGTTCATCCTGATCGTCTTGACTATGTGGATCTAGTATTGGTATGTTCTCTCAAGAATTGGTTCACATATTAGTCTTGTTGCTACACCTGTGTAAAATTGAGATTGTACACTGCAGAATCTATGTTTCCTCGAATATCTTGGTTATGTTCGCTTTGTCTAATATACTGAGATAACATCTATTTGAAAATTTGTAGAGGAGCCAGAGTGTTAGCAAAGCTTTGAAACATTTGTCTGAGGTTTGAAACTTTTAGAAGGATCTCCGAATTCTGGGGGAAGTTCTGGAAATTTCATATTGTCTGAAATTTGTAGAACTGTGAAATTTTTATAGGTGTCAAAACTTTTACAAGAGCAAGTAAATTTTATTAGAACGCTGAGCTTAACCCTGATAATTTCATATGATTGAAAATTTCATGAAAGATGAAAAGATCACTGCACCAAATGTTCATGCACACTTAGGCCCTGTTTGGTAATCAGCTGTTAGCTGTTTGTATTAGTTATTAGCTGTTAGCTGTTTGGATTAGCCGTTTACATTAGCTATTTGAATTAGCTGTTTCTAGAAAAAGTGTTTGGTAAAATTAGCTGTTTTTAGAAAATATGTTTGGTAAAATTCCATTGATGCCCTTTCTCTAAAATACTTTTTAATTGAAAAAGTTTTTATCTATTGATCATCTTATTTTGTTTTTTAAAAAAATTAATATATGTCATATGTACAAATTAGCTTCATCCTTGGTACTTTATTTTTTATTAATTTAAATAATTTGTGTTCATTACTTATTTTCTTTTGTTTTCAATGTTTATTTACTTATATAATGCCTACATCTTATAACCTTTGTTATTTTTAGAGATGCTTATTTTTTTATGAATTGCAACTAATATGAACTTGCATCTATATTTTTGTCATGAATTGAAATATGTATGGATTTCAAATAATTTAATCTTCATCAACCCAAAAGAAAACTAGGAATAGGGTTTATTAATGACAATAAGGAGGGGTGAAGATGAAGGTGGGGGAGGTCGATTAGAAGAAATTGGAAATAAAAGTTGTCTAAGATTTAGGCAAAGTAAGAAACTAGGAATAGAGTTTAGTAATGGCATGCATGTAATTTTGTTAAACATTTGGGCAATATTGTAATTTCTACAAACTGCTATTCCCAAAAGGCTAATGGACATAGCTGTTTGGAAAAGAGTTTTTTGGGGCAAAACAGCTCTTTCAAACAGCTGTTTACCAAACACCTCTTTAGCTTTTTGATTTAGTCAAAACAGTTAAAGTCTTCCCAAACAACTCCTTTTCTCCCAAACATCTATGTTACCAAACACCCCTTTAAAGTTATTGAGTCAGTGATGAGCTAAGCAATTTTTAAGGTACAAGGCTTGAGACACGCTAATGTTGCTCTGGTATCCTTATGATGTAAATACTTTTAAATTATTGTGAGGACATAGATGAATGCAAGTAATAGAGGTTCTTGTTAGTGAAGTTCACTCAATATAGTTCTTGACTGATCATTGAGTGGCAATTTCTTTGCAGGGTGCATGTGTCAGGAAACTTTCTGGCAGACCAAAGCTGGAAGACAGCAGAGCAACAAAACAGATCATTGCACTTTTGAGTGCTCCATTGGACAAGTATAATGATGCTGTTACGGCATTGACACTTTCAAATTATCCCCGCGTTATGGACTATCTTGATAATGATACCAACAAGGTCATGGCAATGGTTATCATACAGAACATTCTAAAGAATGATACTTGCATTTCCACTGCTGATCAGGTATGTAATTCTGCTTAATTTTGCTTTTTTTCCTAGGTTATACCATGTGTATATGTCTTGGGGTGTTAACCATGGAAAATCAATGTGCATCTCCATACAGGTGCAGGCATTGTTTGAGCTAATAAAAGGGCTCATCAGAGATATAGATGATTCTTTGGATGAGGTAATCCAAAATTTCTTCTGTTGTAACACTTGTTCTTGTTCTATGAAGTGGTTATCATTTCACCTCTCTGTCTCTGTCTCTGTCTCTCTCTGTGCCCCTCCCTCAAGTAATCCTGATCACTCAAACTGGTAGTATTGAAAGATGATATTACTGCATAACTGTCTACACTGGTGGAACTGATATATATTTTTTTCCCCTCTTTGCGGACTTCTCTGTCACTAGCTTGATGAGGAAGATTTCAAGGAAGAACAGAATTCTGTTGCTCGCCTTATACACATGCTATATAATGATGACTCAGATGAAATGTTAAAGGTGAATTGTTTGAAATAACTAGACGTCATTCTTGTGGATTTCATGAAAAGCTAGAATTATTCTTGAGATGATTATATAACTTAATGTTTTACTGTCAGATTATATGTACTGTACGGAGACATATCATGGCTGGAGGACAGAAAAGGTTGCCTTTTACTGTTCCACCAGTTGCCTTTTCTGCACTCGAGGTTTTTCCTCTTGATCTTGATTTGGCTTCTGGTTTTTCTTGAGTACATATATTTTTCTTTTCATCTTTGGTTCTTTATGCTGACTAACTGTAGATGAAAAAGTTCATCTGTTTTATTTTTGGTCACCAGTTGATCAGGAGAATACAAGGTCAAGACGGTGAAGCAGATGGGGAAGAAGCACCTGCAACACCCAAGAAAATCTTTCGGCTTATAAATCAGGTATTCTTCTTGCTAATGGCATTCGACATTCGACATTCGACATTTATACTCATTGAAAGAACCAGGGGGGAAAAAAAAGATGCCAGAGAACAAATGTTAGGTTTACTTGGACCCATTATCCTTGTAAGTCTCGGTAGAACAGCACGATATCTAAGAAAGAGGACATCCTCCACCGAAAGAGGTTGATCGGAAAGTGGTGGTTCTTTGAAATTCTGAGTGAATTTAGTGGTATCATCTTTGCACCGTCATATCAATCAAAATGATGATGTTTATGAAGGTAGTATTTCTGTATCTTACTGCAGTTTATAGGATAATTTAGTCCTTGATTACATCTGCCTCTTCTTTCCTTTTTTGGCTGTGAGTCGGCGTATGCATTCCATGCCTGAATCAAAAGATATCTACCATATCAGTTGTCAATTTTGTTTCTTCAAAAAGCATATATTCCTTGTTTACGATTACATGATGAAAATCATAGTGTTTTAAGAGTTGGAGCATACTAATGCTGAATGACTTTTTGTGTCTACTTATTTTGGCCGAACAGAAGTGGCCATCTAGATATTGCAATATAAGAGGTCAGATTTAGTTAAGTTTTACATTATAACTGCTTTGCAGGGCTTTTCTGCTTCTTTTGAGAAGTATTCACTCATATTCACTGTTCTTGATCCATTTACTTTGTTTTTATTTCTTCCAATTTGGGCTTAAAATGAAAGTGGGAGCACGTTAATATATCCACCCACTTATTTCTTTTGTCTGGTTTCAGACTATTGAAGCTCTTTCATGTATCCCATCTCCTGATTTGGCATTGAGGCTATATTTGCAATGCGCTGAGGTGTGTGACTGCTGTAATTAATTTGATCAACACTTGTGGGTAGTAGTGGTTTTAATGCCATCATCCCTAACTTGCATTTCTCTTTCTGTTGGTACTTTAGGCTGCCAATGATTGTGATCTTGAGCCAATTGCCTATGAATTTTTTACCCAGGCGTTCATATTGTATGAGGAAGAAATTGCGGTAATTGCTCATTCTGTTTGGTTTAATCTACCTAGTTACTTGAAAAAGTACCATGATTGGGCCAATTTCTTACTCAAATATCCTATTGGCATTAGGATTCTAAGGCACAGTTCACTGCAATACATCTTATAATTGGTACCCTTCAAAGGATGAATGTGTTTGGTGTGGAGAACAGAGATACTCTGACACATAAGGCAACAGGGGTATAATCCTCATAGATGATCCAGCTCTTTTGTTTTTCTGATGATCTGCATTTTCTTCTTTATGGCTTTTTAGTGACCTTTTTTTTGGGGTGTGTTTAGTACTCTGCGAAACTATTGAAGAAGGCAGATCAATGCAGAGCAGTTTACGCATGCTCTCATCTCTTTTGGTCAGATGACCAGGATGGGATCAAGGATGGAGAGAGGTGCAGGATATACTTTCAAGTTTTGCTCATCATATCTTCGATCATTACTCAATGTTGGTTATTCCAAACAGATGCTTTATATCAATTTTTTTTCTCCTAATGATTGCAGGGTCCTTTTATGCCTAAAGCGTTCACTAAGGATTGCAAATGCTGCCCAACAAATGGCAAATGTGACGCGTGGGAGCAGTGGGCCAGTTACTTTGTTCGTTGAAATTCTGAACAAGTCAGTGGTGCTAAGTGAATTCATACCCTGCTAATATTTTCTTTCTTCAAGTTTTATCTACATTCAAATATTTTTTGGATTTGAAATCAGACTTCTCATATTTAGGATTGATATCTATCTAGATTCTCTATTTGATATGTCTTCATTCATTCAATAAAGGAAGCAAACTTTCTACAAGTTGGGAGTAGGTTGTGTTCACCTAACCCTCCTCTCTTTCCTGGGCTGGAGTTTAGGTCATTGATTTAATAATATACACATAGAACAAAATGACCTAGAGTTGACACAAAGAAAACAGACCCACTTTTGGCATCCATAAGAATTTTATTTTCGTTTGAGTGTTCTCTAGTTCTGATTTCCGACAATGAACATGGCAATAGGTACCTCTACTACTTTGAGAAGGGTAATCCACGAGTTACAACTTCGGCAATCCAAGATCTTGTGGAGTTGATAAGAACCGAAATGCAAAGTGACACCTCGACACCAGATCCAGCCACCAATGCTTTTTTCAACAGCACCTTGCGGTATATCCAGTTCCAGAAGCAGAAAGGAGGTGTCATGGGTGAAAAGTACGACCCAATCAAGTTATGACTTCGCTCATTTTTGGGAATATTCGTGTGGAACATTCTATCATATTCTCTGGGTTGGGAAGCAAAGAGTGAAAATGGATCACTAAGGTGTGAAGGTTGCCATGGCCGCTAAGTTGATCACCAAGCTTGCCGAAGCTAATATGGACATAGCTTTCTTCAGTGTGCCCAACTATTGCTGCTTTTATGTGTAGAGGTTCTTCCCTTTTTGCCTTTTTTTTTTTGGTCGGGTCATCTTCCCCTTCCCCCCCTCTTTCTGAATTTGTACTTGTTTGTTCTTCTTAAAAGAGGAAGTCGGCGGGGAAGGTGTCGAAATTCTTGTCATAAAAGGAATTGGCATTGTTGATTGATTGATTTTAGTGAATAATCTTCCTGTTAACGGGAGCAGTTGTTGTAAATGGCATTCTATTCATATTCATACGTACTTTTTCATCTGTTCAAGGCTTATTTGTGGTAAGGTAGATTGTGTGATCCCAGTTTTTCCACGTTTTCCTGTGGATTCAATAGGCTGCTGACAAGATGGAATTTGATGTTGGGCAGCTGGGGCCCGTCATACCTGGCAAAATCAACCTTCGCCGGATTATTTGGTGGTGCTTCATAATGGTTTGCTACATTGCTAGCCGGTTTCAGGAACGGAGACTTAAGGCTCATAAATAGCTGGTTTGACATTTCCAACCCATTTCTTAGGCTAATGCTTTTCTTAGCAATAATAACACATAATTGCATCTTGATTTCGGATTGCTGTAAAATCATATACGGTCATAATTGACTCATAATGTGGGTGTCATTTAGCTCAACTGATAAAGTCTCCGAGAGTTGCTACCAGAGATCTAGGTTCAAATTTTGTATATATCGACCTTTATGCCTCATTTGCGCCCAAAAAAAAAAAAGAAACAGAAAAAGACCCATAATAATTCACAGCATGCTCTGATGTTCATGATAGAAGAACTTGTGCAAACTTCAGCTATATATTTTGTAAATGGAGTAATTCTGCGCACTGCCCGATCTGGTATATATTTTCGGAATCAATTTTCGGAATCAACAAGCGAATAACTTGTGGAATTTGCTTCTGTTGGACTGCAAACAATGGATATAAACATAATAAAACACTTCTTTGTTTAACCTTATACCAAAAGAGTGATAAGAAACTCCTCCTTTGTTTTCTTGTTGTAAGTTCACTAGTAGAGCATATATACTCCCTGGTCTGCAACACTCTAATACTGTCTGCATTGCTTATAGAGGAAAGCCTGTGAGCCACGATAATTGTCGTCTGTCCTTGTTGCATTAAGTTCTCGAGGGCTTCTTGAACAAGCTTCTCTAATGAAGCATCGAGTGCACTTGTGGCTTCATCTAAGAGAGGGACTGATGGGTCTTTTAGAATCGCCTGAGCAATTGCAACTCTTTGTTTTTGGCCTCCAGATAACTGAGACCCCTTTTGACCCACTTTTGCGTCATAACCATCAGGCATTCTGCTTATAAATCCATGAGCATTTGCTGCTTTTGCAGCCTTCATTATCTCAATTTCGGTAGCTACCTCCTTGCCGTACCTTATATTCTCATAAATTGTGGTGGAGAACAGTGCCGGCTCTTGCTGAACTAAGCTTATTCTTCTTCTAAGCGACCTCAAATTTAGACTTCTGATATCAAACCCATCTATCAGAACCGAACCTGAAGTGGGGTCATAAAACCTCATAACAAGTGAAATCAACGTGCTTTTTCCTGAGCCACTTTGGCCTACAACTGCTAGACTCTTCCCTGCTGGGATCTTGAGATTCAGTTCCTTCAGAATGGTTACTTCAGGTCTCGTTGGGTACTTGAAACTTACATATCTGAACTCGATATCCCCTTTAATATCCGTTACTTTTGTTGATTTGGGGTCATCTGAATCAATAGTTGTTTTCCTTTTAATACTAAAACCGATCCAAGTGCCTCGGAACCCTTGACAATCTCGGGTGTCAGAGCAAGTGCTTCTGCTACTCCGAAAGCTGTCAAAATCAAGACCATGAAGGACTTGATAATATCCCCAAAGTTGCTGTCTCTTTGTTTCAGGAGAACTGAAGCATACCAGAGGGTGAGAGCATACAAACAGAAGGCGAAGAGTTCTGAAATGCCATAGCCTACACCTGAGATATGGCCTCTTAAAAGGGCTTGCTTTCTTGGCTGGTTCAAGAGGAAGGAAAATTGCTGTGAGATTCGTTCTTCAGCTCCAAATGCAGCAACTGTTCTGATGTTTGCAATTGCTTCTCGAGCCAAAGATGTGGCCCGAGAGTAGGCACTCGTATAATCTCCTCCAAATCCCCTAAGAAAAAATTGCTGCACAAATACAAGTGTAAACACGTAGGTAAAGTGGACTAACAGTGACTTTAAGAAAAATGGAAGCCCCTAAATGGATGAGATGCATCACTGGAACTCCATTTCTTGTCCATGTTGATACTACAAGAACAAAATTAACTTTTGATGGTCTAATATGGCTTCCAGAAATCTCTGTGTAGAATGCATGCAATTTATAAGTGCAAGAGATGGTTCATGATGAACTGTCAATTTTAAGGATATGCAAAGCCTGTCAGGACCCTGTATATATGAAATTGTAAGCAATTTAATTTGGACTACTCATTTCACCTCATATTCATATTTCAGGTATTTGACAATCCAACTTGGGCCACAACGTCAAGCACGGAAGCCTGTATTTATCACTCCAACATTGATCTGCTTGAAAGTTTTGATAGTGATCTGAAAAAGAAAAAATATGTCCAGTCTATGTTGCTGGACTCATGACTTTGCCTTGGACTTTCAGGGTTGGACACTTGGAGGTTCACAACAGACTAAAATACCCAAAATTTTCAAAAAGTGCTGAAAACAACTCTGATGTTCGACCATCCAACATGGATAGAAAGATGCTTCACTTTTGGCTGAAAACATGCAAATTTTGGACATAGCTGACTCTGATGAGAATAGGGAAAATGATGTCTCTTTACCTCTGCTATAGAAGCTCCAATCAGAAGGGGAAACATGGCAACAGTGATTGCAGCAATGCGCCAGCTTAACTTGAAAGCCATGACAAAGGCTGCTACAATCAGAGCAGTGTTCTGTACAATTGTTGATAGACGATCAACTAGAGAAGTCCTAACAAGTGTGGCATCAGCTGCTAACTTTAACGTCAGGGAGCCAACACCGTTTTCCTCCCAGTCAAACCACCCAGCTTCATTTGACAGCATTGCTGCACGCGAAACATTTAAACAGACAGGCACAGGATTTTAAGCACATGAGTACATCTGACATACTGAACCGCAAATTATAAATCAGCTGAAGAATTGTACCTTTAAACATGGACAGCCGGACACGAGCAGTTATCCGTTCTCCCATCAAAGTGTAGAAGTAATGCTGCATCAAACATATGGGAATAGTAACAATAGCAAGCCCGAGAAAAGCTAATGCTGTTATTCTCACATCGTGCTTGATTCTTGAATCATCATGAGAATAGAATGCCGTCAACATGTATGTGATTCCAAGGGCAAAAAGAGGAGCTTGTATCCCAGTCAATGCTGCTCCAACAGACCCAAGCACTGCACACGGAAACTCGGGTTTGCTCATCGTAATCAGTTCCCTGAAGGACGGAGTCTGGTCTGGAGAATCCTTGTTCTTGTTACTTGGTTTCTGCTCTCTACTGGAAGTTGAAGCCAATCCTTTCAGGGAATTAACATTGATGGAAGACTCGGTAAAGCTCAAGCCTGCTTCTTGGGTTTGTTTATAGCCTTTCATGCTTTGGTCCTTGCGCTTTCTGATATTTGCAAGCTGACTAATTTTGCATATTCTCCCCCTTTCAACATCAATTCCACATGGGTTCCACTTTCAACAACACCCTTTTTCAGCAAAATAATTTGATCAACATCTCGAATAGTGGACAATCTGTGAGCAACAATAATGGTTGTTCGTTCTGACATGAGTTCATTGAGTGCTTTCTGAACAACGGACTCAGATTCTGCATCAAGAGCACTTGTCGCCTCATCCAGAAGTACTATCCTTGGGTTTCTTAGCACAGCTCTTGCAATAGCAATTCTTTGCTTTTGTCCACCAGAAAGCTGTGTCCCACCCTCCCCCACCTAAGAATCAGTAAATTTTCAGTCCCTATAGTTATCTATGCATGAAGCTCAATATAGCTAAATTGACAGCAGCAAAATGCAAAAATGACAAATTCATCTACTTATTGTCCCATAATAAGATTTGAATATTAGGACACCCTTCAACAATTTAAATTTGTCTTAATGCCAGTCAATTTTGTTTTCCTCTTTAAGCAAGTTTGTTACTGCACATTCAGTTTCTAGCACACTTGAATCAAAATACATAGCAGAATCTACTAATTTCTTTGAGCATTTCATGCTCCCTACTCATCATGTTTTGTGTTTAATTTATGGAGCATCCAAATCCAAGGTCAAATGAAGTGAACTTAGGTCTCACAAATGTGCAACCAAGTTAGGTTCAGTTCACATCAAATTCGGGTTGGGTCAGAATAGCTTTGTCAGATAGTATTAATCATCCAATTCCCGTTCATACAATGTTCAGGTTTGCAGGGTTCCAACTATAGGTCAGGTACAGAAGGGTGAATGTCAAAATGGGCCAACATTGAATCAAGCCTATGATATATCTGGTCTTTAGCATGGGCTTGTCTTATGTGCGACCAACTCACATAAATTGTGAGGCATTAGAAGGGGTTGGGGTGGGGGTGTGAATAGTTAGATCATGTAACAGGCACCCAAAAAAATAAAAAGGGTCAGTTGCACAATAATAGTCCTCAAGGCAGTTTCATACAGGGATTAGTATTTACCTTAATCTTGGTGATCATTTATAGCCATAGATAAGATTACCATCGACTTAATTGAGGTGTTGTCGTTTCTTATGTCAGGTAAGGATCATCATTAGGTCAATCCAATTTTAGGTTGGGTTATTTCGAGTTCAAGCTGAAGGTAAACTTTATTACTCGGGTTTAAAATTGGGTTGGGCCTTGGGTCTTCCAAGTTAGGTAATTGGGCACCTGTCAACATTACGAGGTCTAAATTGTTATGCATGCTTCTTCTTGTGTGTAAAACATAAGAAAAACTAAACAAGGTAAGCATCTAATCTTCTTGAGGCCTAGGGAGACTTCTAATCTTCAGGATAATGTCCAGGTGACTAGGCCAGGGGTACTTACTCGTATTGAGATGCACTCATGAGAACAAGATTGTGGGATATACTGTCAACAGAAGAGTCTGGGGATGATACCAACCTGGGTATGATAACCATCTGGTGGGGACTGATGACAGAATGCACATTTGCAGCTTTTGTAGCTTCCACTACTTGCTTCATACCCGCACCTTCTTTACCATACAGAATGTTCTCTGCTACAGTTGTTGCAAATAGAAGTGGCTCTTGATTAACCAGCCCCATCTTTTCTCTTAACCATTTTAATTGCACATCTCGTAGATCATGTCCATCCAATAGTATGCTGCCTGTTTTTAATTGGCAAGTATAAACTGTAAGTTGCTTAATGAGCTCAATCACAGAAAAGCAACGAACCAGCATTAGTTTCTTGCCTTAGAAAAGAAAAGCAACGTGAGTTGGGGTTCTATTGCAGGGGCTTCATCCTTGATTCCAGAGTAATAATAGATAAGAAGCCAGACTTAGGTATTCTTACATGAAGAGGGGTCACAGAACCGTTGAACCAGGGAAATAACAGTGCTTTTCCCTGAACCACTAGGACCTACAACAGCGAAAGTTTTCCCTGCAGCAACTGAGAAACTCAGACCTTCAAATATCATTACCGTGAGGGGTATGAAAAGCAAACATCACAGAATTCTATTCCCCCAGCTACTCTTGGTATTGTTTTTCCGGACATGAACCTCTTAGTCGAGTCATCATAAGATTCAATCATGCCCGTTATATTTGCAGCAGCAGCCCGGCCTTTAGCAATGGCAGCTAGATTTGGCGCAGCTGGGCCAAGAGCACTACAAAAATGAAGATTCTGTATTGTTTAAGGTAGAAGGGTATAGCAAGTATATTAGATTTATCTTGATCATCCAAAGACTTACTGTTGGGTTTCGTAGCCCAAAATCCAAGCACCAGCACGGTGGGACCGTGCTGCACAAGACACGGGCGTGTCAACACGAAGAACGTCCAGTCAAAGAGGACAGAAAAACAGCACGGGGGTGTCGTGCCATGTGGCACGGGGTGACCGTGCCACGTGGCACAGTCGTGCCCCGTGTTTTTACGCCGCCTCTCTCGGAAGGCGGTTAAAGTTCTGTTCAAAGGGGGATTCCACCTGGCGGCTAGGGTTGCATGCTAAGGGGGGAAAACCCTATTTTTTAGACCCTATATAAAGAGGGTCAAACATAGGATCTAAAATATCTCCAGTACTCATACATACATTGAGAGGTAGAAGTACTTTGTAAGAGATTACAATAGAGAGGTTGTAATTATGCTCTTAGATCAAATCACTGTAGTGATTGTGATCGTGTTGTATTCTTCTTTCTCATAGTGAATTTTCTGGTGCTGTCGCCGTCCGTTATTTTTCCTGCATTGGGTTTTCCATGTTAAATCTCTTGTCTTCTTATTTCTGTTTTCTGTTATTCACTTGAATTCTGAATCTCTAACTCATCCTGTTGCTTCCGCTATACTGTTACTCTGATATTATTCCTAACAAGTGGTATCAGAGCTTTGGTTATAGGATGTCTTCTATCATGAAGGTAGATATTCAAAAATTTGATGGGGAGATTAGTTTTAATCTCTGGAAGGTGCAGATGAGAGCAGTTCTCATTCAGTACGGGTTGTGGAAGGTTCTGAAGGGACCTCACGTAAAACCTGAGAAGATGACAGAAGAACAGTGGGCTGAAGATGTAAAGAAGAGACGTGGATCGTTGACGGATGACGAATGGGAGGAACTGGAGCTGAAAGCGGTTTCAGCCATACAGTTGTGCTTGGCACCACATGTCCTGCGAGAGGTGCTGGATAAGACAACTGCGGTGGATCTGTGGGCTCGGCTGGAGGAACTCTACATGACGAAGAGTCTCGCCAACAAGATCCATTTAAAGGAAAGGTTGTACACCTTTCGTATGGCTGAAGGTACTCCTGTCCAAAAACACTTGAATGAATTTAATTCTATTCTAGTAAATTTGGAGAGTTTGGATGTTAAAATTGAGGATGAGGATAAGGCCATTCTGCTTGTTGTGTCTCTACCCCCTTCCTACAAACACTTTAAGGAAATCATGTTATATAGTAATTCGGATACTATATCGTTTGAGGATGTGAAGTCTAACATGCTGTCTAAAGAAAAGTTTGACCAAGACATCCATGCTGATCAGTCTGAGGGATTAGTTGTCAGGGGTAGAACCACTGAGAACGGGGGGAACGGTAATAAGAAAAAGAACCGTTCTAAGTTAAGGAATCCTCACTCTAACAAAACCTGCCACTACTGCAACAAATTGGGTCATATCAAGGCTAACTGCTGGAAATTAAATAAAAAGAATGAAAAGGAGGATAAGAAGAAAACTGCTACAGCTGATTGTGTAGTAGAGTCGGATTCTGATGGTGATGTGTTACTTGCTACTTCTTTGGCTACCACCTCCGAAAGGGGGAGTGGATGTTGATTGGGTTTTAGATTCTGGTTGTATGTTTCACATGTGCCCTCATAAGGACTGGTTTGTCACCTATGAGGCAGTTGACACTGGGGTGGTACTTATGGGCAACAATGCTAAATGCAAAGTTGTAGGGATAGAACTGTTCAGATAAAAACCCATGATGGGACAATTAGAACATTGTCTAAAGTGCGCCACATACCTGACATGACTCATTGTTTAATATCCTTGGGTACTCTTGAGACTAATGGTTGCAGGATTTCGATGGAAAATGGTGTCCTAAAGGTAACTAAGGGAGCCATGGTGATAATGAAGGGATTGAGGCAAGGCAATCTCTACATTCTACAAGGAACTACAGTTACAGGTGTAGTTGCAGTTGGTACAATAGATGATACAAAGTTATGGCACATGAGGTTGGGCCATATGAGTGAGAAAGGGATGACCATTCTGGGTAAG
Organism: Carnegiea gigantea; assembly: GCA_029747015.1. Lineage (NCBI taxonomy): Eukaryota > Viridiplantae > Streptophyta > Magnoliopsida > Caryophyllales > Cactaceae > Carnegiea > Carnegiea gigantea. The sequence goes on from JAKOGI010000207.1 coordinate 514,478, forward strand.
AAAGGTTGTCTTGGCAACGCCAGTACGGGTAAGCTCGATTTTTGTGATCATTGCGTCTTTGGGAAACAAAAGAGGGTAAGTTTCTCGAAAGCAACACACCGTACTCAGGGGATCCTTGACTACATTCATTCTGATTTGTGGGGTCCTTCAAAGGTTCCTTCTTGTGGAGGTAAGCGTTACATGTTAACTTTTGTTGACGATTTCTCACGCAAGATTTGGGTTTACTTCTTGAGACAGAAAAATGAGACGTTCTCCATGTTCAAGAAGTTCAAGGCTCTGGTTGAAAACCAGACTGGGAGAAAGATCAAGAAACCTAGGACTGACAATGGTCTTGAGTTCGTTGAGTCAGAGTTTGAAGAGTTCTGCACGAAAAATGGCATAGCTAGGCACAAGACGTTGGTTGGTAAACCACAGCAAAATGGGGTTGCAGAACGAATCAACAGGACTCTACTGGAGAAAGCTAGATGTATGCTTTCACATGCCGGCTTTAGGGATCGCAAGGCGTTTTGGGCAGAGGCTATTTCTACAGCCTGCTACCTGATAAATCATTCACCACACACCTCCATTGACTTCAAAATCCCAGAAGAAGTATGGTCAGGTAATCCTGTTGATTATTCTAATTTAAGAATATTTGGATGTCCTGTGTTTGCCCATGTGAATAATGGGAAATTAGCCCCCAGGGCTGTCAAATGCATGTTACTTGGATATGCATCTGAGTCTAAGGGATACCGCATGTGGTGTCCTGAGTCTAAGAAAGTAATTCAAAGCAGGGATGTTACTTTCAATGAGACTGCTATGCTATCTTCTGGGAAGAATACTGTTGTTCCTTCTACTGATGCAGGTAATCAGGAAGATGCCAATGTGGAGGTAGAGATGGAGACCGTAACAGCTCAAGGTGGAGCTACTAATCAAGCCAATAGGGAGGCCCAGGTTACTGAACTTGGAACCATCAGTCCCAATCAACCTCAGGAGGAGGTTGCCCATTCTATAGCTCGTGATCGTTCTCGAAGGGAGATCAGGAGACCTGCCCGTTACAACGATGATGAGGGGCTGATAGCATACGCACTTTCAGTTGTAGAGGAAGTGCCTGAAGGTGTTGAACCTTCAAATTACACTGAAGCAATCACTTGCCCAAGTTCACCTAACTGGATCCTAGCTATGCAAGAAGAGATGGAAAGTCTGCAAAAGAACCGAACATGAGAACTCTGTGAACTGCCTAAAGGCCGAAGAGCCTTAACTGCCAAGTGGATCTACAAGAAGAAAGAAGAAATTCCTGGAGTTGAAGATGCAAGATGGAAGGCACGGTTGGTTGTTCGTGGTTGCAACCAAAGGGAAGGTATTGACTACAATGAGGTCTTCTCCCCTGTTGTTAGACATACCTCTATTCGAGTCCTTCTTGCGTTTGTCACATTGTTTGACTTGGAGTTGGAGCAGCTTGATGTGAAAACCGCATTCCTACATGGAGAGCTGGAAAAAGAAATTTACATGAGACAACCTGAAGGGTTTGCAGTTCCTGGGAAGGAACAATTGGTATGTAAATTGCAAAAGTCCTTGTATGGACTCAAGCAAGCTTCAAGGCAGTGGTATAAACGTTTTGATACGTTTATGACTGATAAAGGATATACACGTAGTAGATATGATAATTGTGTGTACTTTAGACAGTATTCTGATAGTACTTTTATTTGTCTACTACTGTATGTCGATGATATGTTGATTGCTTCTAAAGACAAGACCTTAATTGGCATGCTGAAATCTCAACTCAGTAAGGAGTTTGAGATGAAAGACTTGGGTGCAGTAAAAAAGATACTAGGCATGGAGATCCACAGGGATCGAAAAGCAGGTAAACTGTACTTGTCTCAAGAACGGTACCTTGAGAAAGTACTAAGTAAATACAACATGGACAACTGGAAGGCAGTTTCCACACCACTTGCTGCACTCTTCAGACGGTCTGCAGGATGCTGCCCGCAAACAGAGGAAGACATCAGAAGAATGTCTAATGTACCTTATTCTAGTGCTGTTGCTAGTTTGATGTATGCTATGGTTTGCACTAGACCAGACTTATCACATGCTGTAAGTGTGGTAAGTAGATATATGCACAATCCTGGGAAGGATCACTGGGAAGCTGTAAAATGGATCCTTCGATATGTGAAGGGTACTATAGGGAAGAGGTTGGTGTTTGATAGAAACAAAGCTGATACATGATGAACCTCTATTTTGTACTATTTTTAGCGCCTATTTGACCCATTTTCTCCCCCGTTTTCACGTTTAATTGTGTTAAGGAAGGGTCAAATCGGCCTCCTTTTGCATACTTTTAACTCATATAACATCTTTCGATATTTTCAGGAACTCTATTGAAGAAACAGAAAGATGAATAGCATTTAGCAGAAAGGAGTGCCAAGACGGCGAGAAAAGCTATGAAAAAGCGTCGCACGGAAGCCCCGGAGAATCGGACACACGCAACAAGGAAAAACCGCAACGACCCGACAAACCCGAACCGGCGCCACGTGGCATGGCCTAGCCGTGCCACGCGGCACGACCGTGCCACATGGCACGGTGTGGCCGTGCCACTTGGCACGACCGTGCTGTGTGGCATGGTTGTCCTTTTTTCGCCGGGTCCCGCGTTTTCGTCCGGCAGAAATTTGGCACGGGGCCCCGTGCCGTCTGGCACGACCGTGCCACTTTAGTTGTCGCTGTTTTATCGTGTTTTGGGATTGTAATTCCGGGGTTTTATTCATTCTACCTTTTCTTCTCTCTCGTTTGAGGCGATTTCTAGGGCTCTTAGGTTTTGCTTATTGTGCTATTGAATTCAAGCTTTGGATCAAAATTTGTTGAAGCTTTCGATTGAATATTGTTGCAGATTGTTCAGGGTACACCTTTCTACCCCTTTTTTTTCGTTTTAGTTCAAGTTCTATATTCCTTGACATGTTATTGTTCTTGATTGAGATGTTGTTTGAAACATGTTTAGCGGCTAAATTCCTTAATCTTGGATTGGGCGTAGCCCCTGTGATGTAAATTGGATTGTTAATTCTAGGTTTTTGTGAATTACGCCAGAGTATAATTGAACTCTCACTTAGCATGCCAGGTATTCGATGAATTGCCTGAGAGGGTTTCATTCATGTTCTTAATTAGAGTTTAGGAGACTAACGAAAGTTAGGTCCTTTACTTAGAGTAGCTTTGTGAGCAATTGAATTACCTGACACGAAAGTAGTTGGGGGTGCAATTGGGAATTGAAATTACATGATCTTGTGGTTTTGTTATTTTAGTTTCACGAAAGTAGACAACTAGGTTAGCCTGATCAGTCTAATGACCTTCGAAAGTAGGCGTAGATGCTTTAAACTGGTAATAATTCCATTTCAATTATCTTACAGGCAGATTCGCATGACCTAGTTTATTTTCCAATGAACGTCATAGTGCGGTGAATCCCAATCCAGGATTCTCTTCTCATTGTTGTCTTAGGCCAAATAGAGTTAGAATTAGTTAAACCAACTTCACTCAGCAACTGCCTAGCTTGAGTTAGTCCAATTAGTTCTAGTAGTTGAAACCAAGTTCCCTGTGGATTCGACCCGTACTTGCCGGTTGCTAGCCACAGCTATGCCGTGCACTTGCGGTTAAGTAAAACTCCTAACAAGTTTTTGACGCCGTTGCTGGGGAACTTGTGCCTTGCAATATTAGAACCGATTAGCGTACTCTAGACTAGGCTTTTTCTTTTTCTTTTCATCCCTTCATTGTTTCCCTCCTCCCCTTTATTGTGCTTAAAACTGTTTTACGCCTTGGTAGTGTTGGTTTTGTATGCGCAGGCGTAGTCAAAGGGATCAACCACTTGCCCCTTTTGACCCTGAAATCGAAGCCACTACTCGAAGGCAAAGCGGTGAAAGGAGAAGGCACCAAGCACAAATACAGATGGCCGAGCAAAGCCAAAGGGTGCTGCGAGATTATGCCTTGCCACAAGCATCGGGCGTAACCTCCTCCATCGTTAGCCCCGCCATCGAGGCTAACAACTTCGAACTCAGCCCAGCACTGATCACATTCGTGGAGAGGGAGCAATTCAGCGGGCATCCCTCGGAGAACCCCAACGTGCCCCTTCGCAGGTTCTTAGCGAAGTGTGATACCATCAAGCTAAATGGGGTGTCCACTGATGCAATCCGGCTGCGGCTCTTCCCATTCTCACTGCGGGATAGAGCTAGTGACTGGCTTCAGAACGAGGAGCCCAACTCATTCACCACGTGGGAAGTACTCTCCAAAGCATTCCTCAGCAAGTACTTCCCACCTGGCAAGACTGCCAAGTTGAGGACAGACATCACCTCCTTTGCCCAGCAGGATGGTGAGTCTTTATATGAGGCATGGGAGAGATTCAAGGACCTCCAGCGCCAGTGCCCCCACCATAGAGTTCCCGACTGGCTCCTAATCCAAACCTTCTACAATGGATTAGAGCGGTCGGTGAAGATTTCAGTTGATGCTGCAGCAGGGGGTGCTCTCATGGGCAAATCAATCGAAGCGGCAAAGGCGTTGTTGGAAGAGATGACTTCCAACAACTATCATTGGTCTAGTGAGAGGGCCGCCCCCCAGAGGGGAAGTGGCAGGCACCAGGTTGATGCTGTGACACTCCTAGCGAGTAGGGTGGATGCCCTTGCACAGCGGTTGGAGAAAGTGGCTACCTCGTCAGCTACTTCTGTGGGGTCGTCCATGGGGATCTACGCTGTTTGTGAGGCCTGCGGTGTACAGGGCCATACTGCCGTTGAGTGCTACAATGCCCCTTCTAGCATTGAGCACGTCAACGCCTATCATACCTACACCCAACCTCCTCAAAATAACCCCCACCCCACCTCCTACAACCAGGGTTGGAATCCTCGTCCGAACCCCCTCTATAAAACCCCCAACCCTCACCCTCAAAACCCCAACCAGCCACCCGGTTTCCACAACCGAGCCCCCTACACTCCACCTCCTGAACCCACATCTCACCTGGAGAGTCTTATGGAGCGCTTCATAGCGACCCAAACCACGACAAATGAGACTCTCAAAGAAAATATTCAGGTGTTGACCTCCATAGTGGATTCCATGGCCGCCCATCAGAAAACCATGGATATACAGATTGCCCAGATTGCTCAGCAGGTGAGCCACCTGTCCAGATCTCAGGGGTAACTTCCGGGCCAGACCGAGGTCAACCCCTGCCGCCAAGTCAATGCCATATCTACTGTGGGCGCGGGGTTAGAAGAGAGCCTAGTGATGGTTCTCCAGGAGGTAGTTCCGGTTTCTGCTTCTGCCGGAACTGAAGGAAAGGAGAAAAACGAGGGTCTGAGCCCTATTGAGGAAACTTGCCATCGAACTATTGATTGCACTTACCGCCCTCGAGTGCCTTTCCCTCAGCGACTGGCATGGTCCGAGCTCGTTCAGCTTGAACCTAGATTCGAGCGATTTCTGGAAATTCTACGCCGAATCTATGCCAGCAGCCCCTTCTTGGAAGTTCTCAAGAGTGCCCCTGCGCAATGGAAATTTTTACGAGAACTCCTGTCCAGGAAGGGATCATCTAGGGAGGCTTCTATAACTTCCATTGGCGGCTCCTGTAGTGCGCTCTTGCAAAGGCGGTCGCCATCCAAGCTGCAGGATCCTGGTAGTTTCTCCATCCCTTGCTGTATAGGGGATGTGCAGATTGAGAGAGCTCTCTGCGATCTGGGCGCTAGTGTGAGTATCATGCCGCTCTCTCTCTGCAAGAAGCTGCGATTATGGGACCCCACACCCACCAGCATCACTATTCAGCTCGCAGACTGCTCCATTCGGCGGCCTGTGGGCATTCTGGAGGACGTCCCTGTCCAGGTGGGTCAGTTCCTGGTCCCATGTGATTTTATCGTCCTCAACATGGACGAGGACTGCTCTGCCCCCTTCATCCTAGGTCGCCCATTCCTTGCAACCGCGGGGGCAGTGATCGACGTGCAGATGGGTACCACGTCCTTCACCGTTTGTGGCGAGCTCGTGGATTTCCACTTCCCTCCACCCACACAACCTCCCACCCCTGGTGCCCACTCCACACCCTCAGCCCCCATTCCTCCTCCTTTTCCACCTGCTTCGAGAGTGGCGATCACTGATTGGGGTGGAGGATCCCATCTGCGATCGCCTGCTCTGCCTCGCCGACCCCCACCGCCTACTACTGCTACTGGCGGACCTCCTCAGGCGATACTGCTGTCTGACTTTAGCCATGGGGAAGTGCTGGCTCACTCGCCATTTCCTTCTTCCATCCCCACACCTCCCTACATCACGCGAGCATCATATTCCTGAGGTAACGGTCAAGCTTAGGACCTAAAACAAGCGCTTCTTGGGAGGCAACCCAAGGTATTTATTGTGCACACGAAAAAAAAAAAACCAAAAAAACAAAAAAAAAAAGCGAGTGTGTGCGTGTGTCTCCCCTTTTCCTCCGTTTCCCTCCCCTTGTTTCTTTTCTGCGTTCTTTTCATTGCGGACAATGAAAATCTCAAGCATGGGGGAGTGTAAGCTCGTCGCTTTCTGGTAACATTGTGGGGGTAGGTGATGATATCACTTGCATTCGCATCATTTAGATAGGATTTCATGTCATGCACTTTGTTGTTTTTGCCTTTTTATTTTATTCGAGCATATAGTTTAGAGCATATAGGATTAGCTTTTGCATTCAAAAGGAGAAATGATCGAGTCGGGTGTTCGTAAGCCTCTCAGGTACCATCTCTTACCCTTCTCTTCATTATCCTTTATAACTTTATTGCTTTAGTAGTTAGTTTTATTGCTTTGAAGAAAAAAAATTTTACAGTTTGCGAAAACCCCTCTTGTGATGAGATTGAAAGGGGTGATTGATTGGTTGATCATGTTGGGTTGTGTGTTGAGGCGTAACTTGTCTTGGTGTGAGTTTTTGGGCAAATTGTGTTTGTTTTGTCATCTGTAGTTTCTTCGCCCTGTATTGCATGCTAGCTACCCCTGAGATTCATGTGGTTTGACTTGACTAACCTTGATGAATGGGACATACCCTAGAGTAAGTCACTTGACTGTGGTAGGTTTACTCGTGAGATTTTGAGCCTAATGACTATTCATTACATATAGTCTCCATTTCCCTTCATGTGTGACTCCTCCATGATGCATCTCTAGAACTTGGTCTTGTTCTTCTTGAAACTGCATTTAGCAATTGCATGTGCTGATATGATTGAGGCGATCTTTATTCATGTAGCCACATTAGCCAGAAAGCCACCCGTTGTTGCATGCTGTCCCTTTGCTAGCCCTTTGAGCCTTTCCCCCAGTCGTTTTTGTTGCACCACATTAATTACACGCTTGACCTGTGTATACTTCCTTCATCCTTGTCAAGGTGTCTAGTGGGGCGATACTTCCACAATGTAGTTGGGCATGTTTGGGGTATTTGATCATTCACTGCGGGCATAATACTAGTGGCTCGTTTTGGGAAAATTGCGAATTAATTTTTGTACTTCCAACGCTATCCAATGTGCATCCTTTTTTTTGCTTCTAAAAAAAAAAAAAAGAAAATGAAATGAGAAGTTGCAAATAAAACGGGTAGCATGGAAGCTTTTTGCAATAAGCTTGTTATTTTCTCCTTGAGGTTTTTGCGAGCTTTGCCACTCAATTCGTAAGTTGGTGTGAAGTTGTATCTATAATGCTGAATTGTGGAAGTGTTCCTGCTCCCTAGTCTTTGACTAATAGCTCCACTTTTCCAAATTATTCGACTTCTCACCTTTGACCTTAGCCCCATTACATCCCTATTGCAAGCCCTCATGATTGACACATTGCATATTGCATTCTTGTGGTGGAGAGTAGAGAACTTTACCAAGCATATGGTAGTTGCCTGATTGGTTGGAGTATTGAGCGTACCCTTGTTACATATTTCAAACACATTGAGGGGAGTGCTCCACTTTGCCCTAAAGTGAGGTCCTACCAGTCCTGCTTACTCCCCATTTGTTGAGGAAGGTTATGTCTTACTATGTGCTTCAATATTTGGGGTGTGTTGTGTGTTTCATTTGGGCAAGATGATTCATGGGTGACATTGCATACATTTTCATTGAGATTATCTGCCGCACCTTGACTGGACTACCTTCTATGCATGATTAGCGTGATTCATCGGCATCCATCCTTTCCCTTGAAGAGGGGGTGTTTAGAGGTCCACCATCCTCCCTGATTTTTCATAGCATAGTCTTGCTTGAGGACAAGCAAGAGATAAGCATGGGGGTGTGATGAACCCCTATTTTATACTATTTTTAGCCCCTATTTGACCCATTTCCTCCCCCGTTTTCACGTTTAATTGTGTTAAGGAAGGGTCAAATCGGCCTCCTTTTGCATACTTTCAACTCATATAACATCTTTCGATATTTTCAGGAACTCTATTGAAGAAATAGAAAGATGAACAGCATTTAGCAGAAAGGAGTGCCAAGAAGGCGAGAAAAGCTACGAAAAAGCGTCGCACGGAAGCCCCGGAGAATCGGACACACGCGACAAGGAAAAAAACCGCGACGACCCGACAAACCCGAACCGGCGCCACGCGGCATGGCCTAGCCGTGCCACGCGGCACGACCGTGCCACATGGCACGGTGTGGCCGTGCCACTTGGCACGACCGTGCCACATGGCACGGCCTGGCCGTGCTGTGTGGCATGGTTATCTTTTTTTCGCCGGGTCCCGCGTTTTCGTCCGGCAGAAATTTGGCACGGGGCCCCCGTGCCGTCTGGCACGACCGTGCCACTTTAGTTGTCGCTGTTTTATCGTGTTTTGGGATTGTAATTCGGGTTTTATTCATTCTACCTTTTCTTCTCTCTCGTTTTAGGCGATTTCTAGGCCTCTTAGGTTTTGCTTATTGTGCTATTGAATTCAAGCTTTGGATCAAAATTTGTTGACGCTTTCGATTGAATATTGTTGCAGATTGTTCAGGGTACACCTTTCTACCCCCTTTTTTTTCGTTTTAGTTCAAGTTCTATATTCCTTGACATGTTATTGTTCTTGATTGAGATGTTGTTTGAAAACATGTTTAGCGGCTAAATTCCTTAATCTTGGATTGGGCGTAGCCCCTGTGATGTAAATTGGATTGTTAATTCTAGGTTTTTGTGAATTCTGCCAGAGTATAATTGAACTCTCACTTAGCATGTCAGGTGTTCGATGAATTGCCTGAGAGGGTTTCATTCATGTTCTTAATTAGAGTTTAGGAGACTAACGAAAGTTAGGTCCTTTACTTAGAGTAGCTTTGTGAGCAATTGAATTATTTGACACGAAAGTAGTTGGGGGTGCAATTGGAAATTTAAATTACATGATCTTGTGGTCTTGTTATTCTAGTTTCACGAAAGTCGACAACTAGGTTAGTCTGATCAGTCTAATGACCTTCGAAAGTAGGCGTAGATGCTTTAAACCGGTAATAATTCCATTTCAATTATCTTACAGGCAGCTTCACACGACCTAGTGTATTTTCCAATGAACGTCATAGTGCGGTGAACCCCAATCCAGGATTTTCTTCTCATTATTGTCTTAGACCAAATAGGAGTTAGAAGAATTAGTTATAACCACTTCACTCGACAACTGCCTAGATTGAGTTAATCCAATTAGTTCTAGTAGTTGAATACCAAGTTCCCTGTGGATTCGACCCTCGTACATTGCCGGTTGGCTAGCTACAGCTACCTTCGTGACTTGCGGTTAAGTAAAACTGCTAACAATGCATCCGAAAGTTGAGGCTTGTGATGCTGATTATGCTCGTGACTTGGGGATAGGAGGAGTTCCATACTGGGGTATATTTCTTCAATAGTGTGTAAGTGCTATCTCCTGGAAAAGCATCATTGCCAGTCTATCGCAGCCTTGTTACTATGAAGCTGGAAGTACATTGCTGCTATTGAAGGGGTGAAGGAAGAATACTGACTAGAGGCCTTGGGATCGAGCTCGGAGTCCCACAAGCTTCGGACTGTTGTGTTTTCTGATAGTCAGCAGGCCATCCACCTGACAAGCATGATGCCTACCACTCGAATGACCAAGCATATGAGTGTGATAATACACACTACATTAAGAGGAACAGTTGCTGCAAGTGCAATAACAGTGAAGAAGGTTCACACGTCAGAAAATCCCTGCAGACATGTTAAACCAAGCTGGTACTTTGAACTAAGTTCGAACATTGTTTGGATTAGTGGGTATTCACAGCCACTAAGCTGGCCCAATCAGGGCATTGCCCTAGGGAGGGGGCGTCACCCTTTCGGGTGCGATTGACGGAGCAGGAGCACGGTGAGAGTGATTGGAGATTTGGTCCAAGGTGGAGATGTTGGGTTTCGTAGCCCAAAATCCAAGTACCAGCACGGTGGGGACCGTGCTACACAAGAACGAGCGTTGTCAAGAAGAAGACGTCTAGTCGAATGAGGACAGAAAAAACGGCACAGGGGGTGCCGTGCCATGTGGCACGGCCGTGCCAAATGGCACGGAGCTGTGACGTTTTGACACGGGACACTGGTCGTTGGCCCCGTGTTTTTTACGCGCCTTTCTACGGGAAGGCCGCGTAAGGGTTAGAGTCTGTTCAAAGGGGGATCCACCTGCGGCTAAGGTCGCATGCTAAATGGGGAAAAACCTATTTTTAGACCCTATATAAAGGAGGGTCAACGCCTAGTATCTAAAATATCTCCAGTACTCATACATACATTGGAGAGGTAGAAGTACTTGTGAGAGATTACAATAGAGAGGTTGTAATTATGCTCTTAGATCAAATCAATAGTGATTGTGATCGTGTTGTCTTCTTCTGCTCATAGTGAAATTGTTCTCGGTGCTGTCGCCGTCCGTGGTTTTTCTCGCATTGGGTTTTCAACGTTACAAAATCTCTTTCTGTCTTCTTATTTCTGTTTTTGTTATTCACTTGAATTCGGAATCTCTAACGGAATCCTATTGCTTCGCCTATTTTACTGTTACTCTGAATTATCATAAAACACTTACAATCCACTGAAGATGACATTGATGATGGTCGTGAATGCTTTGCCTCCATTAGTTTTCTGCCATGACTGACAAGTATGCTGCATACCACAGAAGCAAAGCCCATGCACACAAGAGGAGTCTCCATATGTGAAAGCCGACGATTCCTTTGGCATCTTCTTTCCCAATTTAAGGCTTTCGGAGGGATCTAGAGTACCTTTTCACTGCTATGCTCTCTCCCACAAAGGAGTAAACTGTTCGAAATTTGAGAAATAACTTCCAAAGAAGTGAGAGTCACAGAAAAAAAAAAAAGTCAGGGAAAATGGCGGACACCAAGTAGCTGGAATTCCTCCATGCACAATGCAGAAAAAGAAATTTCAAATAATTATGACTAGAAGACTCTAGGTAATATCTGTTGGTGAGGGTCAGGAGTCTTAAGCGTCTTGGTATCTACTTGCGGCACTCTACATGAGAGTGTGAGCATATCCTTGCAGCTTCTTTAAGTGAGTTTAATACCTCAATTATCTGTCGAAGTTCTGGTTGGGGTTGGTTGGCGTGGTGCTATAGCATGAAATTCATCCTAGTAGCCCATTATTGCAATATTGTGCTAGGGTATAAGTAAGAGTCCAGTGCATCATCCACAAAGCCCAAAAGGCAATTGCAAGACGGGGTGTTTGGAGGTCAATATGAAATCTTCTCTGCCTTCATCCATCATCTTTATTGGTTGAGTATTGACAGCTTGTGAAGAAAATCACCATTAATAAGTCATGAAACCGCCTTCCCATCCCCAAAAAAACCCAACTCCTCCCGGGACTACCAGAAAGAAAAAAGGAAAAGAAAGGGACTTTTTTTTTTTTGGGGGGGGGGGGGGTGAGGGACAGGCCCATGATAAGTTGAGAGACTATTAGCATATAATGACAGGAAAAGTTAAAACAAACACTAGACATCTTGGGTCAGAAGCCGGTGTGAGATGGAGACAGACATACTTAAGTGGCAGTAAGCTGATGATGACAGAAGCGTTACCTCTTCAACAACTTTCCCAGATTCAGCGTCTGCAGCTTCAGCTTTTTGTGATTAAGGTGGACACAATCACTGTGTAAGCTCCTCCAGCAACAGCAATAAATGGAACAACGGCCAAGGTGAGAAGTGTAAGCTTCCATACTGACATGAAGCCTAGTAGAAAACCCACAATGAACTGAGAAAGGTAGCGGAAAGCATGTCCCATCTGCACAATAGAAGGTGGGAGAAAGTAACTACTGGCTAGAATTCTGAGCATTCAAATACTTTGTCTCAAAGGGTCAGGGAATAAAAACCAAACCTTGTCACCTATGGCATCCTGTATTAATATAGCATCACTAGAAATTAGGTAGATTAAGTTTTTCTTCTGGGCTTCAGTGTCAAAAAAATCAACGTCCTTTTTCAAAACTGTCTTTAGATATCGCAAACGTAAACGAGCTGTTTGTCTTTCCCCCGTTTTGCATCCAAAATGCAACGCCTGGAAAGCACAATGCCAAAGCACATACAATCTTCAAAAATTAGAGCCCATTATGCCAAGTTGCTTCTAGGAAAATACTGCATATTCTGCACTTAGAACAAATTAAGCCAAGGGAGCTAGGCATACTGATCCATGAAGACAAAAAAACTACCAATCCAAGGTAAACCAGGTACAAAGAATACTGCAATGACAAGCACCCGGAAAAAAAAAAAAGAAAAAAAAAAGAAAGGAGAAGAAAGAAGAGTGTTATGAGTGAGGATATTGGTATGTACCAGAAGTTGGCTGGGGAAAAAATTGCAGGAGAACAGAGAACATTATACAACATGATGAGAAATGTGATGCAAAACTGAATCAAGCCGTTAAATGCAAGGCTGTGTACAGTCTGAACAGGCTGCCAATGATCCCTAGCCCCTCATTCTGAAGCTGAACAGAACAAAACTTCTAGGCTAGATTTATATGATAGTAGCAACCCTCATTCCCATCTCGTAATCCCAGAGGTTTCCTAGTAACAATGCATAAGGTAGCTCAAAAACATGAGCTTGTAAAGCCACTGCTGTTATACGTTTTGTCTCCGATAGGCTTCATATTATCTACATTTCATCAAAACATAGATGGGCCACTGCTGTTATATGTTTCATCAAAACAATCGGCTTATCTGTCAGGGCAACACTAGAGAGGTTCGTGTCACCAAGCATAAAAGTTGAGCATGTTCCCTTGTTTCTCTACAACACCTGTTTTGTAGCTCATATCCGTCCTCGTCAATCCTTCAGATATCTACAATGGAAGTTTACATGGCAAACCAACAGAAACCAACCTGGTGATCTCCAGGAAGGGTTCTTTAACCTTCTGGAAATGGCCACATGATTAGGCAAACGGGTATGCCAAGAAAAAGTAAAATCGATCAAGCAAAGTGCCATTGTTGGTGGTCAATCTCAAAAGTTGAGCAACGCAATCCAGGCCTTCATTAGCTGCTTCAAAATCACATTTGTGACGAATTTCTAGTGTTTGATAATTGGTGCGCAGTTACATCCTATGAAAGGTATCCAATACCAACAATTTAGCATGATGGTGATCTAGAAAAATACCATAAAGGACTCCAACTACTGCCCAGTCTGCTGTATACTAAGAAAAGGACAGAGCCTCCCTTTTGTAACATACTGACACTTTCACCAAGAAAGCACAACTATAACATCAGAGCCACTAAAAAAAAATTGCCACACATGCATTCTCTTATCATCTTAGGGATCACAGCTCCCTACCACCAATTGCCGCAAGGCCCGCAACGCAAAGCTGCTGAACTTACCAAAACTGAAACCGAAGGGAAACAGAATGTAATTTAAGCTCCTTAAACATGTGTTTAAGTGCAGTCAAGCATGACTATAATGGGGACAAATTGATTGCAGCTAGAAGCGAAGATCATTTGTACAAAAGCAAATTCATCAAGAACGAACAGAATGTCAGATACCTGTGTTACATGGGCACCCAATCTATGAGGATCTGAAGATAACCTCCCCAAAGAATCAATCATATGGCCAAACAGCAAAAAGAACACAGGAAGTGCAGCACCATGAATACATGCTCCAATGCTTCCAAAGAGCATCAGGAAATAGTCCAATTTATCAGCAGCTGCAAATAACCTGAAGAATGATACAGGTTTTTTGGTACTTGAAATGAGTTGCTCTTGTTCCCCTGTCTCAGAAGTTCCATTTGAGTCATGGGCAGCTTCCTCCATTTTTGACGCACTGACAAGCTCTGCCATGAGTCCAATAAAACAACAAAAAGGAATGCAACTTTAATATGCCCTGTAGACCATGATGGGTTTTGGATTACTGGAGAACCTGCAGAAATCTATCCTGCTCTCCAACTAATGCGGAGACTTGCACAGTTGTCTATCACAATCCTCAAGTAAGTTCAACATATTTATACCCCAACCCCAGGTCCAAGAAAAAGAGAGTAATTTAAAATCTCACAAGACATTTCCACTTTCTGGGGTTATCCCCCTTTCCTTCAAGGCAAGATCATGGGATTCCAAATTATTTTTGAGTTAATGCACTGTTACTAAAGCTTGCATTGAACCACGTACATTACTCCTGAATCATTATCGCTGGAAACAACCACCAGAGCATTGAATAACGATCATATGATAGACCAATAAAGCATATTCATCCAAGAATGTCAGTATGGTTAAGCAACGAACCGGGTACCCGTTGGGTTGAACGTTCGGCCTATTTAAAATATGGCTAATAAAGGGTCCAGTCAATAATGGTCTGGGCCATTAATGGGTCAGCCCATTAAGACACATTAACGGGCCGGACTGGGCAGACCCATTAACAGTCGTTTAGTGACCCATTATTTTTTAACTTAATTGACAGACTAGTTTACATGTTTCAATTAGTTAACCTCGTTACCAACACTTTGTACATAACAATAATTATTATACACCGTTATTTTGCGCAAGTTTATTTCGTTGTTAAACAGGCCCAAAGCAGGCCGCCTATGGGTTGACTTGACCCAACCCGTTTATTAACTTGATTATGTATTTTTTAACTTTGAATTTGGACTAGTTTAATTTGGTTGGAAAATTACAAATACATTAGTTGAAAAATTAACTAATAAAAAACACTCCTTATGTGCTAATGGGCGGGTCGAGTTCATGTGATCCATAACCCAGTCTATCCCATTAACAAATATACTTGACCCAGCTCAGCCCATTTAGTTAATAAATTGACCCAATCTAATCCAATCCAATCTATTACTCACCCATAAATGTGAGCATCTCAATTCACGGTTCGGTGTCAGTAAAGTCTTCTTTCTAATGTCGTAAACAACTCAGCAAGAAAAAATGACAGGCAATCATGTTATTTTCATACTTGTATCTGAGAGAATTCACTTGACCCGTGAATCCGCGATCTTTGTGTTTCTTTTCTACTGATCTGGACTCTTCACTTTACTCTACGAGCAATAGCAGTGGTAGACACACGAGGCAAGTGTGGGCCTGTGTGTCTGTTGCGTGTCATTTCAGGTCTTCTCAGCCATATCGAAATGCGTGTGATAAGGGGAGAGAACGCACAGGTGTTCCTCCCCGCGGGACATCCATTTTTGTCCTTTTGTGATTTTTTAATTTGTTTTTTTTAAATAAAAATATTATTTAGGTAGTCTAAAAAATAGTTGCATGTTATAAGGTGGATTCAAAACCAAATATTTAATTTATTTGTCCTGTAATGAGTTCCATTGGTTGGAAAAATAAAGGAATGTAAGTTTTAAAATTGTGAAATTTTTATTGACATGGCATGCTAGTGTTTCATAAAAAAGGAACTCTGGCTGATAATGCTTTAAAATTCCCATGTCAGACACTTTAGATATTGGTGTGAATTTGGGCACTCTATTTAGACTAAAAGCTCAAAAATCGCTTGAAAATAGCCCAGTCAAAAACTTGGACGCTCTTATATCCAAGACACAGCCTGTCTGTAGTGACGAATGGATTTTTTTTTTAATTGTTTAAAACAATCTGTAGTTGACTATCTGATCATTTTTCATTTCTGAACAATGAAACTTAACTGCAAGTGCCCATCACCAAAGCTCATATCAGCAAGTTCGCAGAAGAGGTTCATTCTGGCAGTACGCCGAACACTTGGCAGACATACCCGTAGAAGCGGAGCAAACTATCTGTTGGGCCGACCCATGTGTCAGTTTATTTAGAAAGAGCAAATACAGTTGTACTTGCAAAATTTGAGCGGAAATGCATGCACAAGAAAACATCTTGTTTAATCTTTCTGTTACATACAAAAGACAATACCAAATCTTTAGTAACAATTCTCATGTACTTTGCATCAAATAGAGACGAAGCCCTTTCCTCCAGTTGCCATAGAAAGTTCAAAACTTTGCACCAAATCAACACCTCTCTCTCTCTCTCTCTCTCTCTCTCTCTCTCTCTCTCTCTCTCTCTAAATAACTTCTGGTAGTTGTGGGGAGATATCTATTAGAGAGAGGGGCAAATGGGCAATACATAGATCACTCATCATGGATGAGAAATGGGAGGCGTACAGATCCAGCATACCACATTTAATTTCCTGAACTGTTTTCAACTGTTCTTCAGTTTCTACTCGGCCACTATTTAGTTATAGCAATTGCCATTAATTGTTCCTTGCAGAGCAGTCAAGAGCTAGATTGATTAAGTGAAACATGATTTTGATTTTTTTTTGGGGGGGGGGGGGGGGGGGGGGTCCTCATTTGAAAGATGAATTCATGTTAAGTCAAGAATTTAATGTAATGTTTCGTTCGATATAATTAACCTTGTAATCCAATCAAGTTTGTAATTGTATTTTCATTTCCTTGTTTGATTGTATGAGAATATTGAAATAAAAGAACTATCTCGTAATTATGATTATTACAAACTAAGTAATCATAATTACAATGCAAAGTTGATTGCATGACATTATTATTACATTACATCTAACCAAACATTACACAAGTTTTTCCTAATAACCATCCATGAGTTACTAGATATTGAATCATACATAAGCTTTACTCTTGCAATTGAAAATTTAGGTGCTAGCTTTAGGGATAGCTAGGTATATACCTCAGTATTGCATAGGCTTAACTGTTCTCATATATTTTCTATATCATAAACAACACTGTATTTATGGTTAAAGATACTGTTGAAAGCTTTTCCTAACACAAAGAAGAAAATATAATAATATAATTAATTAGAAGCTGATATGCATACTTACATTACATGAGTACTCATATGAAGCATACAAAGTATATGGGAGATTAGACTCTTAGAGACAACTTATAGTCATTAGTAAGCAACATTGAACACAACAAGCTTAAATTCTAGCAGAGGCAAAAACCATAGCAATGGCCCAAATTGTCCCCTCACACTCACACTACTACTTCCTTATTATTTCATAGATAAGTACTTAGTACTAAACAGATGTTCTGGGTGATGAGACAAGCTAGCTGTTTATGCAAAACACTCATGAGTGGCTTTGGCAAGCAAGCCAGCGAGAAGAAAAGGGGCAGAGACAGTGGGGTTGTGATCGGTGTCCAAAGCAAAAACTCGAGCTGGTGGCCATCGCCTGATCATGGCCTCTTGCTGTTCGGGCTTCAGAGCCTCATCTTGCAATGTTCTTATGTAAATTCTTGGCACACACTCTGCTTGATCGCTTCCTTCAAATTTGGCTCCAAGTATTGCTTTCAAAGGCCCTGGTCGATGCAGCATGCTACCCAGAACCACGTCCTGTATTTCAATTTCATCATCATGCATAACCAACTCAGATTAATTTGAGCCGTCTTTATGGAGTATCATGACTAAGATTAATTTATCAGTAAACAAATTAGTTTACTATGATGTTAAGTTGTTACAATAGAGCTCATGATTATATATGACTTACCTCCGGGGGGATACGAGTCTTCATCTTCTGGTTGGAGTTGTTATGAGCATCTGGTTCTGGCCTAGATCCAGGCCTCAACTTTTCTGGCATCCCCTGTTCCATCATAGTTCACGACCATTTGAAAACAAATACCTGATTATTATTAGTACTTGGATAATTATGTTGGTTACGTTGGTCCATAGCTACTATATATATTGGATTTCAACCTATTGAAAATATAACAACTTCTATGTTGTCAAAATTACAGGATTTGTATGTAGTTTAAGGATGGGGTTTTGGATCTAACCCATGTGATTAAGGTCACCAAAATTATGAATCACCTTGGTAATAGAGAGTATTGTAGAAGTACAAATTCGCTATTTAGTTGTACTATGTGTTAGTGTGCAGGGGTTCCCTACACTTCTTGCATACAAGTACACAAAATCTATATTATACCCCTAAGAATTCATACTATTAAGAAGTTGGTCTAAGCAGACTTTTGTTTGATGAATTCAAGAAAAGACAAATGTATGACAGTATGAGGATCCATGAGCTGGAGTCATGACAAGAAAACTAGCTACCGCACCGACTGCACAGGAGATATGTAAGATTATATTTCGTGGCAGTGCGTTACATTCGAAATGATGCTGGCATACTTAAACGTGTTGGTTTACTACATTTTTTGCAATTTCTCCCCATAATATTGTGCTTAAAACCATTGAGTCTCATTTGATTGGACTCATATCTTTTAATTTGGGTCGGTTTGATAAGTTTAGATCGGATCTAAGATCCACTATCATTCCTAAACTTATTTCAATCATAAGATTCATCAGTTAAAAAAAATTTGTTGTATTTATGGGTATAAATGTTTGGTTCTCTAAGTTGTTGAAAATTAATTATTATTACGAACAATATGATATAATTTTTATGATTTTGAATCACTTAGAAATTCTTCAGTCTTTATTAAAAACCTATATCACTGAGAAGTACCTACAGGACAATTATCAGGTGATGAAGTTCAAGTTGAATTTTTATCATCTCCACTAGATATTTTGATCTTTTAATATGTACAATGATTTATGAATTGTGACCGCATATAAGTGTTGTGGCCTTTTTCTAGTTTGATGATGTCTTATGGTATCATGTGCTGCAAATTCATTCGACTTCAGGCCCATGTCATGTGACTTAATTATGACATTTTCCTCGATCCATAACATCACTAGCTGAAAAAACCTACGAAATAGTGGCGGCAGCATATATATGGTGGTAATTGCTTACATCAATGATATCCTGCTCGGTGGCGAAACCATGCTTGAGCATAGTGGCCGCTACGTACACCGCCACATCAATTTTGTTGGCAAACTTGTACGTGGCATCCGTAACGTTCAACCCTCCAGCACTATGCCCCACCAGTATCACCTGATCACCATTAATTATCAAATGAACTGCTATTATATATGACACAAGGATATGACAGATAAGCTAATTATTTAATTAAGGAAGCTCAAATTAAAGAAAAGAAAAGAAACGAAAAGAAAATTAAAATTACCTTTTCATGAGAATGGGTTGGAGAATAGTGCTCAAAGAAATGGGTGAGGGGCTGAGTGTAATCATCAAAGGAGTGTACAGATTCGAGAGGTGAGAGATTAATCCCAGAAGCCTTGAGGTCAAGACAAGTGACCTTAAACCCAGAAGCCTCGAGCAGGGTTCGAACCTTGTACCACCCCCATGCCCCACCTCCAAACCCATGGACCAGCACAAAGTGATACTTCGAGGGGTCAACCCCATCATTGCCAATGGGATGACTAATATGACCTATTGCTGATCGCCCACTCATCATCATCATCATCATCATATATAATTCTACGCGCTCAAATATCTCCTTTAATTTGATGTGCCTGGATTTCATACTTTAATTTGTTGCTGTGAAGTGGAGCAGCATCATTCGTAACTGACCCGCCTCACCTTCTTCCAAACATAGCCTGTCTTGGCAAAATGTTGACTCTCCGAAGCAAGCACAAACTTAGTAACTAATAATTGTGTCCATTGGTCCCCCTCCGGTATGCGTACCATGCCGCCCAATATCATATTCTAAGCTAAGCTATCAATTATGGAATTTCGTAGTTTGCTTGTGCTAAAACAAGGTAGTTCTTTTTTTGTGTGTGCATGTGCAAAGGTATAAATATTAATTAATGTATGTTGACTTTGAATCCAACCCTCTATTAATTATGTTATATTCAACCAACTTTTATTAGAAATTAAATTATCATTTATGATATTCACATACGTACTAAATATGGTTACAGATTAAAAAATATCTTAAAATTAAGGTCAACAATATATAGAATATAAAGAAAGAGATGTTTTCCACTCTTTTAGAGCTAACATATAGTTCAACTTTAGTAATGAAACGAAGGATCCACGACCAAAAACTAATACTTCTTAAAGTTGATAATTTAGAATTGCACTACCAAATTATTGACTACATTAAATTAGGACATAATTAGTCTAATATACCTATACTTTTCATGATCATAGATGTGTACACATGCATGAACAGCCTATGAATATATTTGAGGGCAAATCACATGTCGGGAAACGCACATGCAAGTAGCCATCAAAGAAAAACATCTGCCTCCAATCTTCCATATAAGGTGAGGAAGCACTCATAAAGCGTCACCTTTGCGTAAGTGAAATTAGAAAGCCAAGTATCCTACAGTATGTCTTACTTAATGACTTATCTAAGCAAAGATGGGGCCGGGGACCTTTACTAGTCAAGAGATCTATGCGCATCTTTTTCTTTAAAAAAAAAAAAAAAAAAATCATGTTCGTGGCTCACAATTATTGAGAAGACTCGTTACCCATAGAAAAAATTGACGGATGTATATATAGTATGTGGTATATTGCTTGTTAACCCATGATTTAATATGTTGGAGGCTGAATAATCAGCCAAATCTCCCCTTACGCTCCAATTCTTATTACTTCACGCTTTCATCAGTAATTAGTAGACGAACATTTAAGCTTATGTAGTTATGTGAGCTTAAGTTAGTAATTGTTGGGTTTCATGTGGCCCAAATTTCATATGTGAGCTTAAGTTAGTAATTGTTGGGTTTCATGTGGCCCAAATTTCGTTCTTTAGTTATAACACCCGGGACTTTATCCCCTTCCGATAAGCCGATTTATATCGTTATAAATTGAACTAATATCGATGAAGTATGCCCGAGTGCTGATTTTATTGAAATGAATATTAATATTCTCATTATTAATAGTTTTAGTGGCATTAAGGATTACTCTCGGGCATTTCAATGAGCAGGTTCCCGAATATGACTAGAATGTCGAACCTTGGGAATCATCCTGCAATTTATTGAATCGAACCTTAATATAATCAAAAGGCGATTAATCGACCGATGATTATATTAATGGTTACGATTTAAGATTTGAAGGTTGGAAAATTGGATTTATGGTACAGTGGGTTGGTGTTATAATCAGTTAGCAACAAGAACAAAAGAAAAGGGGGAAAAATTTTAAGAAGGGGCCGAAGCCCCCTTCTGTTCGGGAGAAGGGCCGTGAAGAGAGGAGAGGGGGCCCCCCCAGCCATGACGCACACCGGGAAAGGGCCAGGGAGGCACCGGCGACCGGTCGATGCGCGCCCGGCCATCCCCCTCGCCGGTCCACGTCTAATTTGAGCACAGAGAGAGAGAGAGAGAGAGGCGGGCACGAAAGGAGGGAGCCGTGGGTCAATGTTCGAGCACCCCGACCCCATGCGACCGCCACCACCAGCGTGGCCACTCTCACCGGACGCCGGTGACACGGCGGCGAGTAGCGTGGGCAACGAAAGAGAGAGGCAGAGGCAGAGGCAGAGCAAAGGAATGGACCGAACCCACACCGAGCCAACCTGAACTAAACCCTAAAATGGGTTCTTTAGCTTGGATTCGAGGTGAGTTTCCTCTTTCTCCTATTTATTGTTAATTTCGATGCAAGTTTATCGATTATAGTTCGTTCAGGTTGAATCGGAACTAATTATCAGTGACTTGAGGAAACTGTAGCGTAAATCGAACGATGCCTAGTATATATATTGACTGTATTGAGCAAAGTTTATCGATTATATATAGTTTATCAATTATGTGAAAAGTATTCGATTATATATACAGTGTATTGAGTTATTCGATTATATAACGTTTATTGATTTATAGGAAGTTTAGTGATTTTTCGATTTATATGAAGTTTAGCGATTCATCGATTTATATGGAGTTTAACGATTTATCGATTTATATGAAGTTTAGTGATTTATCGATTTATATAAAGTTTAGCGATTCATCGATTCATATGAAGTTTAACGATTTATCGATTCATATGAAGTGATATGAAGCTTAGCGAATTATCGATTTATTTCAAGTTTAGCGATTTGTCGATGATATGAAGTTGCGTAATTAGATACAGTCTATCGATGATATGAAGTTTATCAAGTATATCAATTATGTCAAGTTTAATGATTATACGTCGTTTATCGATTACTGAAAGTTTAACGATTAATGATTATATAGAGTTTATTGATTTATATGTAGTTATTAATCATTTAGAGTTATTGATTATATAAAGCTATATAGTTCATCGATTACATATATCCATTGTTTATAGTGCTTGCATAGAAATGATCTAGTTATGAATGATTATTTATCTAATTTCTGAGCATTCTTAAATGTTTTATCGGCCGCCCGTTTTCATTGACAAGTCATTGGTTACATTGCGTCAGTTAGATTCATAGCATAACCAACCTAGTAATTTCTTTTAGAGTTTACACAGAACTTTAACTTCAATGCTCCAAAGTTCAGTGTTTATTGCTCTGTCAGTGGCAGAGACTTCAGAGTTCAATGTTTCATAGTTCTGCCAGTAGGCAGGACTTTCAAAGTTCAAAGTTCATAGTTATGTCATTCAAAGTTCATAGTTATTCCATTCAAAGCTAATAGTTATGCCAATAGACAGAAGTTTCAAGTCCAAAGTTCATAGCTCTGCCAATAGGCAGAAGTTCCAAAGTTTAGAGTTCAGAGTTCAAAGTTCATAGTTCTTCCAGTGCACAGATGATTCAAAGTTCAACGTTTCATATGTATAGTCCTATCAATGTTTCATAGTTCATTAATCATGTTACAGTTCTATAGTTCTACCAATAGGTAGAGGATTTAAAGTTTATATATCCTATGGTTCCGCCAACGAGCATGTAGAGACCCTACTAATCACATGACATAGTATATATGTTCCTGATTTAGCAAGGAAATTTACTCCTGTATATGACATGTCATTGTATAGTATAGTGTAATCATCAGTATAGTAATTGCATCGCATTGAGCATGCTGATGGTTTTAATATTATTATTAAACTCATATAGCTTATTGCTTGTCAGCATCCTCAATGACATTTAATGACTATGTACGACATCAATGATATATACGGAAATAAGCCTTAATAATGCACTGAACAATGTATATAAAGTTTTAGTGATTCTTCATAACAGATATCCCCAGCAAATGGCAATTACGGGTTAAACCCCTCTATTTTCATTGTGTTTATGCGTTCATATGAATGTCTCATGGTAAGTTCATTAAGTATAGCTACTTTCAAGTTGAGCGAATGGTGCAAAGGTTATTTCTCTAGCATCGTCATGGGAATCTATTGTACGAGCGGTGAGTTTTCAAGGGAAGGAATTACGAACGGTAGTTGTAAGTTATTATTATTGCATTTACAGTATTGTTTAGGGAAAGGGGTTATCCACTGAGCGATAATTGCTCATTCTCATTTATTATTATTATTCCCTTCCCAGGTTTCTGAAATAACAGGTAAAGGTTAATCCACGTGAGCAGAGATGGAGCCACTGCAGTCTTAAAAGTAAAGCTGTTAGCTCGTATGTGAAATACAAAATGTATTATAATGTAATGATTTGTAATTTCAGCTGTTGTGTGTCTGTATTGCATTTCATTTAGAGTCGCTCTGTAAGGTCGTGTGAGCCACCATTTAAGTTACCCAGGGCTGTACTTTTCATTGTTCATTTGTTAAACACTGCACTGTGTTGGTTGTGATGCTCCGGGCGGGTGGCCCGTAGAGCTTTGAACTCCAGCGGGTAACCATTGAGTTAGTTAGCCTTTATTGTTGTGTTTTTAAGTGCAGGGAATTTACTGTAAGGCTTTAAACCTGGAAAATGGTCGATTTTTAGGGGAAACTCTGTCCGTTTTATTCCAGAATTTGAAGAAAAACATTAACACTCCTAGCCATAGGGTTAGGGGCGTTACATTAGTCTACTACGGAGCATTAGAGGTCTTGGCCACGTTCCGTGGGCGTGCAAACTTCAGCTGCGGCCTTTCAGTGGTCTCCATGGACAGTCTGTGGGCCAGATGATGGTTCATGGTGAGCGCGAAAACTATTTTTGCTAGGATTTCCTCGTTCTTGACCCTTTGATTTCTTTTTAAGGGGCCTAGCCTTAGGCTCCAAGAGACATCAAACACATCAACAACACACAAGTATCATTCGAGCATATAGAAGATTGTTCTTCTCTTTGATTAGCCAATGGTTCCACTATTCTTGTTTTGAGAGAGAGCATTCTGAGTAAATTTGTAATCACCAGTTGATCTCTTCTTGGAGGACTTCGCTCTAAGATTAATTCTGTACTTTCCCATCACCATAATGGATTTTTCGCTCATCGGCGCCCGTGCTTTTTCCCGTTTAGAATTTTCCACGTAAATTTTGGTGTTTGTTCTGTTTATCTTGTTATTATCGTATTTTTAATTCCTTGTTATATTTACTCAAATCCTAATCAATCCTTACAGTATATATGACCACGATTAGCACACGGAAAAACTCAATAGTCAAGAAATGATTCCTCCTCCCCCCAAAAAAAGAGAATAGAGTCAATGTATGTGATGACTACATACTAAAATTTTGATCCCTCAAAAAAACAACAAAAGTTGAAAACGTAAGTTATATTTATTACATCAGTTTGAATTGCACTGAATGTACATCAATTCAGTTTAATTATTTATTTTAATTTTTATCCTTAAAACTAATATTTTTGGGGTGTGAGATTTTTTTCGTGGATACATTTACATACGTACTTAGGGAAAAAATCGAACTTTGATATCTCTTATAAAAATCCAAAATTCTATCAGGAAACTATTACCAAAAGGCAGGTGAGAATTTTTTTATTACAACGTTATGTCGATTTTAATTTTAATCGGTCTATTTAAAATTATTGATATTTTGAGTTTTTGACTAGCCTTTGCGGGATGGGAATACTGAGCCATGTGCTGCAGCTAAATAGGATTCACCAGTCGTGTTAGTGGGCTGAGTTAAATATGAGCTAAGTAGAAGGCCCAGCTGGTTTTGGACCGAATACTATACTCCCAACTAGCGCTGGTCTAGGCCGCAAGGCTTAACCATTGTTCAGTTTTTACATTTAGGTGATTTTTTAAATTATGATATGATGTTATTTCTAATACTCTCTTACTATGAGAAGATCCTAAGGTTATGTATTTAAATATTTTCTTTTATGAATCGAGGTTTAATATCTAGTTGATTTGATACTTATTTTAAATATATATATAATTTATATATGTAGACCACAAGTAATTATAAGAGATTATCGAATAAAGTAATTAATAGCAGCCATCATTCGTAATTGACCAACACGTATTTATTTGTCATATTTCTGCACTACTCCACTCTGAACAACATTTTTTAAATCAGACTATATATGTTTTTTGAAGTAAAAATGAGACTTATTATCATTAGGAATTGGATGTAAGGAGGCCAAAAAACCAAAAAAAAAAAAAAAAAAAAATCATCTTATTAATCTCTGATAACTTCACTGAAATCAAAAGTAACCTCTGACTAAACAGAGGATAAATTAAACTACATGAAAGAGCCCTTGTGCACCCCAACTCAAAAAACTTAGTTGGGGTTCACAACTACTCAGCACAGCTCCAAGAGAAAGGGTTGTTTGAATTAAGGTTCAGCGGAGCCTGAGCAAACGGCAAAGGTTGTCGGTGGCGCCGTCGTCAACCTCGGCGTCGGAGCTTAGCTTGTTCGGCTGAGACTGAGGCTGCCTAATTAACGAAAACGTAGGCATAGGCAGACTGCTTGGCGGAGGAGGAGAGAGACTGAACGCTGATGATCCAGAGAACTTGTCCATCACATCAACCCGGGTCGCTTTCTTTGGATCATTCCCTGGATCGGATCCTACCCGTTGTTTCATTGATGGCCGTCCCTTGCCCTCAACGACGTCGTCTGACTTCGTTAGACTGGGAATCCTCTTGGCCTTCTGCTGCTTTGATTTCGAGAGAGAGTGTGGGGGTGGAGAGAGAAAGGAGGGTTTGGAGACGACGACTGGTAGAGGGAGAAGAGGTGGGTGGGTTTTGGGGGGATAATTATTACGAGGTGAAAACTCACCTCCATGACTACGAGTATGACCGCCATGCATAAGGATTATTCCCTGCTTCATTGCTGCTATC
This sequence comes from Carnegiea gigantea, assembly GCA_029747015.1. Taxonomy (NCBI): domain Eukaryota; kingdom Viridiplantae; phylum Streptophyta; class Magnoliopsida; order Caryophyllales; family Cactaceae; genus Carnegiea; species Carnegiea gigantea. The sequence continues at coordinate 540,728 of JAKOGI010000207.1, forward strand.
TGGGGATAGATATGATGATACCTATGAAGATCATCAAGAGGACAAAGAGGACGAAGGCCATTTCGTTTTGGGTTCTTCATTTTCTTGCTAGGAGGAGATGGAGTTTTCTCAACAACTGATGCCTCCGTCTATTTGCAATATCATGTAAAATCTAGAAATTTTAATTACAAACAAAGAAAAAGGATCTTATACTCAAAAAAAATGGTACGAAAATAGAATTAATGGATAGATCGATATCTAGTTTTCCTTTCATTTATAGAGAAGATCAATATTTCTTCTATAGAATGGCAATGAACAAGTGAATTGCTTTGAAAAATAGTGCTAAAAAAAGGTGATTTGAGGATAGAGGTATGGTCTGGGTTTTGTGGAACCCCAAGGCTATGGAAGTCTCATCAAGACTTTATGTTATTGGGAACTCAACATTTATTGGACAAATCTTAGCACGATTTGCCACCTTTAAATAGAGGAGATCTAGAAAGATATTAGAGCTCCACCAGCTCCCTCATTTCTCAGCCACAACCGTATCATATATGATATATATGTGAATCTTTTTGCATGAGATATGCATTAAATTTTATATTGATTGTCTTACCAAACCAAGTTGATTCAATTAAATAGCTTGACACTTATTTTATTCTCCTTAAATAAGATATTGAGTTAGAGTCTTGATAATAAATTAAAAAATCTGTGATTGGAGGGAGAGTTATACTCTTTTATTAGCCAATAGTAACCTAATTCTGACAAAACATATGTTCAAATATCAAAAACTATGTTGATTGGTCCTCTTTAAAACGTTATATATTTAGAGTGAAACAATTATATGTATGATATTTTCTTGGAACATAATAAATTTTAACTGTAGGTAAATACCATCAATCTGATGACAAAATCCAAATTTAACAATATTGCTTAATTAATACAACAAATCGCATAACAAATTTCTTTTAAAATATGTACAGCATTTTGTAGCCTACTCTGATTTATAGTGCCCTATGCACGAAATTAAAGCTCACGACTTAATAATTATTATACTAAACCAAAATTATACTTCAACTAGGCCAATTGAAAACTCCCTAGCTTTACGATTTTTCCTCCTTCGATCGCCCTTTTTAATGAAATTAAAAAAAAAAAAAAAAAAAAGAGGTGGTCGGTAATGTATAATGGTAATTACCTACCTAACCTTTTTCTTTTTTCGTCGTGGCTTTTATTTAATGCGAAATTAAAAATTAAATAATTTTCCTCTTGTTAACCGACAAGTTCTGTATAGGTCGGCGACTCGCAGGTCCAACAACCGGGGAACACTGTTGGGGCGGTAGCCGCCGCTTGGAATCTGACCGTTGGATATTGGTGCGGACCATTAAAAAAAGCATATATGTCGGAAAAAAAAAGAAAAGAAATTTAGCCATTGAAGATATAAGACAATCGAGGGTCCGATCTGCGGATTCCTCGGACTTTCATGTGAAGCGAAGGGCAGCAAATCCTGGCAATAGAATTTTCTTGTTTCAGAAAAAAAATTAATAATAATAAATTTAGGTTATATCGTTTTCGTTAATAAATCTTAATTTATCAATCTCAATCAACTTCAACTCCTTCAACCCATTTTATTAACTTCAATAAAAATATCTACTTCAACCAATTTTAACCAACTTCAATTCTCTTTGACTTACTTCAACCAACTTTTCACAACTTCTCAGTATTTTAACCAACTTTTATATATCATATACTTCAATCTATTTCAACCAACTTCTATTAATTTTAACTAACTTCAGTTACTTCACCTATTTATCAATGTATATTTTCTAAGCAAAAGAACTAGTCCTTGGAATAGGGTTTTTTTTTTTTTTTTTTTGGGGAGATCCAACGGTTTTTGGGGGGGGGGTGTTCTAATACCTTATTGTGGAGGGAATGCGAGAGCACTATATAAATTATGTCCCATGACACCAATTGCATGGCTGCGTTTCCAATAATGTGAAGAGGGCAAAAGTTCGAGTACAAGTGGCTTTGTCCTTTGCGACACTTGGGTTGTGGATTTGTACATTTTTATGTCTTTTTTATTATGGAATGGTTCTCATTCTTTCCTCTGTTTTGCTAATGATTTTCATGTTGTTTTCTATTAGTGAACATTGATATCCTTACAGAAAGATTGAAAAACGCGTATTGTATTGTTAAACGCAGAGTGTATGGTAATATATATGAAAAAAATGCAAGCAATGAAATTCTTAAGTTTGATCATGCTCATCAGAATATCAGGGGGCATGATTCTTCATACAAGGCTATATCAAATACAACTTAAGTAGCACACACTTTTGGTTCCTTTTTTCACTTGATTATTCTGCTGATTATTTTATCTTCATCACGCATTTATCGCTTAGAGCCTATATTTGTTCGGTGTTAATGTTGCACTCAAATTTCAAAGGTTTAGTTTGGTCCTATCTACGCTATGTGGTACGTCTTTTTAAGATGCATATATGAGTTTCTTGATAAAACGTAACCATGTATTATGCTTAAGACTAACTTCCATTTGTGCTTCAATTTCCAAACCCTATTGGAGATATTCATTCATGTACACATGCATGTTTTGCTAGCTACTCATTGTTTTTGATTTTTTTTTCTTGCCTTAGAGGCCATTTAGGCAAAACACATGCACCACATAACAAACATTGAAGTACAGAGGGCGCGAAAGAGGAGCAAGGAAGAAGGAGAAGAAGAATGAATACGTGGAGTTTTTAAATAACTCATGATTAGGATGTAAGGAACAAAGTATAACACAAGACTGCAAGACATTGTGTTGTTGAAAGATAACTAAAACGAGAAAGATAAAATATAATATTTACATACATATGTTAATATTCACTACACATCTCATCAAAAAAAAGGAAAAAACAACGCATTACACATAAAATGATTACTAATTATTGAAATTAAATATTGTATAATTATTTAAATGACAATTACCACAAGGAGTAAATACTTACCAGCATAGTAGTTAAATGTTCAACAAAATGTCCTTTACATGCATGAACTACTATTTTGTCAGGTGACGATCACAGTCTTAGCCTACCTAATTACAATGTTATTGCAATGTCATGTCAGTTAGCATGACATAGTAGGATTTGCCTTTTTTATGCCTTTCAAAATTAAACGGAATTAAAGCCATGATAAGCTAAGATAAAAACACAATTGATGGAATGACGAGAGAAAGCGGGCATATGATTCACCGGATCACCGACCTTCACAAAAGTGGCCCCACGTGTTCTCTCACCCTTCTCGGCTGTAGCCTCCTTACGTCTGGAACTCTTCCCCCAAGGTCTCGGAAGAGTTCACTGAGACAACCGCCACTGCATTAATTGACTTAGGCTCTGTTCTTTTTATGGATAAATTAGGTGGATAAAAAGATAAAGTAAATTGAAATAAATTGATGTGGGTTGAGGTAGATTGAAGTTGGTATTTTTTTGAGGTGGGTTGAAATAGGTTACAGTAGGTTAAAGTGGGTTGAAGTTGGTATATTTTTTATGGGGTTGGTTGAAGTGGGTTAAAATAATGAGAATGTAATTAATGTGTGATAATTTATGAAGTTATCGTAATTTTGTAAAATTTTTGTTTATTCTTTTTTATCTTTTATTCTTTTATTTTTTAGTTTTTAGTTTTCATTTTTTAGTTTTTATTTTTTAGTTTTTATTTTTTATTTTTTTATTTTGCAGTTTCTAATTTTGTAATTTTTTAATTTTTATTTTTTATTTTTCGTTTTTATTTTTTATTTTTATTTTTTATTTTTGTATTTTTAATTATTCTACTTTTTGTTTTTATTTTTTATTTTTCTCTCTTTTTTATTTTTTTATTTTTTATTTTTTATTTTTATTTTTTTATTTTTTTAGTTTCTTATTTTTTATTTTTTATTTTTTATTTTCTATTTTTCATTTTTCATTTATTTTTTATTTTTTATATTTTATGTTTTATTTTTTTTTTTCTATTTTTGTTTTTATTTTCTAATTTTTACTTTTTTATTTTTTATTTTTTTATTTTTTTATTTTTTTATTTCTTATTTTTTATGTTGTATGTTTTATTTTTTATTTTTTTATTTTCGATTTTTTATTTTTTTTATTTTTCATTTTTCTATTTTTAAATTTTAATTTTTAAATTTTATTTTTATTTCTTATTTTTTATTTTTTACTTTGTACTATTTATCTTTTTCGTTTTTTAGTTTTTTATTTTTTACGTTTTATTTATTAATTTCCTATGATTTTATGTTTTTTATGTTTTTATTTTTTTATTTCTTATTTCTTATTGTTTATTTTTTTATGTTTTATTGCTTATTTTTTATTTTTTATTTGTATTTTTTATTTTTCATGTTTTTATTTTTTATTTTTTCTTTTTTTTTTTTCTGTTTTTTGTTTTTATGTTTTAGGTTTTTAATTTTTATTTCTAATTTCTAATTTTTTATTTTTTCTTTTTTACTTTTTACATTTTAATTTTAATTTTTTAGTTTTTAATCTCTATTTCTTATTTCTTATTTTCTTCTTTTTTTATTTCTTTATTGCTTATTTCTTATTTTTTATTTGTTATTCTTAATTTTTTGTTTTTAATTTTTAATTTTTTATATTTCATTTTTTATTTTTTTAGTTTTTTAATTTTTGTTTGTTTTTAATTTTTTATATTCATTTATTAATTTTTTATCATTTTATTTTTATTCCAAACAAAAGTTACAAAAAATTCAAAAAAATAAAAAATAAAAAATAAAAAATAAAAAATAAAAAAAGAAAATAGGAAATAAGAAATACAAAAGAAAAACATAAAAACATAAAGAAATAAGAAATAAGAAATAAGAAATACAAAATTAAAAATTAAAATTAAAATGTAAAAAAATAAAAAATAAGACGTAAAAAATAAAAAAATAAACAACATAAACAACATAAACAACAAAAAAAATAAAAAAAAACATAAAACATAAAAAAATTAAAAAAATGAAAAATAAAAAACAAATATTAAAAATTAAAAATTAAAAATTAAAAATTAAAAATTAAAAATTAAAAATTAAAAAATGAGAAATAAGAAATAAAAAAATAAAACATAAAAAACATAAAATTATAGAAAAATAAAAAATTAAAAGTAAAAAATAAAAAAATTAAAAGTGAAAAATTAAAAACAAAAAATAAATTAAAAATTAAAAATTAAAAATTAAAAATTAAAAATTAAAAATTAAAAATTAAAAATAAAAATAAAAATAAAAAACAAGAAATTAAAAAATAAAAATATAAAAATATAAAATAAAAAAATATAAAATATAAAATATAAAATAGGAAATAAAAAATATAAAAAATAAAAAATAAGAAAGAATAAACAAAACTTCCACGAAATTTCGATAAGTTTATAAATTATCACATATTACTTTCATTCTCATTATTTTAACCCACCTAAACCTACCACATAATAAAGATACCAACTTCAACATTTTCCAACCTACATCAACCCACTTCAACCTAGTTCAACCTATTTCAACCCACCTTAAAAAAAAATACTAACTTCAACCCACCTCAGCCCACCTCACCCTACTTCAACCTACCTCACCCTTTTACCCATCCAATTTACCCACAAAAACAACAGGCAGTAAAATCTCATATGATACTTTACAAATTATTACAATTATGAAGGGGGTGGGTTGAAATTGATTGACGTGGGTTGAAGTAGATTAAAGTAGGTTGAAGTGGGTTGAAGTTGGTATTTTTTTTTCAAGTGGGTTGAAATAGGTTGAAGTAGGTTGAAGTGGGTTGAGGTTGGTAAATATGGATTGATCCACGAAAAGAACAGAGTCTTACTGTTATACTTTGATCTTTCACAAAAGATAATGTAGTTGGTAAATATAAGTGTGATTAATATTAACATTTTACTATCATCTTGGAATTTGTTAGTAAATAATCTATAAAAAATTTTCTGTGTGTTCGATAAGTAATAAAATATATAATATGACTTAATTAATTTTCTGCTTTGGAATTAAACGTATGAGCATTGAAGTCTACCCCGCACTAAGATTAGGTCCCAAGCAAGAGCATGTACAGCCATGTGCTCGAGAGCCAAAAAAGGCTTTGAGTCATCCGTCACCCAATAGCAGCTGGCTCGCGCCTCACAGCTCGCGAGATGGCTCATCCTTGGAAGCTGCTCGCCCACATTATCTTATGCTTTTTAAATTCTTGGCATCAATTTTGTTGTTCATTTTTTTGGAGTGTATATGAAATGTTTTGAGCTGGCCAATTTTGCTTTTTTCTTTTGGAAAATATTTTAGGTTAGCTTCCTTTTGGACTTTTTGGGTTGAAATCTTTTGATAAAATTTGATGAGGGTTTTTCTTTTTTTTGCTTGAAATTTTTTTTCCAAGGATAAACAAATTATTTTTATTAAATTAGATAACTATAAATTATTTTTCAAAGATAAAAAAAAATATTGTTATTGACTTAAACCATGCCACTTTGTCAAAATAATAATAAAATATGTTTAGTGGTGGGTTCTATAAGTATTACTTTATGTAATAAGCTAAAGTTGTAACTCTTGCATTTGAGAGGAGAAAGATTATAAGTCAAAAAATTGACTCAAAAGTTGATGTGGACTAGTAAGCTAAAAATTTAATTCACCATTACACAAGCTGTAATAAAGTTATCACCACATGGCAGCTATTATAAAGTTAAAAAAAAAAAAAATTAGTTATCCCCAAAAGAAAATAATAATAAAGAACAGTAGTAAACTACAACTCCTAGCCACCATCCCTTGATGCTCAAGGCATGTAACGGGCATTTGGAGTCCTGTAAAGATGCAAAATAACAATGCACAAAATGAATGCGGTTGGAATGGGGGTCCACCAAAAAAAAAAATAAAAAAATATGGGCAGTCTTGTGATTTGTAAGAGGCTTTGTTTTTAAGTTAATAGTAAAAGAGTCATGATTGAAATGGATTTTGAAACTTAAAATATTTTGGCAATAAGTTGAGAGGAGTAAGGAACAATAAGAGAGAGATTTGACATGAACAAACACAATTCGGTGACGAAATAAAAATAGAATTAACACTCATCAAATTGTGTAATATTTGAAAAATGACAAATCCAAAGACATAATGAAAACAACATTTTTATGGCAATAACAATTAAAACATGAAGACGTAAGAAAATTGCCCTCAAAAGTAGAACTATGGGGGATACCTGTGCTGGGATTCGAAGAACTGATCACATATTTGTGGTACGAACAGGCGAACAGCTAAGATGTTTCTTAATTTAAAGTTGTGACGTTAATTTATAAATGTTGGTTCACCACAAAATCATTTTTCAGGAATATGTGAGCATCAGTTTACCTTACAATCGAGGATTTAAAACATGAATTCAGTCGCGTTTGCGATTACGATCGCGATAACACGGGAGAGTTAGGATACGCTAATCGCGGAACGGATCACGTCCGTTGCGGTGTGAGAAGGTTCACATAATTTATTTTTTCATCTGTATTTGTATTTTAGTACTGTAATTCATTAAGTAATGCTATTTTTATCCTAGTTCTTATTTTACCATATTATAATGGACCAGCATAGTTCTTATTTTAGTACCACAATTTAACATGTTATCATAGTTCACATAAACTTACCATAAATATAACTTAAAAATAACATAATTAACATAAAATAACATAGTTAGCATAAAAATAGTGTAATCATAAATAACATAAAAATAACATAATTAACATAAAATATGATGACGATAACATATTTAACAATTTAATAATTTAGAGTATTAATAATATCATTCACGGTAATTATTAATAATTAAAATATTATAAATATTAAAATATGATAACAAATAACAATTTAATAATTTAGAATGTTAATAATTAAGCACCTCCAAAATTTGTTGGCCTTGCCACTTCCCAATTTTTTGCAAAACCAAAGCATTTTCAATTTAAAAAAATGAATTAACCCCAAGACTCCAAAGTTGTCGGTGCAAAGTGCAAGCCAACCCCATTAAAAAGTCAAAACCCTAATTTTATTCACTGGCCTTCGCCACTTCGCCATCCCCACTCTCCTTCACCTTCGGCATTTCGCCTCCGAGAGCCAGAGGAACTCCTTCGCCTCCCACTCCTTCATCCCCCCCCCCAACTCTCTGGCGCTCTCACCGGCGGTGCCTCAGTGCTGAGTCCCAAGTATTTCCATGGCCATCGGGCTACCGCTGAGTGCCCCTCACTAGCGCTACTCCCCCACTCCTTTGTATCTTGAAAGTTGCTTGCTTGTTGCGAAAAAGTAAAACAATGGTTAATGAAGTATGTGTTTCTAAGAAATTCAGTTCATTACAAATTTTTTATCTTTCAGATCTGTTTTGACCCTCTATTCTTCACCTTCCTGATCTCTTATAATTTTTTTAGAATTTTAGTCCAAGTTATGCGTCTGCATCGCGTTATTTCCCGGCCATCGCGGCCGATGCACCGTGAAACGGAGTTCACTCCGATTTCTCGGTGTTTTTCGGTTCGTTCAAGTGTATTTCCGAGTCAACAAGGCCGTTTCGGGATGGAACGACCGAGTTTTAAATCCTTGCTTATAATTTCTTGAATTTAATTGTCTCAAGTTGTAATGCTTAGAATGTTAATTTTGTCATTCTAATTTTGATTGTTTAATTAAATTTGTGAAACATCAACAACAAGGATTATCTTGCCTTATTAAGTAATATTGTTTCAGATTTTTAGTTTGTTGCAATTTTGTCAATAAAGGGGAATTCAATATCTGATTGTGGTGTCATTTAGTTTGTCAAAATAAAAGGAAAAAAATAAACGTATTTGAGAGGAGGGGAGGAAGCAGAGGCAATTATGAGAGAATAACTGGGGAAAATGGGGAATTTCTGGATCCAAAATGTGAAATTTTCAAATTTAAAATTTCAATATTTTAGATTTTTCTACTTTTGAAAATTCCATTATGACCGAAATTTTGACGGAGTCTGTCAATAATTTCCGTCAATATGGCTCATACCAATACAATCCTAAAATCTTCTAAATTCTGATGGGCTAGTTTTTCCGTCAAAATTTCCATCACAAAGTGTTCAAACGGACTGTCAGTTCATCAAAATGCCCATCATAAAGTGTTTTGACGGACTTTTAAAATTTCCGTCAGTGAAATTTTTGAAGGAATGTCAGTAGGTCAAAATTTTTCCATCAAAATTTTTGAAAGGTCGGACGAAAAGTTCATTTCAATTAATGATTTTTGACGGATATAAAATCTGTCAAAATTTCCATCACTAGGCTGAGTTTCCATCAAAACTTGTCCATTTTCGATCAAATTTTCCGTCAAAAATCAGACCTTTTTCGTGTAGTCAGTATAGTGGAGAAACATAGACCCAAAAGTGTCGGTAACAAGAAGAAATTACAAATAGTTTGAATTCTAGTTCTGACCAACTCTTACCCTAATTTTATTAACTCACTCTTGCCCTACTCCATTTATTAAGGTCATAAGCTAGTCAGACTTTTTATACATTTATCTAATCATACTTACCCATCGTTGTTGAACTCCCAATCCGAATCTTACGATCTTATAATTTTGTGATCTAAAAATCGTCCATCAATCCAATTCCCACTAGAATCTTAAAGTACTTAGGATCTTATAATCCTAATTTAGCTCAAAAAAAGTATGCGATTCTACGATCATGCAATCCTATCCACGATCCTAGATAAATTTTATCAAGTGCTTATACTCAATTGTAATCTTGAAATTTTTATAACAATATATACTTTGTATCAGGATTGCCCACGAAATATAGTTAAGTTGAATGTCTACAATTTTTGTGGATGTTTATTAAGATTTTTGTTCTAACGAAAATATTTTCACTATTGTAAATAAATATTAGAATCTTATGATACTCATTCTGATTCTATGGTTCCGAATAATTCTAAGGACTCTGCCAATTCTAATTAGGATCTCGATTCTAACAACCTTGTACTCAACCTTGCAAAAATTATTGTAAAATTGATTATTTATTGATTGATTTAACACCATTGCTCATTGAAACTTGTGATTGAATAAGAACAATCTAACCAACCCCTGTAATTTCTTTTTTGTATAAGAGGTAATATGAGATAGTGCATAAGGTTCACGCTAGGATGCTAAAACTAGACATTAGTGGGATCAGTGGAGACTAGGGTTAGAAATTAGGTTCAGAAAAAGAAAGTCTAGAAAACCAGCTGAAGGGGTAGATAGGTTTGGTATCTTCTCGGATTGGTTTAGCAAATTTCTCCCGTTTCCTGCTTTTTTTTGGTTGGATTATACCATTTTGATTTGGACGGTGCATCTAGCCATCTAACATGCAAATTTGACATGAAACCAATCAAAGTACAGCAAAAATCTTCAAACGGTACAGAGGCTACATTTATTAAATACTTGCAATCGTTGAACAATGTAACCCACACATGGAATATATGTCGACCAAAGCAATTTCTTAACATTTGATTTGAGTTATTCCTTCACAACATCTTTCAATGCAAAATACACTATTGCAAAACAATATAATCATTATAGGGATAGGTAATGGATCGAATCGGGTTGGATCCGCCCTTTTATAAAGTGGATTGGATTGAGTCATGATCGGCCCCTTCATGATGTGAGTCAGGTCGGGCTTTTTGCATAATAAATGGACCCAGTCGGCTTGTTCATGGGAAACCGCTTTTGGTCCGCTTTGAATGGATCAAACGTGTACGAAAAAACTTCGTAAATAATTATTGTTGCATATAGAACATTGGTACTAGGCTTAACTAATTATAACATGTAAATTAGTGTAACAAGTATGTAGGTTAAAAAAATAATGGGTCACTAAACGAATCGTTAATCGGCCAACTCAATCAGACTCTTTAATATGCTTTAATGGGTCACCCCATTGTTAACCCGGTCCATTATTGACCCAATTATTTATTAACCCTATTTTAAACAGACCGACCCACCTGATCTGATGAATACCCAGACTATTATCCACCCCTAATATACACACACCAAATTATTAGGCACATGTTAACATTTATATGAAGAAAAATTGGAGGATTCAATCAAATGGTGAACAACAATAAAAGAAAAATGGTACTCAGAGGTGGCTATATTGGGAGATGGACACCGCTCTCATGATCATGTGGCAGTCTTGGTTAGGTGATAACACGAAGTAATAAGAGCATTTCCAACTTAAGTTTCAAATTTCGGAACATTACCCTATTATATCAATAAAAATTTTATTTTTTAAAACTCACACTTTTTTACTTCTCTAACCTATGGAACTCCAATATGGATCATCCGATAAAATATTTGTTATGGACTCACTTTATAACATACACCATTTTTTAAAAAAATTACTTGAATAAATTTTTTAAAGGGAAAAGACAAAAAAAAAACACACAAAAGGACAAAATTAAAGTGGAATGAAAAGGGGAATTGCATTTATCCCCCACCTCCACAAGACATCACGCGTTCTACCCTGGCTGCAAGTCTCCCGTGCCATGCTTTTCAAAATTATGGGCTCCTAATTGGAATGCGTTCCAGTGATTGCAAATGCTCTAAACTTTTTTTTTCCCGGTCATTCATAGCCTAAGAAGGCATAAATTAACAATACAACTAAAAATAAATTTTTAGAGCAAAGTAATAGCAAACAATCTAACAGTAATGCTCTAAACCATTTCACGTGCCTTTTTTTAGAAATATTTTATAAAATGAAAAAATGTTCTGAAAATCAATAGTTGATTAATCTATATTATTATATAACAGCAATGTTGTGATGATGTGAATTTTTTCTAAATTCTCATAAATTAAAGTTTTTAGACCGTTGAATGCAATCTCTCTCTTATCTCAACCGTTGCTTCAATTTTGCTTATTTAAATAAATTTCAAAATTTTCTAAATTACAATTGCTTTGCTGAGTGGTTGTAACACCCCAAGTGTGGCTTAAAAGGAACGAAGTGACTACTTATATCACCAAAGTTGCACCTTTCTTTTCAGGAAGCCCATACTTAAGAACTCTACAGTTAAGCGTGCTTGCTGAGGAGCAATCTTGGGATGGGTGACCTCTTGGGAAGTTTCCCAGGCAGCGTGTGAGCGAGGACGAAGCACGCCGGAAAAGTTTGTGGTGATTTGTGGGCCAGTCGATGATCTTTTAAGTCGTTATTAATAAGACATGCGATCGAGAAGGGTCGGGGCATTACATATAGCATCAGAGTCGACCCGCGACCGTGAGCTGCGTCAGTGAATGGAGAGCCCATGGGCAGTCACCTAGCGGGGCAAAGATACTGGGTATTGACCGCCGGTCAAGAGGACTCGTAAATCGGTCGGTTGGTGAGACACAACGAGGACGTTGTGCGCTTCAAGTAGGGGTGATTGTAACGCCCCAAGTGTGGTTTAAAAGAATCGAAGTGACTAATTATATCACCAAATGTGCACCTTTCTTTTCGGGAAGTCCACTCTTAAGAACTCCACAGTTAAGCGTGCTTGTTGGGGAGCAATCTTGGGATGGTTGAACCCCCTGGGAAGTTTTCTGGGCAGCGTGTGAGCTAGGACGAAATACCCCGGAAAGACCTGTGGTGATCCGTGGGGCCAGTCGTCGATCCTTGAAGTCGTTATTGGTAAGACCTGCGACCGATAGGGGTCGGGGCATTACAGATGGTATCAGAGCCGACCTGCGACCCTGAGCTGCGCCAGTGGATGGAGAGCCCATGGGCAGTCACCTAGCGGGGAAAGGATACTGGGTGTGGACCGCCGGTCAAAAGGACTTGTAAGTTGGTCGGTTAGTGAGACACAACAAGAACGTTATGCGCTTCAACCGGGGGTGATTGTAACACCCCGAGTGTGGTTTAAAAGGATCGAAGTGACTACTTATACCACCAAAGGTGCACCTTTTTTTCGAGGAGCCCACCCTTAAGAATTTCACAGTTAAGCGTGTTTGCTGAGGAGTAATCTTGGGATAGATGACCTCCTGGGAAGTTTTCCAAATAGCGTGTGAGCGAAGACGAAGTACGCCGGAAAGGCTTATGGTGATTTGTGGAGCCAATCGATGATCCTTGAAGCCGTTAGTGGTAACTGTCCGCGACCCGGGAAGGGTCGGGGCGTTACAGGTTTTTTGTCGGAAAAGGCAACTTTATTAATTTTGTATTAGTTTTCTAGATTTAATGTTATTCATAAAATAGACCTTCCAAAGATTTTTTTTTTTTGCTTTTTAAAGAATATTAATAGTTTTATTTTTTTTATGTGACAAAGCACAGGTGAAAATTTTCTAATTTTGATAGGGTTCAGGCCTTCTAAAGATTGCACAATCTGGACCCTCTAGCATTTGCGTAGTGGGATGTTAGTTTTATAATTTTTTTTTTTTTTTGCTCCTTAAAGTATCTTGATTTGTTTTGCTTTTAAAAGAATATTAATGATTTTAGGCAAGTGCTTCGTAAAGAATATTGATCCCGAAATCTCAAAAAATATTATTCTTATAATATATCCAAATAATTAGGAAAAAACTTATCTAGATTTTAATTTCCTTAAGCTTAAATATTTTTGAATTTTGCAGACAGCTTACTACTGTCCAAATTTCTATGAATTATTAGAGTAGAGAAAACTTTCAAAAATTTTGTTGTGGGTTTACTACTATGATTTACAAATTTTTGAAAATTAATTTTAGAGGGGTATTTTATGAGCTATGAATTTTAGAATAAAACTGCTCTGTTGGTTAGTACACAATTTGCCAATCGTTTTGATTATTGTGAGTTATTGGATTGGAAAAAATTATGAAAATTTTACTATAGAATCTAAATGTTATTTGAAAATTTTTTAGTAAATTTTTATATATTTTGGATGTTTAATTTGTGAGTGATGAACTTTTTATTGGAATTGCCCTGATTTAGTTCATGATTTTATCTACTGTTTCTAGGAGTTATTTGCTTAGAGAAAAATTATGAAAATTTTACTATATATTATATATGATACTTGGCTATTTTTTGTAAATTTTCATGAATTTTTGATGTGTATCTTGTGATTTATGCGTATCTTATGATTTATGTATATCTTACGATTTATGTATTTTTTATTGAAATCTCCCCTGTTATAATGTATATCTCTGGGTACTATTTCAATTTTTGTGGATGATTGGCTCGAGGAAAAATTGTGAAAATTTTATGATGAATTTCTCATAATATTATGTATTTTTCTACAAATTTTTGTGGATGTGGGATGTGTGTTCTTTAAGTTACTTCCTTTTGAGTGGAATGTTATGTTTGGTATACTTAGGGGCTGTTTGCATGCATAAATTATATATTGATCATGTTTGTGATGATTTTAGGCGTTAAAACAGTAAGGTATTGTCTCCTATTTCATCTTCTTACTAGGATGTTTATATTTTTCTTACACTCGTTTTCCTTTTTATATTTTTGTAATTTGTAGGGATTAAATACAATAAGGAATACCTCTTCATCGATGCCCTAGATAAATTCTCATATTATTAATTCTTTTCTAACAAATTAAGGTATCTTTTAACTAACTTTTAAGCTATTAATTTTATCTACTTGCATGCGTGCATGTGTATATGATTTTGATTCTTCCGTTATTATTAGATGTTATGCGATTTAATTAATATTTTTCTTACTTGAGAGTGTGTGTGTACGCGCGCACGTATGTGTATATATATATATTCAAACTATCTACTGTAATATGCACCGTGTAAAGCACAGGTTCAGTATATGTTTGTACAGTGTGCAGTATGTCAGATCTGCGTTAATCTTTAAAAATCTTTAATCAAATTGATGTGACACAAGTGCAGTCAATCCGTCAAACTTACGTGCAATCTTCATTCCCCAATGAAGTGCCAAGGCCATCCAATTTTCCTTTTTGATTGCTTAGGTTATCATCTGTCTAGAATCTGGACGGGCTTCGGTTTTAACGTGATCCAGTAGGCCCATTCCGTTGGCTCCCACAAGGTCCCTCATGAGTCTCAAGACATGCCAGGCTCAAGGCGGATGGTCCAAAACCTTTGTCTAGATTATTGGTTGCGGGTCTGTAGCTCATGATGTCCAATGTCTTCCATCTTTTGGGCTTAGGGTGCTTTCTCAATACTAAATTAGCAATTGCTTAATTCAACACAAATGGAGAGGTGGGTTTTTTTTTTTTTTAAATGATGAGTAGAAGTTGATTAAAATAGTAAGAAGTGAGTTAAATTGATTGAAGTTGTTATTTTTTTATTGAAATTTGTGAAGCGGGTTGACATGAATTAATGTGAGTTAAAGTTGGTCGGTAGATTTGAACTCACTAACGAAAAGAATAGAGCCTAGTTGCAAGGAATTCATGTTAAAACACTCAATTGAAAATT
The DNA here is from genome assembly GCA_029747015.1 of Carnegiea gigantea. NCBI lineage: Eukaryota > Viridiplantae > Streptophyta > Magnoliopsida > Caryophyllales > Cactaceae > Carnegiea > Carnegiea gigantea. The sequence goes on from JAKOGI010000207.1 coordinate 556,050, forward strand.
TAGACGTTTGGTTAAGGGTCCATAAAGCTACCGAATTGGGAAGTGATGGTGACCCAATGTTTCCGGGAAGCGAATTAGGTAGCCGATGCTATGGCCAACTTAGGAATTGGGCTCAACTGTGAGCTTAGGCTTTTTACAGAACCACCTAGGGAGGTGTTGGCCTTACCGTATGCGGATTGTGTAGAGATTAAATCCCCCAAATTTATTGTTGATCAATAAAAGTAATTCTCGGGGCTAAGTACCCTCTTCTGCACCCCCTCAAAAAAAAGCATTGGCTGCGTCACTACTCACTAATAGGCTAGCGATGATCGAGATGCAAGTTGATGTGTGTGTGCGAGAATGAACGACACATTACTGAGTGTCGCTTGTGGAGATATGGATTGGCTTCGCATAGTGTGGAGCCCCTTGTACAAAATGTAATGATCACCCCAGGAATTATTGATGGGCTTTAGAAGTCTTTTTATGACAGCGGCATTCAATAATTGAGTGCATAGTAGTGAGGATTAAAGCCAAGGAAGCCCCGGTTAATGATGCTAGACACATAGTGAGTACACCTCTGCTATATACGGTCTTGCTTCTTAGAGATTTTTGGTGAGTTTAATAATTAGATTTGACTAAAAACGTGCATTTACACGTATGTTTTTTCGAAAATTCCTATCCTTTTTGTTAATTAAAATTAGTACACACTTTTTATTGAGGAGACTGTTGTAGCTCCTATATAAATTTCAAAACTCAATTAATTAAAAGAGATCTTATTTTTGTGTGGTTGAGATTGGGAAAGCCCAATGTCCCTAATTTTGAACTATGTGTCAAGATTGGTCATTTGCATTGTAGTATTTGATAATGGCAGATAGAGTTGGAAAAAGCTGACCCGATATGATTACCGACTCAAAATCGACAGGAAGTTAAGCAAATTTAGGTATAAATTTTTGACCCGTTTAATTAAATGGGCTGACACGTTCAACCCATTTAATTAAATGGGTTAGATTCAGGTCGAGATTTTTGATACGAAAAAGTACATATTTAATCCATTTAATTAAATGAGTTAAAAAAGTCAACTCATTTTTTCATTTGTTATTTATCTATTTACTTTTTATTAGATAATTATGAATATAAAAATTTTTAAAAATTGTGAATTGTAACGAATCAAGAAAACTTTAAAGAATAATTATTTAATGTGATATGCAAACTTAATTTTTAACACTGTAATTACGTATTAGTTGAAAATGTTAAATGCGTAAATAATTAAAAATGAGCGACTGAACTTGACCTGTTTATCTTAAATGGATTGAACGGGTCAACCCGTTTAAAAAATAAATAGGTACAGATTGTGATTTTTTAACCCATTTAATAAACGGATTAAAATCAGATCGAAAAATTCTCAATTTATTTAAGTTCAACATAAATACAAATTCGATCTGATACGAACTATTACCTAGCTCTTACAGTAGGGGGCTTGGCTTTTTCTCCAAGAAGTATAACATCATTTATAACAATGACGTAGCCTCATCTTTGGTTTCACAGGGATGATGGGATTGCTCTGTTTTCATCAACGTGTCTGTCTTTCAATGAGGTAGAGTTGCATTAAGAAAGTAGATCATTACAGGTCGTTGATGGTGGGCCATTAGACAGTTAATGAGTTGATTGGGATATCTTGTTAGCGATTTTCCCAGATGCTTAGTCATCATCACTTGGTTTTAGCGGTTGTGACAAACTGCCGACTATGGGTTTAAATTTAATCAAAACCATGAAAGGCTTATTTGCTTTAAAGATGTGTTTGCAAGTGCACTCCTATTAAACACACATAAGGATTGAATAAATTAAAAGAAATTGACCCACAGGTATAAATCTTGATAATTAAAAATATATTTTCTCTAAATAAGAGTTGATATAGTTGGTAAGAAAGGGATATAACTTTATACAAAATGACAAATGTTTGATTTCACTGCTAATGTGAGGATTTTATTAATACATAATTTGTAAGAATCCCTATATATAGTACTCATTGAGTATGAAAGACATGCCTCCATTATGTTATAACGTGCATTCAACCGATTGAAAAATAGAACTAGGCCTTCAGTAATTCAATGTGCTTGATCATCCTTACATAATTTGAATGTAACTATGCAAATAAGTTTGTAGTAATCAACACAACTTGTTCTTAAAGTCTAGAGGGAAAAAAATGAAAAGAAACTTGTCGCACCTTCGTGTATTTGTGGAAGGAACCTTCGTTTTTTTGGGGGGGTCAGAAAATAAGGTTTTTTTGAAAAAGACAATTAGGCATGAATATAAGTCTCTAGTAACAACTATTAGAAATTTTATTAATTGAAAAAAAAATAAATTATTTACAACTACGTTGTATTTATCTCATTATTATTTTGCACGAGACATCATGCAGAACTTACCAAAAATTTTAATCCTAGTTACAAGTATTTCAAATCTTTAAATAATTATGCGTTATACCATTCTACATATTTATTAAAAAAAATACATAGACGTGTTTAATCCCAATTACATGCTTATCATATGTATAAAAACTTATGCTAATATTGTCCCAAATATTTAATTCCAAATTTATGATGTGAACGTGTACCAATGAGTACTTTTGATAAATTAAAAAAAACACACTCTCAGTAAAACAAAGAAAGGGCATTAGTATCAGTTTTATCTTTACATATAATTGTGTGAATTGTTTTTGAATTTTTCATATTGTTTGTTCCGTATCCTTTTTTGACAATCATTTGTGGTCCAATTATTTAATTTACTTTTTTTTCATTTAAACTTAATAAGTTTTGTGACCCAAATTTAATATGAATCTTTCTTTTTTTGGCAATTTGAGTGAAAATTTATTGATCTTGGATTTTTCTTATTTTCTCGAGACATCAAAAATCCATGTCAGTCCTGTGGTCTTATTTTTTATTTTTCTTGTTCTTATCCTTGTTAAAATGGTTGATTCATAGGGCCCGTTTTTTCGTGGGTAAATTGAGGTGGGTAAAAGGGTGAAGTTAATTGAAGTAGGTTGAGATAGGTTGAAGTAGGTTGAAGTGGGTTGAAGTAGGTTGAAGTAGATTAAATTTTTTTCATGTGATAAATGAAACTTGATTAAAATAGTAGAAGTTGGTTGAAATACATTGAAGTGGGTTGAAGTACGTTGAGATTGATATTTTAAAATTGACCTACGAAAAGAACATACCCATAGTCCTATTATTGTAGATTGAAGTAGGTTAAATTTTTTTCCTATGATAAATTAAACTTAATTAAAATAATAAAAATAAATTAAAATACATTACAGTAATTTAAAGTATATTAAAATTAATATTTTAAAATTAACTCATGAAACGAATAGACCTATAGTCCTATTATTGTCTTAATCTTCCATAAGAATTTATTACAAAAAATGGAGGCAACCCGCACTTTCTTACACCGTTTTCTGATGAAATGAGTGCCCCTCCAACTGTAGTTATACGTTTCATACTTGAGACGCATCTCTCTGTCTCTCTCTCTCACGCCATCTCACGCTGTAATTATTCCGTCTTTTCGGTCTCCTGAATTGAAATATCTGATATAGTGAATGCTACGTTTATTTGGGATTTACTGCTTTGCTGGTATATAGTGGCTTCTCCTTCACTGCTCCAGAACTTTCCATGTCATAAAGATTGAAGTTTAATTAGGTATATCTGTAAAAATTGGAGATGGGTGTTGCTTGAACTTCTGGTTTATTGAGAGATTCTGCGTTATTGTTTGAGGAAAGGGTGCAGAATATGGTGATTTCTTCATTTTCCCTTTTGTTGGTATGCTTGAATTGATCGATAGTTTTCAGGGGAGGATAGAAGTTGAACTTTTCAAGGGCAGATCAAGATGGGTTTGCTGAGTACTGTTCTGGGTTTTGTTGGATTTGGGTTTGGAAGTTGCATTGGCCTGGTTATTGGGTACTTTTTCTTCATCTTCAAGCAACCCCACGATGTAAAGGTTTGTGTTTCTCACTCCCTTTCTTGATTTCATTTTTGTTAATTAAACTAGACATTCTTATGTCGGATCTTATTTTGTGCTTCTATTATCAATCCATGGGTTGTTAGACTATCTAACTGACCAGTCATCTGGAAACTCACAGTGGAAATGCTGAAAGTGTTCTTGAAGTTATTTCCTGGCCTTGGAGTTAAGCAAAATTGTTGACCATAAGCAAAATATGTGAGCAATAAGCATTGCAAAGTTCAATATACCAGGACCCATTCAAGATCCTGTTGACATTTGTGAAATTTCCAGCTAAATTTATCCCAAATATTAAAGGGTTTCCGTGGAAGGAGAATAGAAGTTGTCTCAAACCATGTTAGTAATTCATACGCGGGCTTGGGTTTTCATAAATATTGATGTATTGTATTCGGGATTCTGTCACGGGAAAAATCCACCTAGTAATTTACCTGAAAAATTCTTACTTTACTTCTTTGTAGTTTGACAAACATGCGTAACGTATTTAAAAACATTTTCCCCAGAAGCTTTTATACTGGTCTATTGGAAATAGCCTCTTTGCTGGAGGGGTAACGCTAGTAATGCTGCCTACATTTTGATTTCTTGAGCCTACTTCAGTGGCCCATATTGTGTGGTTCTAATATCGAAAAACTTAGTGTTAACAGTTGCAAGTGATATTGAATGATTTAAGATTGATGCAATTTGTTTGGATTTTGATTTTCAGGATCCTGAAATTCGTCCTTTGGCTGAGCTAGATGCAGCAGCCATACAAAAGTTGCTACCTGAGATTCCCCTTTGGGTGAAAAATCCAGATTTTGACCGTGTACGTTTATATGTTCTCCGAGTTTCTCTTTTTCTTGATCGAAGCTGTTGTTCGCAGAGTCTATGTTCAATTGCAATCTGATTTTTTATTTGCTTCTGTGAAGGTTGACTGGCTTAACCAGTTTTTGGAACTTATGTGGCCTTATCTGGATAAGGTGCTTATTGTGACTACATATTTTTCATTATAGCTCAGTGTGTTATGCATTGAGAGTTGCATGTCTTATGAACTAAGCATATCTGATCACATAAATAGGCAATTTGCAAGACTGCAAGGGACATATCAAAGCCCATTATTGCTGAGCAAATCCCGAAGTACAAAATTGAATCAGTTGATTTTCTTACACTTACTTTGGGTTCCCTGCCTCCAACTTTTCAAGGTGAGATTTCTCTTCCTCTCTTACAATCAAGAATCTGCTTCTTCTGGATAATATGTGTGCCATGACAGTTTGAATTGTGCTGTATCATTGAGAAAATTTTTATACCTGGACCTATGGAAATTCCGATTTCTTATTCGGTAATTACCTGCAACAAATGTTTTTGCAAGGGAATTTAAACGGATGGAATGGCAATTTTAGCTTGAATTGCCCTATCTTAATTATCCAGTTGAGATGCAAATAACTGAACAAATGTGTTTCAGTATATCCTCAGTATTCATTTAATCTTTGCTAGCACTAGCAGTTAGAGTAGATTAATGTGCCACCTTTGAATCTTGATTGTGGTTAAGAAATCTTGCTGAAGAGACATTACCTGATTGATTATCCTGCAGCATCTGTTTTGCTTACATATCAAGCCTTAGTAGGTCCGGTAATTTGATCACTATGATACTGGGATCTTCTATCACTATGCTATAAGTTGCCTTATTTAGGGAGAGAATAAGTTATTAAAAGGAACGATAACACAAGAAGAAGTTTTGAGGTCATTAAATCTGGAAAAGTGAACATATCTAATCCTGTCTTTTCCAAAACTTCTTCTTGTGTTGTCTCAGGGATGAAGGTCTATGTAACTGAAGAAAAAGAGTTGATTATGGAGCCAGCATTGAAGTGGGCAGGAAACCCTAACATTCACCTTTCAGTCAAAGCATTTGGATTGAAAGCCTCTGTGCAGGTAGTATTTTACCATAAGAGAGGAATCACGGGAGAAGAGGAAAAGAGGAAAAAGACCTAATTTCCTTGTAACTAGTGCTGCATGGCTATAACACAAGACGAGCTGATTTAATATAATTCGTATGCTTCAGGTGGTAGATTTACAAGTGTTTGCTCATCCACGCATTACATTGAAGCCACTGGTGCCAGCCTTTCCCTGTTTTGCCAATATATATGTCTCTCTTATGGAGAAGGTGCGCGATGTCTATTTAATTAATACCCTGAGCTTGAATCATTTTTGTGAGGAGGCTTATGGTTCTTGCTTTAGATAAGTAATCCTTAGGTCAAAACATTACATGCTGCCCTGGGCTGAACTGTGAAAATCACATTCTGGGGTTGCTAATTATCTATCAAATTTGTTAGTCCATTTGTTCTCAAATGACAAGTGGACTTCTGGAACTTGCAGCCACATGTCGACTTTGGACTCAAATTGCTTGGTGCAGACGCTATGGCTGTTCCAGGCTTATATAGATTTGTTCAGGTTTGATATTGGCCGATCTTTCATAAACCTCTTTCTATATCTATCTTTTTTTTACTTTGTCATTCTTTTTCAGTAAGTGGGGTGAGTATTTTCTGGCTCTGGAGACTAGACTTTGCTTCTTGCTGTAAGTAGTGCTGGACTTAGTTACAATACAACCAAAGAAGCCACCAGTTAGGCAAATAGCAACAATGACAAAAACCTAAAATGTGTGATGTGGAGGTAAGGTCTGTCGAGATCATAGTGGGTGAAAATGCGTTACTAATGGGGTTCAATTTAACCCAATTGGTTGATAATCGAGCTTGATTGAAGGTCGTGATGTATTAAATAGGTTGTTGTTGACTATTGATTCTCGATCTGAAGTTCATCATGTACTGAAAGCTTCATTTCTGCAAATTGTAGTCTTTTGAGCTAAAGGTGAAGCACTGCTCAAAAGATAGATGGACTGTGAAGAACTCAGGTTAGGTGCACTTGATCTATATTGAGATGAAAGTTCACTATGTAGGGTGTAAATCATGGTAATTGGGCTTGAGTGAGTTCAAACACTGCTTGTATATGATGGATTTTGTGGGTTCCAGCTGGTTGGGTTAACCTGTTTTGAGACTAGTGTACGATTGTAGCTATACCTCATGACTTGGCATTTCATTGGGTTGCTTGGTTAATTTACTTTGGTTTGTAAGCTAGAGTGAGAAACTCAATTTCGGTAGTTCTGCATTGTGATCTAGCGAGTATTTCTTGGAGTTTTAATGGGGTTCTATGATTTTGAAGCTTGGTCAAGTGTTAATTCACCAAAGGACTTGTTGGAGTAACCACAAGGCAAAATATCTTTTTGGTAATACCCTGGGCTCTATTTGGTGTAATTTGTAACTACCTGCTGATGTGATGTCGTTATAGTCTTTCGTTCAAAACTTCTAGTGCTTGACCTGAAGGGTTGGGTGCTTCCTTTAAAAATTCATTGTTGAGAGAGTTTATCAGTCAGAATAGGAAAAGTGGCCCGCATTTCATAAAACATATAACTGTAGTATGCTAGTATCATTCGGAGAGACGGCCTAATGTGGTGGACCAAGTAGGAGCTTGAACTCTTAGGTACATCCGCACAGGGAAACTCCGAACACTTAGAGGGGTTCTTTTAGTATACTTGTATTGCACGGTATCCCTGGATGTACACTGCCCTTTTCCAATTGTGTTGCAGGGCTTTATATTGAATACATGGGAACTTGGGAAATCTAGAGTGGTTCTTTTTGGTAGACTTGTATAATTGTATTCCACAGTGTTCTTGGATGCAGATGAGCTTGTCCCTTTCTGTGGCTTTTTAGTTATGACATGTCCTTAAGGTTGGTTGTGTTTCTTTGGTCAATTTGCTGGTCTAATTTCTTGGGTCAATTCTTACCTCTTTGCCTTGGGGGGTGTGATTTTGAGAAAGGAAAATGTCAAGAGTTAAATAACAGCAACTGGCGTGCTAAAAAATATTATGATCTGGCTAGACTCACAAGGAAAAGGTTGTATCATATACATCCATAAAAATTAGAGAATCCAAAAGGAATGAATGTTAGGAATGTATGTTAAATGAGCGTCCTGCAAAGAACATAATTACAATCCAAAAAAAGCAATCCACAAAATCCATTACGTCAAAAAAAAGAGGAACAAAAATCCTCCTCCTCCCAAAAGTGCAAAGTCGTGCGCCACTTGTCTTTTGTGCACTCAATTGGAGTTTCAGCCCCATAGAAAACTCTTGTATTTATCTCCATCTTTATCAACCAAAGGACAGCATGGGAAATGGCTTGAAAAACTTTTATGTTTGACCTTTCTGCTAAAAGATCCTTCCCCAGTCAATAGCTGATAACTAGACATCAACTAAGGATGCCTAAACAACTAGAGTTAACTCCCAAAGGGTTCTAGCAAACAGGCAATGGAGGCATAAATGATATGTGGTTTCCAAACCCTTTTTGCACATAAGCACCTATTGACCAAGATTTTAGCCCTCTTTTGTAAATTGTCTGTTAGGATTAATATCAAAGTAACAGTATAGCGGAAGCGATAGGATGAGTTAGAGATTCAGAATTCAAGTGAATAACAGAAAACAGAAATAAGAAGACAAGAGATTTAACGTGGAAAACCCAATGTGGGAAAAACCACGGACGGTGACAGCACCAAAACAATCCACTATGAGCAGGAAAGTACACCACGATCACAATCACCTCAGTGATTCGATCTAAGAGCAGACTTACAATTTCTCTCTATTGTAATCTCTCCCAAACTACTTTTACCTCTCAATGTGTTTATGAGTACTGGAGTTATTTTAGATCCTAGGCCTGACCCCCTTTATATAGGGTCCAAACAGTAGGGTTTTTCCCCCTTAGCGTGCAACCCTAGCCGCCGGGTGAAATCCTTCCTTGAACAGAACTCTACCGCCTTCCGAGAGAGGCGGCGTAAACACACAGGGCACGACCGTGCCACGTGGCACGGTCACCCCGTGCCACATGGCACGGCCGTGCCACGTGGCACGGCACCCCCGTGCCAATTTTCTGTCCCTCTCGGCTTGGTGCTCCTTCGTCGTGGCACGCCCGTGCTCGCGCAGCGTCGACCCACCGTGCTGGTACTCGAATTTTGGGCTATAAAACCCAACAATCTCCACCTTGGACCAAAATCTCCAATCACTGCTTTCCGACTCCGTCATCGCACCCCGAAGGGTGATGCCCCTGCCAAGGGGCAATACCCGAAGGGCGCTCAAATACTGCGAATGCCAACTGAGTCCAAGCATTAGCTCTAGGAGATGACTTATATGAACTTTCCTTCATATAATCTGCCACAGTAGATGCCTGCAAGACATAGAGGCCTCCTCGCCTCAAACCCTTCAGCAGAGTCCTACTGCCCTTTGATACCTTCAGAACTCCACCTTCAGCTGAATATTTGCACCCTTTGGATTCAAGGGTGCCGAACGAGATGAGGTTACGCTTCAAGTCAGGAACGTGACGAACATTCGATAAGGTCCTGACAACACTATCATGAGTCTTGATTTTAACAGTACCAATTCCAGTTACATTACATTGGGCATTATTGCCCATATGAACAACAATTGAATCAACTGGATCATATGTTGAAAACCAGTCCTTGTGAGGACACATATGATAGGTACACCCAGAATCAAGAATCCAATCAGAATCGCTCCCCCCTTCAGTAGAGGTAGCAAACAGAACGTCACCATCAGAATCAGATTCAGCAAATGAAGTTTCAGCAGGCTCCTGAGAATTATCTTCCTCTTTCTCCTTCTTCTTTTGCAGTTTCCAGCAGTTAGCAATAATATGATCCAATTTACCACAGTAATTGCAGGTCTTACCAGCATGAGGATTTTTAGACTTAGAACGGTTCTTACTCCTATTACCGTTCCCCTTTTCAGTTGCTGTACCCCTTACTGCTAATCCCTCAGCAGAATCAGCATGAATGTCAAGATCAAACTTCTCTTTAGACAGCAGGTTTGACTTAACATCTTCAAACGATATAGTATTAGAATTACTATATAGCATAATCTCCTTAAAGTGTTTATAAGAAGGGGGTAACGACACAACAAGTAAAATAGCCTTATCTTCATCTTCAATTTTCACATCTAGACTCTCCAAGTCAACAAGAATAGAGTTAAACTCATTCAAATGCTTTTGGACAGGGGTACCTTCAGCCATACGAAAGGTATACAACCTTTCCTTCAAACGGATCTTGTTGGCGAGACTCTTCGTCATGTAGAGTTCCTCCAGCCGAGCCCAAAGATCCACCGCAGTTGTCTTATCAAGCACCTCTCGCAGGACATGTGGTGCCAAGCACAACTGTATGGCTGAAACCGCTTTCAGCTCCAGTTCCTCCCATTCGTCCTCCGTCAACGACCCACGTCTCTTCTTTACATCTTCAGCCCACTGTTCTTCTGTCATCTTCTCGGGTTTTACGTGAGGTCCCTTCAGAACCTTCCACAACCCGTGCTGAATGAGAACTGCTCTCATCTGCACCTTCCAGAGATTAAAACTAATCTCCCCATCGAATTTCTGAATATCTACCCTCATGATTGAAGACATCCTATAACCAAAGCTCTGATACCACTTGTTAGGATTAATATCAAAGTAACAGTATAGCGGAAGCGATAGGATGAATTAGAAATTCAGAAATTCAAGTGAATAACAGAAAACAGAAATAAGAAGACAAGAGATTTAACGTGGAAAACCCAATGTGGGAAAAACCACGGACGGTGACAGCACCAAAACAATCCACTATGAGTAGGAAAGTACACCACGATCACAATCACCTCAGTGATTCGATCTAAGAGCAGACTTACAATTTCTCTCTATTGTAATCTCTCCAAACTACTTTTACCTCTCAATGTGTTTATGAGTACTGGAGTTATTTTAGATCCTAGGCCTGACCCCCTTTATATAGGGTCCAAACAGTAGGGTTTTTCCCCCTTAGCGTGCAACCCTAGCCGCCGGGTGAAATCCTTCCTTGAACAGAACACTACCGCCTTCCGAGAGAGGCGGCGTAAACACACGGGGCACGACCGACCCCCGTGCCAATTTTCTGCCCCTCTCGGCTTGGTGCTCCTTCGTCGTGGCACGCCCGTGCTCGCGCAGCATCGTCCCACCGTGCCGGTACTCGAATTTTGGGCCATAAAACCCAACATTGTCACATGTTAAGGTCTTGCCTTTAGAAGGTTCGCAGACTTTTGAATAATTCCACCGAAAAACATTATCTGGAGATAGAGGAGTTCGGGTGCCAAGAGAGGATGAGAGAGCTGAAAAAAGTATGAGTTAGGGTGCTAAGTAAGGATAAGAGAGCTCAGGAGTATGACTTCACTGTGAATTTCTTGAGATTCCATCTAACCGTGCCATGAGGAGCCCTTCAAAGAGTTCCTATAGAACATATTAAATGAGCGAACTACATAATCATCCTTTGGCAGGCATCTTGGACGAGGCTGGGCATCCAAATAGCAAAGACAAACTCTGTTCGAAATAATCAGAGACACAAATATTTCTATTAGGCGCTAGTGCATAGGCAATTCCTTGGAAGAGTCCCACCAAACCACCTCCTATGCCAAAAAGATCGAGGGGCTGTTTACCTATGTCAAAAGAATTATGAAGGTAGAACGATCCCGAGCTTTGATGATAAACTTCCACATGCTCATGCCATAAATACCATTCTGCTTACGAGGGATCCAACTACAACCTTTTACTCCATATTGGCCTGATAACTTGGATACTTTCATCCAAAGCCTGTCCTTTTCGTTCATAAACTTTCAAAACCACGTAACTGATAGGAAGAGTTAAAGTTTTAAATTTATAACTGCAAGGGCAAAATTTATCGCCGAGTACTTTAGGTATCGTCCACAAAGAGTTGGGTTTCAAGTACCGGGGTTAGCTAAAGTGTTTCCAGTTAGGCTAAGTAGAAGAGGAACGAAAGACAAGCTAAATTAAGCTAATAAACATAAGAAATGAGGCGCGGAATTATGATTTGGCCGATCGAGAACCAAGTAATCAAAGCAAGCGCTAATCTATCAAGCCTATACCGACCACTAGAGACGGTCAGTTGCGCCATTGAAGACCGTTCAAGCCCTCTTTCAAGGGTTATGGGCTAGTCTAGTTAATCTAACTTCTTATTTTCATAGGTTTAGCTCAATCCCAACTATTCTTTCCCCCACAATAGCTAATTGACCTCATCTCTCGACATAAGTCAACTGCCCAGAAGTATGGGCGAAAGCTCTTTCAAGCATTTCATCGAACATTTAACGGGCATGAGCGAAAACTTTATGCATAAATTAGGTGCGGTTAGGTCTAATCCAAGACTAAGTAGCCATCAAAGGGCTAATAACAATCCAAGCCAACAAAAGGTAGCTACCAATCATCGCAAGAAAACCATAAAATCTAACTACAACTGAACTAGCAAACGTATAAACAAACATGAACTAAAGAGTAGAGAGAATGAGTCTAACCTAATCTAGCAAGCTAATTAAGCATGGATTAATAATAAAAGCAAAACATTTAAACGAAACAAAATCGAACGCTAGCACTAAACCAACATAATCAAAACAAGAACAAAATATGAAATAGGGAGAGAAAGAGAAGAGAAAATGTAGTCTTGATTGTTTGAATGTACTTTAAAATCTACAAGCTTGAATCAAAATCTACCCAAATAAATTTTATCTACCTAATTTATTACCCCATAATGGGGTTTTTAGTAGCTAAACATAATATAAGGCCCCAAAAACTCCTCTTAAATAGTGGTTGAACCGACAAGGAGGCACAAAAAGTGGGGTGCAGTACTAGGTGGCCACAAGTGCCTGCGGCCGTCACCCCGGCTTTGGCCATCTCTCCTGGGCTATGGCCATGGACACAGTCACACAGGAAGTCATGTCCACCTCCTAGAGTTTTTCCCTGCAGTTCCTTGAGTTGCAGGGTTGGTCCACGGGGTAATGATGACCACTGGCAGCCGTGGTGGCCCACCTTCCCTTGCACTCTTCAACTTCCTTTTCTTTCTCTCCTTCCTTGTTCTATCACCCTCGGGCCCTCTGCTTGCATCGTCTCATCTCCAAAAGAGAGCGCTATTCTCTCGATTAGCACTGTTTTGAACTCAATTTCCGCTAATCTTTGGATCAACGTTATGTGCTGCAAAATAATTAAAAATCAAATGAAAATATTAGAAAATTATGGCTTATTACGAGCAAAAGTTGCGTAATGAGGGTATCAAATACGATATTTTGTGACGGAACATTAGCCAACTTAATGAAGATAATGAATTCTTTGACTCCTATACGACATTAGGAAAATGTTGCACAACAATGTTCCATCTTACCAGGGGGTATTTGAAATCGTGTACAGAAAGTTCCTTTGGATGGCTTCCGACTTGTTTGTCACTGAACACACTATGGGAAAGAGTGAAAGAAAGTTTCTTGGGATATTGGCAGGACGCTTTTGATAATCCTGCCTCCCTCCCTTAACTAGAAAGTATGGTAGAAGCTATTTATATTGTGTCCATGCGTGACAATCTAGGTGCTAGGTGTTAACTGATTACATAAGTTGTTAGATGTTTGCTTACATCAGCTGTTTGCATTTGTAGTTTGCATAAAATATGTCTGGTAAATAACTTTTGGAGTAAAAAGCTTCTACAAAATGCTAATTAACTAAATATCCTGAAGAGATGTTTGACTTGATCAAATGACCCGATAATTCTCAAAAACTATTTTTGATGAAAAAAGCCAAGTGCCAAACTCCGTTGACCATAGTTGTATGGCTTTTAATCAGCAAAACCAAGTCTAAGGCCCTCAAAAGCTATCTGACTTTTTGACAAATTGACCCCCACCTTGACTGGTCCTTTTGCTTGTTTGGTTCTAGTGAGTTGGGAATATTGGACTTTCTAGTATTTTAGGGCTACAATTGCAAACTGTGGTGGAAGATTCCGTTGATCATTCATTCTAGCCGTCTACCTTCATCATGTTAGCTTTTTGATTTTGCATGCTTTCCCCTGCGGAAGCTGGTCATAGCTCCCTTCTTTGGGTTTTGCTTGCTCATCTTATTATGTCTACGTTATGTAGGTTTCGGTTGATCATGTTCACTTATTATATTATAGCTATCTTCGTTAGCTTTTCCTTGCTCATCTTGCTTCAGCTTTGCTAGCTCTTTTGAGGACAAGAGCCACCAATCCATTGAAAGAAAGACGAAGGGATAGGCTAGGCCTGATTCTGTTGGGTCTTATGGTCAGAAAAGAATCAATTAGATAGTCCTTTGTGGCTTCGCTGGTGCTACAATCCTAGCGACATCATAAAATAGTACCTGCCACCCTTACTTTCAATACTATATACTAGTAGTCTTATTACCGTCATTTTGTCTTCGCCGATTAGAGTGCTCTCATTGTGACGCCTTTTATCTAATCCCCCCCTCCCCCCCAAAAAAAGGGTTTTAAAAGTTGTATGTGAGTTGTATTATCAAAAGAATTGTACCCGTAAAAAGTCAGTGTGTAGAAACATTTCTGATGGAAGAGACCTCAGAGTGTAAACATTTCTAGCTTTGTGAGTGGGGAACCACCTAAGAAGAGTTTCCTTTGATCCACAAAGTGCCAGATAATCAATAAACTATCTATATGGGGAGAGCCTCCTATTTGCAAATGACAAATGCTGAGAACATAGAAGATTTTCAACCTATCAGTTTGGTTGGTCGCATTTACAAGTTGCTTTCCAAGGTTTTAGCCCACCAATTAAGGGGGTGTCATTGGGGATCTTATTTCGGAAAATCAAAATGCCTTTGTTGGGGGACACTAGATTCTAGATGCTGGGCTTATAGTAAATGAACTTAATACTAGGATCAAGTCAGGAAAGCCCGGAGTTGTTTGTAAGTTGGATATCGAAAAGGCTTATGATCATATGAATTGAGATTTCTTGATTTATGTGATGAAAGAATGGGTTTTGGGGATAGCTAGATTGGTTGGATCCGTAATTGTATCTCTTCCACTTCTTTTATGGTACTTGTCAACGATTCTCCAACTAGGTTTTTTCAGCTTCTAGAGGGCTTCAACAAGGTGATCCCTTATCCCACCTTCTTTTTCTGTTGGTCATGGAGGTTTTCACTAGGCTGATTGATTCGGGTTCGAGCAACGACCTCATTTCTAGGTGCTCTACTGGTCGATCGAATATGACAGCCATGAATGTCTCACATCATCTTTTTGCAGATGACACTAGATAGTGATTGTAAGCACATGGTGAATCTCCGTTGTGTTTTTACTTGGTTTGAGGCGGTTTCGCGTTTGAGGGTGACTTGGCAAAGAGCTCTGTACTAGCTGTCAGTCAACTGGATAACATTCACCTGCTTGCTGGTGACTTGGCAAAGAGCTCTGTACTAGCTGTCAGTCAACTGGATAACATTCACCTGCTTGCTGGTGTTTTAGGATGTACCATTTATTCATTTCCTACCACTTATCTTGGTCTTCCTCTTGGTGCAAAATTTAAGGAGAAATCCATTTAGGAGCTGATTATTGATAGGTTTGAGAAAGGACTCTAGGGGTGGAAGTCTAAATACCTGATGAAGGGGGGAAGATTAACTCTCATCAAAAGTGTTCTCTCAAGCATCCGAACTTACTTCTATTCCCTCTTTGCCTCACCAGCTTCTGCGGCTAACAAGTTAGAAGCTCTTCAAAGAAACTTCCTTTCGGGTTCTTTTGGGAGTGACTTTACGTATCCTCTTGTGAGATGGAACATTGTGAAACAACCCGTGTCTCAAGGTGGGTTAGGTGTCAAGGATTTACGTCTCTTCAATGAGGCTCATGGGTCAGATGTGGAGATTTATGAATGAGACGGGCAATCTATGGAGAGAAGTGGTTACCATAAAGTATGATGAGGGTGGATTTGGTTGGCTCTCCACTTTACCTTATGGCTCTTATGTGCATAGTCTTCGGAGACATATTCCCAAAGGTTGGGAGCGATGTTGTCCTCATTTTTCTTTTGAGGCTGGTAACGGTAGATTGGCATGATCGGTGGTGGGAGGAGCTCCATTAAGAGAACTCTTCCTTGCCTTTTTTGTTCTCGCTCGGTATAGAGATGCTTCATTTGCAGATTACTGGGAGCGAGTGTCAGATGTTGATATTTGAAGCCCAATTTTTGTCCGAGATAGCTTTGTTGAGGATGACACTCTAGTAAGTTTTTTGGACAAGCTCAATGAGGCCAAACTTGGGGACTTCTTGCGTGATATAGTGAGATGGGACCTGAACTCTAAAGGGGTCTTCTCAGTCAGATCTTACTACTTGAAGCCCCTACAATTGCATTTTCCATCCCGACATACTCTTTATGATAGGGGATTCACTTCTAAGATCATTTGGAAGTCTTTGGCCCCTTTAAAGGTTTCTTTTTTGGTGTGGGAAGCAACGGATGGGAATATATTTATGTGTGACAATTTGCAAAAGAGAGGGAAGATCCTTGTAAATGGATGCTTTATGTGCAAAGAAGACTTTGAATTGACCGATCATTTATTGCTTATTGTCATTTTGCTAGGGCTCTTTGGGAACTCGCATTTAGTTGCTTAGGCATATCTTGGGTCGCTTCGAATTCCATTAGAAACCATCTCTTGGTTTGGGAGGGTTTCTTCGGTAGGAAAGTGAAGAAGGCGGCGGCGTTGGTTGTACCTTATGTGATTTTGTGGAGTATTTGGAGAGAGAGAAATCAAAGAGTGTTTGATGGTGTTGGAACTCCTCTTGGGCATTTAAACGACAGTTTTATCAAGACTGGGATAACGGGAAGATTTGCTCATCCTCTTTTGATGTGGCTGAGTGTGTGGATAGTTTGTATTTAGGATGTATACAATATTGTAGGATGCTAGCTGGCATCCATTCTTTTATTACCCTTTTTTGTAATATTACTTGTTCCTTATAAAAAAAATAAATATTGCAGTGTTTCTGGTAATTTATCCCCCCCCCCCCAAAAAAAAAAAAAAAAAACAAAAATAATGGATGTGGTAAACGTTACCCAGGTGAGGCTTTCCTAGATGGAGAAAACTGAGCTCTTTCTAAAATTGATGGATTAAAATATCCTGGCATTCATGAGCCAATTTGCGCCGTCAACCATTTATCTTTTTTGTTCAGCTCTCTCTCGCTCTCCACTTTTTTTTTTTTTGGGGGGGGGGGGGTTCTTGTATCCTTGAGGTAATATGAGAGCTTATGACATTTGTATTTTGTAGTCTTAATGTGTGCTAAAAATGCTTCCTTTCAATCGTTATACTCTTGAATTCAGTCATCAGGTCCCATGCTTTCGAAAGGGTAAATACTCCAATTGCGATCCTTTTTATTACTGTATTTTTGGATGTTACTTTGTCTTGGGAGACTTGGAGGAGAGCGAAAAACAGATTGGAGAGGCAATGGCATACCCAAAATTGAACATAGCATACATACGTTGTTTTTTCTTTCTTTTTCCACTGTGCCTTGCCCCCTATCCGTGTAGAAAAAATTTTAGCTTATATATGAAATATAGCTCCCCATGTATGAGTCAAATTGTGATTTTTTTTGGGGAGGGGGCGGGGGGTTGAGTCAAATTCTTATGAACATTGTCCTGCTTCTGAATTCTTTTTGGCCTTCACCTTACTACGTCTGGCATGCAGGAAACAATAAAAGATCAAGTTGGGAATATGTATCTATGGCCTAAATATCTTGAAATACCTGTACTGGATCCAAGAAAGTAAGTCCCTGGTCTCTGCATGTGATCTTTTGTCATTGTTTTATTAACTAATCTTTAATCATCCACTTATTTGCTCATGTCTTCCCCTTGATTTTGTAGTGCCCCGGTCTCTGCATGCAATCTTTTTCCTCTTTGTTTAATCAACTAATCTTAAATCATCCATTCATTTCTTCCTCTTGATTTCGATATGCATTTGTTTATTATGATCAACTAACTGCTCGACCGGGAAAAGAGCTGTAGGATTTTACCTGCTGAGGTTGACTTCTTTATAACCTACGGGTAGCACTGCTTAAATTTTCAGGGCCGGGAAGAGACCTGTAGGAATTCTGCATGTTAAGGTTGTGAGGGCCATGAATCTAAGGAAGAAGGACCTCCTTGGAGCATCTGACCCTTATATCAAGCTGAAACTTACAGAAGACAGAGCTCCATCGAAGAAAACTTCTGTGAAGCACAGGAACTTGAATCCTGAATGGAATGAAGAATTCAATATTTCTGTGAGAGATCCAGAGTCTCAAGTTCTAGAGCTCGTGGTCTATGACTGGGAAAAGGTAACCATACATATCAAATCATCTTAACTATGGGAACTTATACTCCTACCACAGTATCTGGAAAATGTCCATTTTCTAGACAATCGAAAAGGTCACCTTGGAACTATTTCTTTTAGCTTGGATTGTAGTCGACTGTAGCAAAATGCTTCTCTATACTGTCGTCTACTTCCTTACCCTGGTGAGGAGTTTTTAATCCTAGGTCCAATGAAACCAGGGGCAGCGCTGCTACATCTATGCCCCGCCTCCCGCTAAAAAAGAAAAAGAAAAACCCTGGGGCTACTGTGTGGAGTTATTAGGAGTGACAGGGGAAGGTGAAAATGACAGTCAATCTTCTTGCTTTCTGAGACTTAGGATTTTGGTTCATTTGGCCGCTGAACAAGCGTTGTCGTTGTATTCTTGGTAACTGTGGCTTTATAGCTGAGTTGTGAAACAAATAGATCCTTAAATTCTGAACATGGAATCCGCTGTTTTTAATTTACAAATCCAGTAGATCAATAGCCCGGACAACTGAGACAAGCTTAGCCCTATACTTTTTTGGGGGAGGGGGGGAGGGGGTTGGGAGGTTGTTGGCTATATACAACCTCAATGTCAACGAAGTTATTCTTTTGTGAAAAAATGAGAAATAATGTAAATTGTTGTAATTATTTTAATTTTCATAATCAGAATTCATTTTTGTTCTCTTTTGTTTCCTGTAAAATAGGTCGGCAAACATGAAAAGATGGGCATGAATGTCATTCCACTGAAGGAGCTTCCTCCAGATGAAACTAAAGAGCTCACTTTGGACCTCCTGAAGAGCCTGGATGCTGATGATGTTCGAAACGAGAAGTCAAGAGGGCAGCTTGTGGTGGAAGTGAGATTCAAACCATTCAAGGAAGAGGAAATGGCTGCTGATCATGAAGATCCTGGTAAGGCTCCCAAAGGTACTCCTGCTGGTGGTGGTTTGCTTGTAGTCGCTGTCCATCAGGCTCAAGATGTTGAAGGAAAGCACCACACTAATCCTTATGTACGTCTGCTACTTAAAGGAGAAGAGAGAAAAACTAAGGTACATCATCTTGTGCATCCCCCTTGCAAAAGGTTTGAGTGCCTTGGATGTTGCCTGTTTACATACGCTAATTCAGTTGCCTTGCTTCCTCTTTCAGACCCTGTAAGAGTCTCTGAAGTTCCCCTTGCTATTTTGTTTAGTTTTAATCCTCCCTTTTCCCCTTAGACCCCCCGCCCCTTTTTTCTCTTCTCCTCTCACCGTGACCCACTTCATTTCTGGCCAGTCATTCCCCTACCTCCACCTACCTAATTACCTCCATGAGGTGGCTATAACCATGGAGCCTCATGTGGCCACCTCTTCTCTCTCTGCCTCCTTCCCTCATTCCATGAACCTTTTCACCTCCTTCTCCTTCACTGACCCAATTCCTCTGCCCAACTTGGCAACCCTCCACCTTACCTGTGTTAATCTTCATTTTCATTGCCCGTCTCCATGCTCATGACTGCGTCCCACTGGCTTCTGCTCTAAGCAAATGTTACGATTGTGAGGCCACGGGTTGCTTGGTTGGCTCTGTGAGTTGCATTCCTGTTCCATTCCTTGATTAGTGCTGCTGCTGTTATGCTTGTGATTGTCACAGATGTTGAAGAAGAATAGAGACCCAAGATGGGAAGAGGAATTCGAGTTTATGCTGTCAGAGCCACCAATTAATGACAAACTCCATGTTGAAGTGCTTAGTGCGTCATCGAGGATAGGCTTGCTTCATCCAAAGGTATTCATCCGTTGCAGCTTATCCTTTGACTGGTAAAATTACGCAAAACTACTAGTATCTTAGTGCAGATCCAAAAACTGAATGCTGGTCTCTTTTGTACTTCCAAACAGGAAACTCTGGGGTATGTAGATGTCAACCTGGCAGATGTAGTGAACAATAGAAGAATCAACCAGACTTACAATCTCATTGACTCGAAAAATGGCAAGATTCAGATCGAGCTCCAGTGGAAGACATCTTAGGGTCGAAGTGGTTGCGTAAATGAGACATTTCGGCATATAGAATAAGTTGCAGATACGGTTATTCTTGCTTGATTCTTCAACTGGCAGTATAAAATGAATTGCACAGTTTTTCATCCTTTCTGTTAGTTTACGGTAAGCAACTGCATAGTTTTGTCCCTTTTCTGGACAGAAGAATGCTTGAAGTTATCATGATGTCTTTCAGATTTACATATATTGTGACTACATTTTGCTTTGCCAAACTTTGCATTATTAGGATCCATAACACCTCCCCCCCCCCCCCCCCCCCGGTTGGTGGTGGTGGCAGTGGCGGCCATACGTTAGCACAGTAAGCTTGGTAGAGGAGTTTGGGAGGAGAAGGAATCTGAATTTAGAAACCCTCAAACTTGAAAAGTGAAATGCATATGGCCGTGCGGGTAGATGATCGCTCGTCGTTGTCTTATTCATGTTTACATTCTGTTTGATTGGATATAATGTATGGTCATTGAATCGACACTCAACTAGCTGTGTTATGCTTTTTAATTTGTTGTTGTATAATTTGAGTCAAAGGGAAGAGTGGAATTCCATTACTATGAGCCTAGGGTTTAATGCATTCATTCCCTTCCATTACGATGATAAAACAAGAGAATTATCGTGGTATCAGAGCAACAAAATTTGACGGGTGAAATCATGGAAAGAAGTATACATCTATTGATCAAACCGCAAATTAGTGAATAGGAAACTATGAAATTCAAAAATCCAAGTATTTGGGGTCATTTTCAAGGACTTTATACACTAAAACAAGCAAATAAACTGGAATTCCAAGTAAATGATGCATTAGCAAATCCAGGGGCTAATTTTTAGTACGAAGGAATATTATTGTAGGAAATGCTGTGCTGCAAAAGAATATTCTCGAGAAATGATTGAATAGTTGAAGAAATGCAGATATTGTGCATGACATGCATGGGTTGTCTTAATCCACAGGTACGACTATGAGCAGCGCACTACTACTGATTCTCTCTATTTTAATTAATCAACTTCATCAAAGTCAGCTATCCTTTGATCTGAAAGATACGGCATTGTCATCGAGCTTTTCAATTCCATATGGCATGCCAATCCACCTTAACCAGCCGCTTTTCAAGCTAAAACTGCTGCTACATGAATGTAAATGGAGGCCATGATTGTGATTTGGGATGTCAGTTTGTGTGGTTGAGGCTGCCTTTGCCAAAGTCATTCTTTCAGGGCAAAAAAAGGCTCATGTATTTCTCTGACCTCATAACTCAATGCATCATACCAAAGATTTTGAATACATATGTACCGAAGGTGTTAAAGCTCCTATATGTCTTTAATTCGGCATACATTAACATTTGTACATATAAGGATGGTCTCATTGACTTATCAAGAATATTTATTGAAATCTATTGGTTAAAGTTATTGAAAGATGTTGAAACTTGCTAAAAATTGCTGAATGGTGCTTCAAGTTACTGAAATTTAATTAAAGTTGTTGAGTGGTCAGAGAAAATTTAACAAGGCGCTTTCATGAAGTATTTAGTAGTGTTGAATGTTCCTTAAAATTGTTGAATGATGTTTGCAGCTGCTGAAAGTTACTGAAAGTTGCTTAAAGTTGCTGAATGATACTAGAAATCGCAGAAAATTATTTTATGATAACCTGAAAAGAATAGAGCTATATACTATAGTCTCAAACCACTAATTGTAAACGCTTCTGCTTAGTGCTTAAATATTAAGTAGTGATTTCATCAACTATACGATTGATTAAAAGCTAACCAAAAATACGTCAACCTCATTGAATAAAAGATGACAAGACATGCTATTTTGTTATTTGGTGAATGCACTTGTTTGTTGTATTATGTTATCCCACCATTTTTGCTTCATATGAGCCATCATACGTCAATAATTACATCAAAGATACAGAAGACAAAATTAGAGTGTTACACAAAATAATGTTCTTTTAGAAATAACGAGTAATCTCCATGAGCATTTTTCATTTTAGACAAGAGAATCATTTCGGCCACTGACTGAAGGGAGGCGAGTGGAAATTTATAACAGAAAGGATCATACACAAGTGGTGTATTTCGCCTTTACAATATGTCTAAGGGTTACCAGGCTGCAATACATATTAGTGGCAAGGCAACAAAGACAGAGACTACATCCTAGAGTATCCACTATAAAGAATCTCACTTGAGGGTCTCATTTGAACTCTATTTTCTCCACCTTATGGAACCCACCAAATTTAGATTCCTACATCTTTCTCTTTTATTTATATATTGGAAAACATTAATGTCTCCTCTATATATATATATATATATATATATATATATATATATATATATATATATATATATATATGCGGTATGCAATACTACCTTTAGAAGGGAAGGTGGGAAATGGGAGATCAAAATGTTAACACTAAAACATTGTATGTGTTCGTGCTTTTTTCTTTTTTTCCTGGGGTTTAAAGTATATAGGGTGACCTAATTAAGAACTTGGTTCTTTTAAACGCCAAAATTTGGATGTGTTTTAATATGCAATATAAAATAATATTTTTAAAAAGATACTATGGTTATTTTACGTATATATCAAAACTAATCGGATCACTAATGAATAACATACAGAGATTAATGGGAATTGAAAAAGCATATTGGGATCCAAACGAGAATGTAAGCCATGTTACTTCTTTTTTGAATTGGTATAAAGTAGTTCTATATGACGCTGGTAGGGGGAAGCACAAGAGAGGGTGAAGAAAAAAAGATTAAACGTCTTGTTCGTTAAGGAGTAGGCAAACCCCACTATATTGTTTCACCATATGCTTTTAGACTATGCTGTTATGGCTGCTTGTAGTAGGTCAAAAATAATTAAGCAAAGTTTTATCTGTAGATGGTTTTTTTAATTTGTAATTCTCATATTCAATCAGTCAAAGATTTAATTAGCAAAACACTCTTTCAAGAGGGGAAACGAGCCAAACGGAGGCCCCCCCAACTTGGCATTAAGACTGGGCTCGCAAACTATTTTGTGAGCTTAGTTTGAGTCGGCTTGCAAGTTTTTCAGGCCTAATTGCCTGAAAATGAGCGCTCAAAGTTTGTCTCGGCTAAGCTCCCAAGCCTTGGCGACCCTTCACGACCCCATATTTCGTATATTTTCACTAGTTCTTGTTATTTTATGAAATGATGAAAATCAAATTTAAATCTTGGACTGAAAGAAAAAGCTACATCTTAACTCAACAATGGCACAAAATTGAAAAGTAATTGAGACAAATGGTTGGGATTAGAGGACAAGAAAAAATAACATAATAGAAATGAGTGTGACGTATAGTTGTGGCTTTAGAATGTACAATATATAGATCAAAAGACGAGTAAATAATGAAATATATTCCTAGTTTAATCAAATATATTTAGTATTTGAAATTGAGTCAAGCTTAACACATATTCCTCTCGCTTTTAATAAGGCTTGCTTGCCTACTGAACCGAACTTTCTAAGGCTAATTAAGCTCGGCTCGTTTTATGTAAAGTTGGAGTCCGAGCTTCCTCCTACTCCTTTAAATTAAAGATGAGCCGATGAAATGGCTCATCTCTTTTCTAACCCTACTTGTCACATAACACGCTTTTATCTATTGGGATTTGCAGCCAATTAATTGCACACTTATATTCCATGTCAAGTTCTAGTACTAACAAAGTTTTATAACAATAAGAAAAAGAAATGAAGGCTAATCAATGAACATGAATTATGGCAGTTTGCATAAAGAAATTCCCCATGCATGAACTACAATCTTCTAGAGCAATCAACACAATGCCTCCCGGGTACTATGGAATGACCATTATCAAAAGAGATTGCACAAATCACAGTGACAATGATCGATATAGGACCAATGCAAAGTGTCGAACAATTTTCCAATTAGTAAATGCTCCATTGGCCTGATTCTTGCTTTCCAATATTCGAAAGAAACTTCAGGAAAAGACAGCTCTGTTATGCATTTCCAACTTAATGTTAGCTATGCACCTGTAAAAGAAACCAACTCGATATATATATATATATATATATATATATATATATATATATATATATATATATATAGTATATATATAGAGTTAAAAGTATGAAAATATTTTGTGTTTATTATATTCAAGAGTCAAATTACATGATTAATATGGAAGCTATCTTGATGAAAAATTGTTGGAGTACTAAAGTGAGCTTAGTAAGTTATTTAATTCATTATCAACTAGCTTTGAGATGATTTTTTTTTTTTTTTTTTTGGGTGAGTCGAGATGATTTCTACCAATTTCTCTCAATTGTTACAAAAAGGTACTAGTTCTTTCCAACTCTAACTAATCTTTTCCAATTTTAATCAATTTCTATCAACTTTTATTAACTTTTTCCGATTTTTATTTTTTACGAATTTCTTCCAACTTTTACCAACTTCTTTAAAAACCTATTCCCATTCATTTACGTTTTTTTACCAATAGCTTCCAACATCTATCAACTTTTACTAATATCTTTCAATCTTTTCCAACCTTAACCAAATCATACCAATTATTTTAAAAAAATATCTTATCAACTTCTACCAATTTCAACCATTTATCAATCCATAGTGACCAACGAAAAGAACATGACTAAGATATATATATATATATATATATATATATATATATATATATATATATAGATATATATATATAATATATATATATCTATATATATATATATATATATATTAGAGTATGAAATGAGTTGTGATAATTACCAAATAAATAGACGTGATGAAGTATATAAGTAGATTTTAGGGCTGTTTGATAACAACAACTGTTTAGGGAAAAAATGGCTGTTTGGGGATATTTTAGTTGTTTTGACCAAACCAAATAGCTAAATAGATGTAAACAGTTATTTGGAATAGTTTTTTGACTCCAAATAGCTATTTTTGAAAAGCTTTTATGATTCGAGCACATTTACCCAATTAAGAGTGTCAAAAATTACACTACATGCCAAATTGTTTGCTTTTTGGTGTAAATTTTCTAATTCCGTTAGAATATTATATCAAGTTTATTTGATTCTCTCACCACGCGTCTTTATAAATGTTTGATATTTGTACTTTAGATTATTCAAACCTCTTTCAGATTATCTAGACAATGAACTTTGCATTGATACAAAATTGTAACATTTGATATTATGTTTTATCTAAATTGAATCCAATAAGGATAAAGTCATTTGAGATTTGTATAAATTTCAATTTCAAGTCATAACCCAAAAAAATCTAATAAATAACAAAATAACGTTATAAAACTTTGGCATCATTTACATAACTACAAATTGAAAATAAATAAGATAAACGGTGAATATAAGTGTTTTAGAATCAATAAGAAAGTAAAGTCTTATCAATGATTTTTTTTTTTTTTTTGTAATCATAAATGAAGTTAATTTATACATATGATACAAATTTAATTCTTTTTAAAGGAAAATAGGATGACCGGTAAATAAAAAAAAGGTTCTATTAAAAAGTAATTTAAATATAAGAATAGAAATGGAATTTTGACAAACATCTTTATTAGAAACATCTAACTTTACCAAATAATTTTTTTATAAACAACTAATTCAAATATTTAATGTAAACAGTTAATTCAAATAGTTAACAACTAACAGTTGATACAAACAGCTAGCAGTTAACATCTGTTTGTTAAATAAGACCTACATTTTAATAAACTAGAACTTAGAAGGCTTAAAGCATCTGTAATGAGCTTTGGAATTTCTGCCGTTAAGCCAAGTTCTTCCATAAAATTGGATGCTCGCAAAATTTAAATTATTGCGAAAACAGGAAATCTATCAGAATTCAGAAGATTACATCAAAGCTTCACATGCATAGTTGCATTTCAAGCTCGTTTTGTTGTTGCGGGATTCCCCCCCCCCCCCGGTTGGATTGGCACCTGGCATAATTCTTTTTCACATCTTGTAATCGAAGCATTTATATATTCAATTGTCTTGTGATGCTTGAGTGTCATCAACTAAGCCATCATTTTGATTCTAGAAGGTAGAACTAAATTTTACATTCATTGGCCAACTATAATTGTAAGAAGGTTATTTTTTGGGGGGGGGGGGATTAGAAAAGGCAAAAGTTAATATTATATAGCTTTATTTTATTAGAATTTATTTAAAAGAGAATTATTTTTTTCTTTTGTTTTTGGTTTGTAGAGTAATACAAGAGTGTAAATAAAGCACTAAAAAAACTACTGAAAGGAGCCCTAAACACTAGGTTACCAAAAGGATGTCATCTTGAAGCATGACACTAGATAACCTAATGATATGATTACTATGAAGATTATAATCCTAAATGTCTCCATTGTGTGGGAAGAGTCTGTAATGCCCCAGCCCCCTCTCGGGCTGCGAGCAGTTACCAGGAATCGCTTTAAGGATCGTCAACTGGCCCCGCAAATCACCACAAACCTTTTTGGCACGCTTCGTCCTCGCTCACACACTGTCTGGAAGACTTCCCAGGAGGTCACCCATCTCAAGATTACTCCTCAACAAGTACGCTTAACGTCCTCGCTCACACGCTACCTAGAAAACTTTTTAGGAGGTCACCTATCCCAAGATTGCTCCCCAACAAGCACACTTAACTGTGGAATTCTTAAGAGTGGACGTCCCGAAAAAAAGTGCACCTTTGGTAATATAAGCAATCACTTCGATCCTTTTAAACCATATTCAGGGTATTACAATCACCCCCACTTGAAGCGCACAACGTCCTCATTGTGCCTTACTAACCGACCGACTTATGAGTCCTCTTGACCGGCGGTTCACACCCAGTATGTTTGCCTCACTAGGTGCCTGCCCATGGGCTCTCCATCCACTAACGCAGCTCACGGTCGCGAGTCGGCCCTGATATCATCTGTAACGCCTCGACCCCTCTCGATCGCGGGTCTTACCAATAACGACTTCAAGGATCGCTGACTGACCCCACAAATCACCACAAGCCTTTCCGACGTGCTTCGTCCTTGCTCACACGCTGCATGGGAGACTTCCCAGGAGGTTATCCATCCCAATATTGCTCCCCAACAAGAACGCTTAACTGTGGGGTTCTTAATAGTAGACTTCTTGAAAAGAAAGGTGCACCGTTGGTGATATAAATAGTCACTTCAATCCTTTTAAGCCACACGCGGAGTATTACAATGTGGTTTAAAAGGATCGAAGTGACTATTTATATTACCAAAGGTGCTCCTTTCTTTTCGAAAAATCCACTCTTAAGAACTTCACAGTTAAGCGTGCTTGATTGGGAGCAATCTTGGGATGGGTGACCTCTTGGGAAGTTTCCCGGGCAGCGTGTGAGTAAGGACGAAGCACGTCGGAAAGACTTGTGATGACTTGTGAGGCCAGTCGTCGACCCTTGAAGCCGTTATTAGTAAGACCCGCGACCGAGAGGAGTCGGTATATTGCAGATGGTATCAAAGCCGACCTGCAATCGTGAGCTGCACCGGTGGAGGAAGAGCCCATGAGTATTCACCTAGCGAGGTAAAGATACTGAGCGTGAACCACCGGTTAAGAAGACTTGTAAGTTGGTCGGTTTGTGAGGCACAACGAGGACGTTGTACGTTTCAAGTGGAGATGATTGTAATACCCCACATGTGGCCTAAAATAATCGAAGTGACTACTTATATCATCAAAGGTGCACCTTTCTTTTTGGGAAGCGCACTCTTAAGAACCCCACAGTTAAGCGTGCTTATTGGGGAGTAATCTTGGGATCAGTGATGTTCTGCGATGTCTCCCAAGCAGCATGTGAGCGAGGACGAAGCACGCTGGAAAGGCTTGTGGTGATTTGTGGGGTCAGTTAGCGATCCTTGAAGCCGTTATTGGTAAGACCCGCGACCAAGAGAGGTCGAGGCGTTACAGAGTCTCTTCTCAATGATGAGCTTGGCAGCATCTAAGATTCTAAATGTTGCCCTTCGAACTTCCTTCTTTTGAGTTGAGCATGACGGTCATTTTTTTTTTAAAGTTTAGCTATATCCATTGCACATCCAACGTTTAAGTCTCACACCATGCCTACAATCTTCCCTGCATCACTCAAATGAGTTAAATTTAGAGTTGGATAATAGGTCGTGTCGGATCGGGTTCATGTTCGTGTCAAACTTAAACGGGTTAAAAATTTCTCGGCCTGAACCTAACCCGTTTATTAAACGCATTGAAAAACCTTGACCTGTACCCATTTAATTTTTAAATGGGTTGACCCACTTAACCTGTTTAAGATAAACAAGTCAAGTTCAGTCGCCTAATTAACTATTTACACATTTAATATCTTCAACTAATACATACTTGCAGTGTTAAAAATTAAGTTTACATATCACATTAAATTATTACTCTTTAAATGATTCGTCATAATTCACAATTTTTAAAAAATTTTATATTCTTAATTATCTAATAAAAAGTAAATGGATAAATGACAAATAGAAAAATGAGTTGAATTATTTAACTCATTCAATTAAACTGGTTAAATAGGTACTTTTTCGTGTTGAGAATCTCGATCTGAACCTAAACTCATTTAATTAAACAGGCTGAACGTGTCAACCCATTTAATTAAACGGGTCGAAAATTTATACCCAAACCCATTTAACTTCGTATCGGTTTCGGGTCGATAATTGTGTCGGGTCAGCTTTTTCCAACTCTAGTTAAAGTTAAAGAATGTACAGCATAGCTCTCTCGGTTGAGATTGTTACATTGGTTCCTTTAACAAATCTCTTCTTCTGCAAGAACTGGTATTTTTTTCTCTGTCTTTCCTTCCGTCTCCTTTGACCACTTTGAGCTTGTGGGAAAAATTAAAAGGCACTAGGTGCATCATCAAGTAGGTTTGTTGGTCCATGAGCACAAAGTCCACCACATTAGAACTGTTTATTATATCTGCAATGGCAGGCTCTATAATTTGACCAATCTCAGATAGAGGCTGCTCCCCCCTCTTATTGCTATCCTTTCGGGAAGTTTGACCAACCAAATAGGTCATTGTTCCGCTGTCATAGAATTTCATTGCTCTTTCTTGCATAATTCTCTTATAGACTGAGTGAAATAGTTGAATGAATCTAGTTATCTCTCCTTGACAGATGAAATACAACATCAAGAGAATTGTCAATATCAATCACAGAATATGGCGGAGACTAAGTCAATGCTCTTCCTATCCTCCAAGTGTGCTATAGAGGTTAGTGTCGAACTAGTTCTCAGAGCACTGGCAGCGGACGCAAAACTCGGGAATGCGGGAACCCCCGATGGCCACTTGTCAGCAAATAAGAGGTGAGAGGGAGGTGTGCCACGCGGGGAGAAACGCCTGTTCGTGGCACCCCACGGGCCACTTTTTTCATTTTTTAATTTTTTTTTGTTTTTCCTTTTTTTTTGGATGAAGTATATGGTTTTTAAATAATTTAAAAAATAGGTTGTGTGTTATGAGGTGGGTCCATGATAAATATTTTTATTAGATGATTAAAATTAAGTTCCATAAGTTAGAGAAGTGATGAAATGTAAGTTTTAAAATTGTAGAATTTTCGCTGATGTGACAGGTCAGAGTTCCAAAAATTGAAACTCTGCTGAGAATGCTCTTAAACTGCTCCTTAAAAACTCAGACACGAATTGGACCAAAAAGTTACGTCAAATCCAGTTCTTCCGTATCAAGGCCCATAACGCTAATGCACCCCATGGAAAAAATATTTATATTCGGTGCAGAATTGAATGCTCGTAAAACTTAAATTATTGTGAAAATAGATTATCTCACATTTTATGTCATATTATATCAAAGCTGCCCATACTTATATTTGCAGCTGACTTTTTTTGTTGTTGTTGTTGGATTGGCACTTGTCACAATTCTTTTTGACATCTTGTATGACACTTTCATCCATTTGTATATTCAATTGTTTTCTAATGTTCGAGTATCAACGGAGCCACCACTTTGATTCTAGAACATAAAAAGGTTTACTAAATTTTTACACTCATCGGCCAACTTTAATTTTAGAAGGGAAAAGTTAATATAATATAACTTTGTTTTATCAGCATTTACTTAAAGAGAATTAATTTAAAAGCATGTAAAATATAGATTTATAATTCTTTTCAACTTATCATAAGAAAATTATTGATGATCAGTGCTGATGAGCCCCGATAAGTGTTAATCAGTGCTACAGAGTGATGATCAGAGTTAAATTTGTGATTAGGAATATGACTATCTACTTAGTATTGTGATTAATACTGATCAGTGCTAAATACTAATAATAAGTACTTATGATAAGTTAAAAAGAGTAAACCATTGCTTTGCCTCTAATATGTTTAAATCAATAGTCATTTCAATCGATTATTGGAGTCTTCAAATTGAAGGCATCATATTTTTATCTAGATTCTAACCAATTTTTTATATAAAATACAAATACACACACAAACACAAACACACACACACATATATATATATATATATATATATATATATATATATATATTATTTCTTTGTTGTTTTGACAAGCTCTCCCACCGAAACATACATGAGAGAATATGATACTGCTCCAATGTTGATGTTTGTCCGGCAATCATGGATTTAGTAGAGAGGTGGAGAGAATAGATGCTAAAACCCTCTTTCCCCTTTGTTTGAGGGGTTCTCAGTTAATTTGGCATATCCCTCAAAGCTGACTGCCACAAAATCCCTTTTTGTTCTTCATTTAAATATTTAGATATGTAATTATGTATGTAGCTCTTTTAATATATGGAGGAATAAATTAATCAAAGTCCACTGTGCTGTGTTCTGTGTGTTGTGTTGCATTTTGGAAGCATCTTTCTAGATATGCTGTGATCATTAAAGGTGGAGGAGAGGGAAAAAGCGTCCGTCTAGTGGGGGAAATGAACATCTTCTATACATATTCCTTGTCATAGGTGTGACCAGCAGAATTAACGAGAGTTAGGCCTAATCCTCATTGCCGAAGTACAATTTGTTCCGGAAACAAGAGAAAAGGTGAAATAAAACTGGGTATGTTTTAATGTGGGACAGTTTTTACGGGATAAGAGTTAATGATCCAATAAGAATCTTATTTTATCGAGTCACAATATGTCTATTTTTTTACTTTTTCTCCTATGAAAAATTACTCCATATGAAATTATATGTTATCAGTATTGGCGGTCTTTGTATTTAGAACCTGATTTCGTATTATCTACGTTTTACCTATTATTTCACCAATAGACACTAACGAAAAATTATCATGAGTGAGAAGGAACATTAAGAAGGTTTATAAGTAATTTTTGAGGATAATCAGTGATTCTTAAAGACTAGCAACTATGTTAGTGACTAAAAATATGGTGAAAGTGTTATAAGTACAGTGTGTACCCATCATCTAAAGTAGATTTATATGATGAATAGATGACATTTAAAATGATCAATCACAAGCAACCTGGTGTGAAAATTTTCCTCCTCAACTTCATTGAATGGCTTTTGAATGGGCCATCCAATTGCACATTTGCATGAAAGCCAAAAATTGATTTAGTTAGAAGTAAATGCCTAGCTAAACGCTAAACCCAATCCTAATCCTACAAATGGCTCTATCAAGACCCCAGTCAACACCAGCAGATGTATAAATTAAACGGAAAGTCAGCCGCCAACAGCACCTTCGTGATCCTTTTCCCAGCCCAAAGTCAACCTGTTAAATAAGCCTCTCCTTACCTTCAACTTCAATTGCCATCCAATAACATAAGAGATTAACACCTAGGGGTGGCATTGTGGCAATTTCATAGGCACAAAATAGATATTCATTCCATATGATTTGAAAAAGCGAGTGAAAACTCAAAATATACGGATAATAGATGGATTGTGAATGGTGGTTTGATTGATTGGATTGCATCCGGTTGATGCTTCATTTGATCCGCCACTCAATCCATCACCTACTATGTCATCAACTTGTTTTTCTCTTATTTGCAATTAGTTTGCTTTTAATTTTTGTCCTTTAAATTTTACTCACTTTTTGAACAATTATATTGTTAATTCTATGATTTTCGTCAAAATTAATATAATATTTATTCGTTCCTTATACCTAAAATATCTTTTTTATACTTTTCAACAGGCAAAGCTTCTTTTTTTATATAAATTTGTTAGCATAGTATATACAAACTTTCATAACTCGTTTACAACCTGATTCTTCCGTTTTTACCCGTGGATGGTGAATAGATGGATTGGATTAAATTTTTGTAAATGATGAGCGGATTGGATGAAGAGAATTAAAGCGGGTGATGAATGCGGATGATTATTCATCCTATCTGAACCTGATCCATTACCAGCCGTATTTGCACCTAGCTTAATAAAAATATTGATAGATATCAAAGAGAAAGGGTGGGGGGAACGTATTACGAGTAGTTTTCATTTTAGATATTCTCAAAAAATCATCTATTTTTTTCCCATACATTTGCTTGATAGTTGATGCCATATAAATTTAGGCCGCCCGTCAACCATCTAACACACTTGATTTCACCATTACTAATGAACAACTATGAAGTACATACTTAACAAAGGACAACTAAATCATACATAGCATGTAAAAAGCAGATAACATGTACAGATAATAGTTCATCAATTCTGTACTTTATCCATCGTGCCATTTTTTTTAAAAGGATTTTTTTTAACTATTGAGTAGCCCAAAACAACATGTAAAACCATCGAAAATAAACATCAAAAAATACAACTGCCCCCCCCCCAAAAAAAGCTAATCAAAACATACATACAGGCACAAAGATAACTTCACTATATAAACCTATGACTTACAACACCTAAGTCTCCAACATCTCAGCTGCATATTACATCTGCACCTAGGATGAACAACTTGCAACAGCAAGCTATAAACAATAGTTGGTAAAAGCAAACTACCTATAACTTATAAGTTCTGATAACTCCTTACAACTCGCTATAACTTTGTTTGCTTACAATTATAAGATATAAAACTCTTCCAACTGTATACGTCTTACAACTATTGACATCTATCACTACATATTATAATCTATATCTTTTAAAATATCCACTAAAATTTTAATAATATGTTTTTATGCAGTTAGATACCCTAACCTTACAGTTGAAAAACTTAAGTTTGTGAAGTTCCAATACCAAAATCAGTAACATAGGGCCGAGTACGTTTTGAGTAAAAATGGATATGACGAGTACCATTTTAACCCTAGATCCATAATGCAGGAACATCAGTGGTCGGGTCGAGGAGGGGAGCCAGACACGGAGAGGGTGGACTTTAGAGGACAGAGCCAAAATGGGGTCAGAATGAGGGTGCTGGGTTGTTGCCTATAGGATAAGACACACATAGACTTTGCCCCTCTGGCCCTAGCCGTGGCCCTTGTGATATTTATTTTGTTTTTCTGCCCTTCAAAAGGGACACAATTTAAAGGCCCACTCTCTGCCAACAATAAATTTTATCAAGAAAACGGGGACGAAACGTTAACCTTGGTATTTGTCCTCCCCATTGCTGTAGCTTAAACCAGAACAGCACGTTGCTTGTACTAGCCATCGCCCATACGGATTGAAATTTGCCTCAAAAATTTTGAAAATGTCATATTGGGGGACATTATTGCTGATCATTTCGCCCTTCCGGCGTTTATGTGTTCCCTTCTTTTTGCATTTCAAAAAAACTAAGTAAATTTCATTAGTCTTAGATTCGCTAATTAAAAGTAGAGTTGTCTAAAGTTAATTTGATTCGAGCTGAACATAAAATTAAGTGGGTTTGGATAAAAAATTTTCACCTATTTAATTAAATGGGTTGAGATGTTTAACCCTTTTAATTAATTGAATTAGATTCAGGTTTGGAATTTTGATACGAAAAAATATGTACTTAATCCGTTTAATTAAATGAATTCAATAAGTTGATCAGTTTACCTAATTACCATATACTTTTTGGAGGGAATTGTGAAAATATGGGTTTTAATAGAGTTGATATTTATTTTGTGATTGTGATTCTCGTGAATCATAGACAATAGTTACATTATGATGCTATATTAAAATTAAAAAATTGATTTATAATGCTCGATAATTATATTTTAGTTAAAATATAAAGCGGGTAAATAGGTAACCAGATAACCTGAACCTAAACCTAAACAATTTATATTAAATTGGTTAATGGGTAAATCTCAGGTCAACCCATTTAAAATATAAACGGGTACAAGTCAAAAATTTCAGCTCGTTTAATAAACGGGTTAGGTTCAGGTCGAGAATTTCTCAACCCATTTAAGTTCAATACGAACATGAATTTGATCCGACCTGACCTGTTTGACTGTCCTAATTAAAATTAGTTGTTTTGACATGCTAAGAAATAATGTTTATATCGGTACCAACTAAATATATAAACGTACGTAAAATATCAAAAAAATCTTTCTGATTATCAAACTAAATGAAAATATGTTGATGATTAAATTTCCATTCAATTAGTATTTCCCATATTATAGCTTGTAATACCCCGCTACGTACATAAAACATAATGTTATGAATGAATTAACATGGCATCATATTAATGTACTGGAAAGAAGTAGGTCCCTATCCTTGAAAACATTTCCAATCACAGTTTCAAAATTTGGACTGTACTTTATATGTCAGTAAAAATTCTATCTTTTGGAATTTGCAATTTTTTCCTTTTTCAATCCAAGAAATTTTAACGTGGATCACTCAATAAAATATTTATTATGGATCCATTTCATAACATACAACTTTTTTTTAACCACCTAAGTAGTATTTTTAGCGAAAAAAAGAAAAACAAAAAAAAGACAACACTTTTGGGAACCTAGCAGGGAATGTGCAACAGTTGTGGACCACGTGGCACAAGCATTAAAAACGAATGGGGAGCCGACATGTGTTGGAGAGGTTCCTATTAATCTATATATTCAAGGGGTTCATTTTCATTTCTCAAACTCCACTTCAAGGAAGGTAAAAGTCTAACAAGATCGTGCCTGAAAACGTTCACTTCTGGTTTCATTATATGAATTCCATGATACAAGACACTTTAAGGAGTTTATATTGAACTTCAAAGTGCCTTTTTCAAAAAGGATTTCCAAATGGGGATTAAGAGCATCATGCACCATGCCCATAAATTTTACTATTATTATTGAGCTCAAGAAAGGTCAAGAGAAGTTTAAGGAGGCCAAATAGAGAGCCCTCACATGCAAGAAAGCCGTGGAGATCCCTAATGAGCTAGCACCTAACTCATCCGTATATACCCCCGATTTTGTCACGCTTTTGCAGCAAAATGTAATGGGCCAAGTTGCTGATGGTCCTTATATTAATCAAGCGTAAAGAATAAGCTTTCCAACAAAACCAACCACGTTTTATTTGGAGTTCATTTGGTTGGTCAACCTCAACCCACAAAATCGGATATCAAACTGCAGGCCAGTTTTGGGTAGTCTTCACTCTTTAACCCATAATTTTTGAACGGCTGATTCAAATACTATGAAACTACCTCCCCTGGAAACTAGACATCCTAAACTTTTCAATGAACCCAAGATCATCGAATTTGGACTAGTAACAAGGGAGATATGCCTGTTTGAAGTTGGGATTGCTGCTGATGTGAATACATTTAATGCAAAACACGTGAGACTTGTGAATGCTTTTCATTTCGGCTATTGCTGCTTGGTTCCTCCTTCACAGTCGAGTTTCTTCCCCTCTAGCAAGGCCAACACGTGTGGGAATGAATGGTGTATGAATCTCCTTTGCTGCTACACTCTTTTCACATCAAAAGACATCAAGAGACACACCTCTTCACCCTTGGTCCGAATGTAGTTGCAGCAAATTTACTTGTTTTCTCCACACCCTTTCATATATTTTTCTTCTACCTTTTTGTGTGTAAGGTCTCTACTATATAAGGGCCATAATCTATAGTCATTATGGATCAACTTGTGGATTAAGTAATACAAATTCAGCATTTGAGTGGATTCTCATTTGTGTGTTCAAAACCTGGTTCTATATCTTGAGTGTTGGCAATCTCAAGTGGTGTTTTAGGTCTCTTATTCTCATTTAGGTAGTGATTAACTTCTGTATCCTAAATTGGGTTAAGGGATTGCCCAAGGTTTGACTTGAGTGACTCCATTGGATTATCTCAAAGTCAAGTCTTGAACTATCTTTTTTACTTTCCGAGTTTTCTCAATTACAAAAACCATAAAAATACTTAACTTGGTTATTTGGGCTCTCTTTCACATACATCATTTGGTATCAGAGTCAAGGTTACCATTTGATCAAGTTCTTATCCCCAAAACACCTTCCCTAACCAAAACCGAGCAAACTCTCATTCCAAAGGCCGGAAATCCGGCACGGCCATCCCGTGCTGTACCACACGACCGTGCCCCTTTCCAAAGTCCTAAACCGGCCCTTTTTCTACCACAAACACCCTCTTAAAATGTCATCTAGCCGATCTCATGATCGAGTTGACGAGTTAGAAGCCCAAGTAAAGTACCTTCAAACTCAACTTGGCCAACTCATGGAGGAGAAAAGAAGATGGAATCGAAGTCCCTCTCACTCACGCACTCATGTAGACTCGAATGAATCCTAGAGGAAAGAAAAGAGCTACCATTCTAACCGTAGTGACGAAGATGTTCCAAGAAGACACCAAAGAAGGCAAGGAAGTAGCCTTGGCAATTTTAGGGTGGACATCCAAGAATTTGAAGGCCAACTAGACCCAGATTACTTTCTAGATTAGCTTCAAACCATTGAGCGCGTCTTTGAATACAAGGATGTGCCCGAAGATAAGAAGGTAAAGCTCGTTGCCCTCAAACTCCGAAAGTATGCATCTATTTGGTGGGCAAACCTTGTGGCCAAGCGAGTAAGAAATGGGAAAGAGAAGATCTGAACATGGGCTAAAATGAAAGAAAAACTCAAGTCCAAGTTCCTCCATTCACATTATATTCAAGACAACTACTCCAAGCTCTATCACCTAAAGCAAGGCTCCAACAGTGTTGAGGAGTATACCCGAGAGTTTGAACAACTCCTACTCAAATGTGACTTGAGAGAAGATGATGCCCAAACATTGGTAAGGTACTTAAGTGGCTTGGATGAGTCTATTGCTCATGTAATTGAATTGCATCCATATACTTCCTTAGATGACTTGAGTTCTCTTACTTACAAAGTAGAGCAACAAAAGAAGTCTAAAGGAAAGAGCCCCATTTCTAAACCCACTCCTCGTCCTTTCTCCTCTCAAGAACCACCTCACTTTACTCCATAAAGCCAAACCCCCTTACAGCCCAAAAATGTCCCTCCTATCACCCCTATGCCCTTCACAAAAGTGCCTTGAAAGCCCAAAGACAAAACTCGATGTTTTCGTTGTCAAGGCCTTGGGCATATTGCCTCCAAGTGCCCTAACAAGCGGATTGTGTCCTTACCCGAATTCCAAGCCTCCTTTGAGGAGCAACATGAAGAAAAAGAAGGAGAAGATTGCGTGGTGGAAAATGTGGAAGAAGTTGAAGAAGGCTCCGATGAAGGAGAATTGTTGGTCATTAGAAGAGCCTTGAGTGGTTTTGCCACCCAAGACAACTTGGAACAAAGAGAAGCTATTTTCCATACAAGGTGCACCATAGGTGGCAAGGTGTGTTCACTCATCATTGATGGAGGAAGTTGCACCAATGTTGCTTCCCAAACTTTGGTTGACAAACTCGAGCTTGCGGTTTCTCCACGTCGTAGGCCGTATAACATTGAATAGCTTAACCAAGGTAAAGGTCTACAAGTCTCATCTCAGTGCCTATTGTCTTTAAGCATTGGACAAACTTACAAAGATGAGATATGGTGTGACGTTCTTCCCATGGATGTATATCATATATTGTTGGGAAGACCATGGATGTTTGATCGGAATGTACTTCATGATGGGCGCTTAAATACATACTCTTTTGCCAAGGATGGGAGGAAAATCACCTTAACCCCCATTCAACCTTCCCAAACCCCCAAACCATAAAAAGCCTTACAAAAGAACCTCTTATTCACCTCTCTTCTCCCAACCGAGTCTAACCCTAATTTTTTATCCTCCCCTTACCCTCTTTTATCAACCTCATGCTCATACTGCTCCTCAAAAGATGCCTTATGAATTTTTCCCTCAAAGAACCCCACTTCATAAAATTGACCTCTTTTATGAGAAGAAAGAAAATCCTTCCAGTTTGAGGACAAACTCTAAACAACCCGAGGAGAATAATGTATATATTCAAGGGGTTTATTTTCATTTCTCAAACTCCACTTCAACGAAGGTAAAAGTCCAACAAGATCATGCCTGGAAACGTTCACTTTTGGTTCCATTATATGAATTCCATGGTACAAGACACTTTAAGGAGTTTATATTGAACTTTAAAGTGCCTTTTTCAGAAGGAATTTTCAAATGGGGATTAAGAGTATCATGCACCATGTCCATAAATCCTACTACTATTATTGAGCTCAAGGAAGGTCAAGAGAAGCTTAAGGAGGCCAAGTAGAGAGCCCTCATATGCAAGAAAGCCGTAGACTAATAAGCTAGCACATCCGCATATACCCCCGGTTTTGTCATGCTTTTGCAGCAAAATGTAATGGGCCAAATTGCTGATGGTCCTTACATTAATCAAGCTTAAAGAATAAGCTTTCCAACAAGACTAACGACGTTTTATTTGGAGTTCATTTGGTTGGTCAACCTCAACCCACAAAATCGGATATCAAACTGCAGGCCAGTTTTGGGTAGTCTTCACTCTTTGACCCATAATGTTTGAACGGCTGATCCAAATGCTATGAAACCACCTCCCCTGGAAATTAGACATCCTAAGCTTTTCAATGAACCTAAGATCATCGAATTTGGACTAGTAACAAGGGAGATATGCATGTTTGAAGTTGGAATTGCTGCTGATGTGAATACATTTAATGCAAAACGCATAAGACTTGTGAATGCTTTTCATTTCGGCTATTGCTGCTTGGTTCCTCCTTCACAGCCGAGTTTCTTCCCCTCTAGCAAGGCCAAGACGTGTGGGAATGAATGGTGTATGAATCTCCTTTGCTGCTACACTCTTTTCACATCAAAAGACATCAAGAGACACACCTCTTCACCCTTGGTCCGAATGTAGCTGCAGCAAATTTACTTATTTTCTTCACACCCTTTCATGTATTTTTCTTCTACCTTTTTGTGTGTAAGGTCTCTACTATATAAGGGCCATAATCTATAGTCATTATGGATCAACTTGTGGATTAAGCAATACAAATTCAGCATTTGAGTGGATTCTCATTTGTGTGTTCAAAATCTGGTTCTATATCTTGAGTGTTGGCAATCTCAAGTGGTGTTTTAGGTCTCTTATTCTCATCTAGGTAGTGATTAACTTCTGTATCCTAAATTGGGTTAAGAGATTGCCCAAAGTTTGACTTGAGTGGCTCCATTGGATTATCTCAAAGTCAAGTCTTGAACTATCCTTTTTACTTTCCTAGTTTTCTCAATTACAAAAACCACAAAAATACTTAGCTTGGTCATTTGGGCTCTGTTTCACATACATCACCTATGACCAGAATGCGAGTATAGCGCTGCAGATGCTCTGAACAATTGTATGGATTGACTTTTTAAAGACGAGAGGCAATGATAGACATCAATAAAGGGAATTTATACATTCTCTCAATAATGAACATTAAATTTATCATTGCAAAACTCATGACAAATAAGACATAGAAAATCAAACATCGACAACAATAGCCGATGGTAGTCCCTACAATATACTTATAAATTTGAAGATAGGATTCTAAGTGGAGATTAGAAGAACATAAGAGTAGGAGGAGTTATCAATGATTCAAAGTTTCAATGTCAAATAAGAAGTATTAAAAATCATTATTTGTTCTATAAGAATTTAAATTTTATATCATCACACATATTTCATAAACCTAAATCAAAGAGTGAACCACAGAATTAAGATGTATGTACTCTTGCCATGCTCCGAAATCTAAATTTGAATTGCTAACTATTTTCCAATTCCAACTCTCGAAGTGGTAAAGGAGAAGCAGCAAATCTTGGAAATTAACGAAGCACGGTAATTGCGAATGACAATAGAGTTGATGGATGAGTGATGGTTGATAATGAGGAAGAAGAATAATACGTTGTTACAGTAGGTACAACTGGCAAACCTGAATCATGGGGCTACGTAGCAGTAGAGACTAGACAGTAGAGTCCACATACGTAGTGATTAGAGAGTGTCGAGAGGAAAGAGCATTGGTCAAGAGATATCCACACACATGCAGATAGAGACAGAGACAGAGACAGAACCTTTTGTTTTGCCATTCAAATGTTGCTCTAACCACGCCGTCAAAATTGCACCTGCCATCTTCAAATCGTACCGGTTCTGCGACTCTCTGTAAGATCCATCCCATTCGCATTCGGTGGAAAACCATGGTAGGAGATAGACCTAATAAAATTAATTTAAAGTTTAAAATCTGAATTAAATGATCTAAATTTATATTTAATTTGATATCTAAAGTTTGCTCAATTAAAAATGGATTCGAAATTTGAATTAATTCAAACTTAAGCACATTCGATTTAAAATTTTGTACAAAGTTGTTTGCTTTGACATGACAAGCGTATTGATCAAAAATTAATCGATTAGAAAATGATCCGAACTGAACCATACCAAATTCAAACCGAAGTGATTCAAAATATTACTTAATCTAAACATGGTCTGATGTAAACTTAATTCTATTCATATTTAAATTAAATGACTTATATATCAGGTCTAGTAGGAGGGGAAAAGGGTGCGAAGAACTGAAGAAGTAGAATATTTTTTGACTGACAGAGGAGAAGGATTGAGAAATATTTTTCAGGAGTGAACATGGAGACCAAAATTTTTTGAAGCAGTGGAGGGAAGTGCTAATTGGGCAACGGCGGCAGCGCAATGTAGAATGAGACAAACCCGTCAACTCCCCGTAAACGCAAAGTCGTCAGAAGGAATTGAAATCCACAGAGGTCAGAGGGTCTACTGTCCTCTCCTCCCCTCCCCTCAACCTCCCCGGGCCCCACCCCTCACCCTATTCTCTCCATGCAAGGTGCAGCTGCAGGCACAGCCCAGTCAGTATTCTCTCTCCACTCTCCACTCCACCCTAAGCCTATTATCTCACTTTCTTTTGTTTATTCATTTCGATTTTGATTCCCTCCCCAGCTTCCATTCCCCTTCCCGCTTTATATAATCATCCACTCGTACTTCCGTTCTCCAGAAAGAGAGGGGTATACAGAGAAAGAGAATCCCAAAAGCCACACTCTGAGAAAAACAAAACGCAACCCTAGAATAATCTACTAGCTATTCATCATTCATCAATGGCGGCGTTTCTCTCTCCTCTGTTCGTTCTCTCTCTTCTGATGGCCACCTTGTTCTTCGCTGCGGTTCCTTCTCATGCAGAAGAAGATCAAGCACTGTCCGATCTTGACGTCCTTCTCAAACTCAAGCACTCATTGCTCGCCCCAGGCAGAGGGGCTGGCCTCGAAGATTGGAAGGGCCAAAACGACGACGTGTCTGTCATTCCCAGAACGCACTGCAACTTCACCGGCGTCACCTGCAACGACGCGTTTCGGGTTGTGTCTCTCGACATCTCCTTTGTTCATCTCTTTGGTACCATCTCGCCGGAGATTGGGAACTTGGATAAGCTTGAAAGCCTCACCCTTGCCGCCGACAACCTAACCGGACAATTGCCCCCCGAAATCGCCGGCCTTACTTCGCTCAAGTACCTCAACCTCTCCAACAACGTACTCTCCGGCGAATTCCCCGGCGACGCTATTGGTGCCATGTCGGAGCTCGAGGTCATCGATGTCTACAACAACAATTTCACCGGCCCACTGCCGTTGGAAGTCGTCCAATTGAAGAAGCTCAGGCAGCTCAGTTTTGGAGGAAACTACTTCTCCGGCGAGATTCCAGAGATGTACTCCGAGATGGAGAGCCTCAGTGTTCTCGAGCTCAACGGAAACTCTCTCTACGGGAGGATTCCGGCCAGTTTGAGTCGGCTTTCGAATCTGACGAAATTGCGGTTAGGATACTTCAACTCTTTTTCCGGCGGAATCCCTCCCGAGTTCGGTTTCATGAACTCGCTTCAATACCTAGAAATCGCAGGCTGTAATGTCTCCGGCGAAATTCCGAGGACGTTTCGGAACCTGAAGAATCTCAACACTCTGTTCCTTCAGGAAAACAATCTCTCCGGCGAGATTCCGTCGGAACTTTCAGAGATGGTAAGCTTGATGTCGTTGGATTTGTCGGTGAACTCTTTCACCGGAGAGATTCCAGAGAGTTTCTCTCTCCTGAAGAATCTGACACTTCTAGGGCTATTCCACAACAACCTCCATGGCCCAATCCCGGCCGCCATTGGCGACCTTCCGAATCTGGAGGTTTTGGAGGTTTGGAGCAATAATCTGACCTATACTTTGCCGGAAAACCTGGGGAAAAATGGGAGGTTGTATATCTTGGATGTGGCGTCGAATCATTTCACCGGAACAATCCCTAAGGATCTCTGCAAGAGCGGCAAGTTGAAGTGGCTTACTCTCCTCGACAACGCCTTCTACGGCGGCGTTCCGGCGGATCTCGGCGGATGCCGTTCGTTGGAGCGGCTGAGGATTGGGAAGAATCAGCTCAATGGCTCTGTTCCGCCGGGAATCTTCAATCTGCCGAAGGTTCAGGTCGTGGAGCTGAATGATAACCAATTCTCCGGCGAGCTTCCTTTGGAGATGTCCGGGGATAAGCTCGGCCAGCTTGACCTCTCGAATAATCTTTTCGCCGGAGAAATCCCGCCGGCGGTTGGGAACTTGAGGAGCCTCCAGAAGCTTCTGCTCCAGAACAACCGATTCGCCGGCGAGATTCCCGCTGAGCTTTTCAAGTTGAAGCAGCTTCAGACGTTGAATGTCAGTGCTAACAGCCTCTCCGGCGAGATTCCGGCTGAAATAGGAGAATGCTCTGGTCTCATCGCCGTTGATTTTAGCCGCAACAGTCTCTCCGGTGAGATTCCGTCGTCTGTGTCGAACCTTAGGGTCTTAGGGATCATGAACTTATCAAGGAACTCTCTCACCGGCTACATCGCGCCGGAGCTCGGCTCCATAGTCAGCCTCCTCGTCCTCGACCTCTCTGAGAACAACTTCTATGGCCGGATTCCCACCGGCGGCCACCTTTCCGACTTTAAGACGGCGTGGTTCGCCGGGAACCCTAACCTCTGCTGGCCTCGCCATCCACTGCCCTGCCCTGTCTACTCCCCTGCCTTCAAGCGTCACCACACGGTGTCGTTTAGCTCCTCCAAGATCATCATCCTAACCATCGGACTAATCACCCTAATCCTCCTTTCCCTGGTGACTCTAATCATCCAGCGGAGGAGGCATCTAGAAGGTTCCAAAGGGTGGAAGATTGAGCGGTTCCAAAAGCTAGATTTCAAGGCAGAGGATATAACAGAGTGCTTGAAAGAGGAGAACATCATAGGCAAAGGTGGGGCAGGGACGGTTTACCGGGGGACAATGCCGGACGGGACCGACGTGGCGATAAAGCGGCTGGCGAACCGGGGTGGCCAGAATGATCTTGGGTTTTGGGCCGAGATCGCGACATTGGGGCGGATCAGGCACCGGTATATAGTGAGGTTGTTGGGGTATGTGAGCAACAAGGA
Organism: Carnegiea gigantea; assembly: GCA_029747015.1. Lineage (NCBI taxonomy): Eukaryota > Viridiplantae > Streptophyta > Magnoliopsida > Caryophyllales > Cactaceae > Carnegiea > Carnegiea gigantea. The sequence goes on from JAKOGI010000207.1 coordinate 599,729, forward strand.
GACCAACTTGCTAGTGTATGAGTACATGCCTAATGGGAGTCTTGGGGAGAAGCTGCATGGGCCCAAAGGGGCTCACTTGCAGTGGGAGATGAGGTACAAGATTGCAGTGGAAGCTGCCAAGGGGCTTTGTTACTTGCACCATGATTGTAGCCCAAAGATATTTCATAGGGATGTCAAGAGCAATAACATATTGTTGGACTCTGACTATGAAGCCCATGTTGCTGATTTTGGGCTGGCTAAGTTCCTAAGGGATGCTGGTGCTTCTGAATGCATGTCCTCTATTGCTGGCTCCTATGGCTACATTGCTCCTGGTAAGTTCTTTCAATTCTTCCAACTTTTTAAATTGGATTATGACAACTTTATTTGCTGTTTGCTTTCAGCTGGTATAGTTTGTGGAAATTGAATGTTTGGAACAAGGAGGATAAAACCTGGATTAAAACTTACAATATTTTTTTGTGTTTGTTGTTGAAATATTTCAAGTTTGAAGGACCATGAACCATAAGAGTTAAGACATGAAATTTTTTTAATCATAAGCTAGTTTTCTAACTCTTAGTATAATCATCAGTTGGATGCCACATAGTGAGAAAATTAACTGATATAGCAAGTTACTGAATACCATTATGGTGAGTAAATAAAAACCAAAAAGGTAGGATTTGAAGTATGTAAGGAGTTAGGTGTGTAGATAACGTTAGGTTACACGAGAGGTAACTTTATGGCATCCTTGATGATATGTGGTTCTCAAATGGGAGATGAGTAAAAAGAATAGGAGCATATAGCCATACATGCCGAGAAAGTAAAACAAGGGGATATCTGAATATCTGATAAATTAAAAGAGTTGTACTTGGTTTTGAATGGATAAGCCTGTTTTGGCATGAGTTGTGAGACATAGGAAGCAAGAAGTCAGATGAGAAAGAGGCAAGTATCTTGAAAACAACCTATGGGACTGTCTCATTCAAGAATTAGTATAACAGATGTAGATAGATATAGGTGCAATTTATCCATTTCATGAGCATTTTCTCTCCCTCCTCCCCCTCCCCTTGTTTTGATTTTTCAAGTTTTAATCAGAGTTAGATGGAGTATGGTGAGAAAATTAACTGATACAGCAGGTTGTTGAATACTATTTGTTAGTGTTGAGTAAATAAAAACCAAAAGTATACTGAAGGTTTGAAGTATATAAGGATTAAGCTGTATAGATAATGTTAGATAGCATAAGTGGTAACTCTATGACATCTTGGTGATATCTGGTTCTCAAATGGGAGGCAAATGAGTAAAACGAGTAGGAGAACATAGGACATAGCTATACATGGCGAAAAAGTAATAGAAAGAATAGCTGAATGTCTAATAAATTAAATGGGATCTGTTTGGTTTGGAATGGATAAGCCTGTTTTGGCATGAGTTGTGACACATAGGAAGCAAGAGCTCAAAAGAGAAAAGGCATGTATCATGAAATCAGCCTACGAGACCTCACATTCAAGAATAAGTATAACACGTATAGATACGATACAGTTGCAAATACAATTCATGGGCCTTCTCTGTATCTCCATCTCTTTCCTGCACGCTTTTTCAAGATTTTTCTAGAGTTAGGGCCCTTTTTTGGTTTATAATCACTTGGTTTACATTTTAAATGGAACAAGCTGTTAGCCATAGGTAAGTGAAACAGGGCAAAAAGGAAAAAATACATATCAAGCTCAGATGCGCACTAGATTACATCCAAAGGGATCAGAATGAGGTGGCAGACCCTACATGCCACAAACACGCGCAATCTTTCATCACAACTTGATAATATATTGCACCAGCCGGGAATCGAACCCGGGTCTGTACCGTGGCAGGGTACTATTCTACCACTAGACCACTGGTGCTTGATGTGTAGCTCCGTATAGTTACTTATTATATCCTCTCTCTCACTCTTTTTTTTGGGGGGGGGGGGGTGTTGGTGTCTGCTGGCCATTTGGGCTGTAAACAATTCTCTTATGTTGGGCTCTCAAGGGATTTCCAGGCTTCTGTTTGAAAGCCCTACTATATTAGTGGCTGAGTTATGCTCCAAACTGTTTCCTATCTGCATTTTGAGACACCTAGTGATCAAAAGGTTGCTCTGTTGTTGTAATGTGCTATTCATGATCAACTGCATAACCCATACTGGACCGGATTTTACTTGGGTTGATTTATATGGTAAACAACCGTGCTAAAAAACTAGCAAAGTTCATTGAAACTAGCAAAGTTCGTTACTCATTTAATATACAAAAGGCATACATCTAGAGCGATGTACATGTCTGGTTATTGGGTTAGGTCTTAGAACTTAGCTTTGTTCTGTCTTTTGCTTATGCATTTTCAGTAGTCAGATTGCATTCCAGGGTTTCATGATTAAATATCTGCTTTGATCCAACGTCGCTGAGTTTGTTCAACACGAATGGGTGAAAATCTGTGACTGATTACTTCAAAGTTCAAACTTGTCTTTGTTAAAAGGCGTTCTCATCTTATTACCTTTGTTTCTCTGACTGTTGTCACTGTTGAATTTATGATAGGCTTTAGAGTTCTGCTACAAGTCTTTTCGAAATGAGGTTGCCTTACTTGTCTTATACCTATTTCTAGTCTTAGGGCCTCAACCATGCTCATAGTATTAGACTTGTAGTAGTTATATGATTAGGTTGAGTGCAAGTCATTAGGTCAGTAATAAACAGTTGACCCATGCGAAATCATATTGAAAACTAATGGAGTTGGATGTTAAATTATGATAATTGTAAGCTAGGTACTGGATAACTGAATGAATTGATCATTTAGTTCACAAATAGTTCGATTTCAGTGACTGCTTGTAATGACTATAAGCTATAACAGGCTGTGTTCTAACTGGAGAAATGAAATGAATATGTGCAGCATATAGACAGGTTTTGGCAATATTAGGTGACAACTTCTTAATGTCTTTCGTGGGATGTGGTCATCAAGTGGCAGTAAGATGAGCGAGAAGAGTAGGAAGTGTAAAGGCCTATATGGGTAGAATCTGAAGTCTGAACCAAAGTCTTTAGAACCATCCTTGAGGGAATTTACTAGTTAATTTAGTTGGCACCCACAAAGGGAGAGTATTAGAAAGGGACAATATACTAGTATGGGGGAGGGTCTGGGTTTTAATTAAAAGGCAAAAGAACGTAGATAAATTCTATACATGCTTTGTGACTTGTGAGCATCTTTTACTGGAGTTATGTCATGTCATTGGGATACACTATATATCGTTTCAAAAACATTGGATTATGTTTGATTTATCTTTCACTGACATTGCATTGAAATCATGACCTCAAACTCGGAAGGCCGGGTTTGCTAACTTTGGTTGAGTCTCTAGGGGTTGGCAATAGAGACATAGGTAAAAGTCAAACTAACATGGGCTTTTGTTTGTGCTTCCTCCCCTTCTCCCCCCCCCCCCCCAAAAAAAAAGAGAAAAGGTAAAGCCAAAAAAGGTGGCACTAAACCAGCCAACAAAAAAAGGGGCACTATATGAGTCATTAGGGTAGTGGGGCAGTATAAGTAAAAAAAAGTAATCAAGCTCAGATTACGCACTAGCATCCATCAGAGTGATCAGAATATGGATGGCAGACCCATGCCATAAATAAGTGCAGTCTTCTTCACAGCTTGACAAGATTTTGCACCAGCCGGGAATCGAACCCGGGTCTGTACCGTGGCAGGGTACTATTCTACCACTAGACCACTGGTGCTTGATGTGGTTGTAGTTTATATCCTATCTATAATTTTGGAACCTGGAGCCGTGCAGGAGTGGCACCTTTTCCCAATTAGTTTTTAGGAGAATAGAAACAAAATCATTAGCTCTAAATAGTGGTTAGGTTTGGCCACTTGGGCTATAAATTATTGTACTCTATATTTCTGTGTTAGGCTCTTCCGCGTTTCAAGGCACCAAATTCAAAGTTGGCACATAGCAGCTCCTAAGTAGCCATCATAGAGATGTGCACTGCCCTTCCTCCTCCTTCGTCCGTTCTTTCCATGGCTGCCCTCATTAGGATGCTACCATTTCTCAATGGGGATGGATGGGCCCCTAGAGACTGTCCCACATGTTAAAAATTAGATAAAACAGAATAAAACCAATTTTATTGCTTGATTGATTGTCCTCTTAACTGCTGTCTAAAAGGGTGTTTGACTTTGCTTTTCTACTACTATAGCTGTTGATAGTGAGAGAGAATAATGGAACATAAGGGCAGTGGCTTTGATGCGTGCGTAAGTGGGCTTACTTTGAACATATGAGATTACTAAATATCTAGAGTTAAGTTGTGTATCACTAATCGCTTCTGTGATTTGTTAAATCTAGTTATGTTCCTATGAACAAAAATTAAAGCTTGGCCCCTGTTGTTCTTAAAACGTGTGTATGAGTTATGATGGGTTCTAGACTACAAAGTAAAGCCCAAGTGTTGCCAAAATGAGGATGGTTCACTAGGATTTAGACGTATATAGACTTGATGCCTCGATATTACCCATGACATTAGTCCTTTAGTAGTTTAGGTTAGATTACGCACAACTATTATTGTTATGTTAACAAATTAGGACACATGTTCAAGAAAATACTAGTCAAAGTGGATCTTAATATTTAGTAATTTGACTTTAGGCTAGATTCAAGACTATTGATTGGGTTATTGCATAATATACTGGTGGTTAGTATTCAATTGTTGACTTGGAAGAGAGGCAGTGAATACATTTGTTCTATAGACAGATTTTGATTGTGTTGGTTTTAGCGATAACTTTATATCTTGGCTGGGTTTTTGTTGTAATGGGAGTAGGAAATTGATAGAGAAGAGTGGGATCACACTTGGCATAAGCATCCTTTTGTGCATCTTTTTGTGTGTGCGCAAAAAGGCTGTAGAAAGGCAGCCTATTTGAACTCATGTCTAGTGCTAACCATGCAAGACATCAGAAGGCTTAGTTGACAGGACAAAGGAGGTGCCTGGGAATTTCATTAAGACAATGCAATCTATATGTCTTCGATCAGCACTCTAGCTAGTTATGACTTACATGGCTACTATTTTTCCTTAATTTTTTTTTGACCCTCGGCTGCTTTACAGGTTATTTCAGCTCTGTTTTGCTTTTATGAAATGGTCTTTAAGGTATTAAAAATTAGTTGGATATGCCTAGCATCAAAGGCTGAACTTGTAAGGAATGAATGTGAGGGGGAAAAAATAATAAAGCTCAGAGATGCGCACTAACTTCCATCTCAAGGATCAGAACATGGTGGCAGATCCTTGTGCCACATCCTGGCGTGATCTTTCATCATAGCTTGATGGTAGTTTGCACCAGCCGGGAATCGAACCCAGGTCTGTACCATGGCAGGGTACTATTCTACCATTAGACCACTAGTACTGCTGTGAACATGGCTCTAGTTTTCGTGATATAATTAGCAGAAAGAAAGGTCATTAAGTGCAACACCTTATTAATTAAACGCCAAATTGATGGAACATTAACATGAACTTTTTTGGCCTAGGTTTGACCATTTAGGCCATTAGTTATTGTATTCCACATTAGAGTTCATTGATTTTTAGGTTTTACATTTAAAGCCTGCATATGCTAATGCTTGGGTGTGGAGTTCTTTAACCCTTTTGTTTGGCCTGTATTGTAAGTCTACTTCTGAACTAATATCATGATTCTAAGTTCCAAGCGTGTGGTTCTCATGAACTGCAAGGTTGTACTCAACCCTAGGTGCGCAATTTATTACGTATACCCGAAATTATGTACTCTCATATCATATTTATATATTTTTTTATGGTTTATTTGTCATATGTTCTTTTTTAAATATATACTTAATGACATATACTTGTAAGAGTATATACTCTTATGAGTACGATGCGGGCTTTGCCCTAGGCAGGTTGGCACAACACCACAATATTGATCCTTCATTCCTGCTGAAGTGCGTTCTTGGTTTGAGATGCGTGCTGCCTTGCTTTTAATAGGTAGTTAGGTACTAAGCAATATACTAGCTTATGAACCCTCCCCCCCCCCCCCCCCCCCCCCCCCCCACCCCAAAAAAAAAAACACAAAAAATGCTAAAAATACAAGAGAGTTAGAAATTTTCTTGACACGTTGAAGAAGGCAGACCACGGTGGGACTACTTGGGTCAATCAAATCAAGTACATTGCACTGATTGGATGTATATGATGTGCAGCTCCAGTCAAGAAACATTTAAATCGCTTTTCCTTGGATTATTGTACAGAAGGCAGAACATTTCAGTTGGGTTCTGGTTAACGACTTAGGTTTTCCATTTTTATCTGCTTTTTCTTTTTAGTTATTTTCAGTAGCTAGATTACGTCCCATGGTTTGATGATTAGAAATTCTGTGTACTTGTCCACATGTGCAAGTTCTGTTTGAATGTATACTCAACAGAATAGAGAAATATGGTAGCTAATCTGCTTGCCCATGTTACTCTGACTTGATTCGCAGAGCCAACTCTGGGTACATGGCTTTATGAAATATTCAACCGTATTTTCAGAAGTATTGTCTGTTTTTGGCCTAAATGAGCTGTTATTGACCATACTTTTGCTCAGCTGTTAGAGCAGATTGTTCTGTTTAATCTCTGCACTGATCTCTGAATTGAACTCTTGCTTTTGTAGTTTGAATGTTAACAGGAGAAATTAAAAAAAAGGTCTCTGTTGGTTCTTGAGTTGGAGAGTATCACCACAATTAAATGCACTTACGTTCTCTTTCATCTGTGAACAGAGTATGCTTACACACTGAAAGTAGATGAGAAGAGCGACGTGTACAGCTTTGGAGTGGTGCTGCTAGAGCTGATCACAGGGCGTAAGCCAGTGGGAGAGTTTGGGGACGGGGTGGATATAGTGAGATGGATCAAGAAGACTCAGTCTGAGCTGTCTCAACCATCGAATGCAGCCTCAGTTCTGGCTATACTAGACTCTAGGCTAACTGGGTACCAGCTTTCCAGTGTTATCAACATGTTCAAGATTGCAATGTTATGTGTCGAGGATGAGAGGTCTGACAGGCCCACCATGAGGGAAGTGGTTCATATGCTCACTAATCCTCCTCCACAGCGTATCAATTCTACACCAAGCTTGCTTTGAAAGGCCAATTGGGCACTTTGATCTTCCGGATCTACCATCTGGGTATGAGACTAATTTTTTGAGTAAACAAAAGCAGATAGGTATAATAATCCCTTGTTGCCAGGAAATCAGAGGAGGAGATGGATTTTGTTGTTCTGGGCAAAAGCCAAGCTAATATGATGAATATGGGATTTTATTGATAGTAAGATATACTTAACTAAAATGTATATATACATAATAAATTTATGTAATATTGGTTATTCAAATCAATTTACATGGAGCTTTATGCGACAGTGGTGAGTTATGGTTGCTGCTTGTTTCCAGCGAGTGTTTGCATATCTGTATCGTCAATCAATTGATTGGAATGATCATCAGAACAAGAAAGCGTAATGCATGGCAATTTTTTTAGATGTTCGCTTTGATCCAGTTGCATTGGCTGATACTCGAGGGTTGGAGTTCTGAAGGTGGAGTGATGTTGACTGGAAAATTAGCAGGCACCTGCTCCTGGAGACTAAACAGTCCCTCTCTCCTCAATCCCTCAACCCCCAGGCAAGATGTCAAACGTTACCTCGTTGTCTCTCTATCAATCCCAGTGGTAGCTTTCGCTGGCTATTTTACTCAGAACTCCGCAATGTATAGAAGGGTGCCCCAACCAAATACTAGACAACCGAGCAAAATTTCACCCTTTCCTGTATAACCTGTTGAATGATACCATGGTTCTGATCGTCCCGTTGAATATAAGTGCGGTGATCAAAGATGTACTTGATGATGACCAGGCTACCGAATTACTACTTGAATATAGGCGTGGTGGTCAAAGATGTACTCGATGATAACCAGGCTTGCCAATGTTAAGCTTGGGATTGCTCCTGTAATGGACTAAAGTTTGCCTATGCGGTTGCATTTTAAGCAGAACAGCCTCTGCAGTCTGTCAGGTACGAAGGTCCTGTCACTTCTATGCTTATATCTGTGACTAATAGCATCCTCTTTCAATATTGGGCGTCAATTATGCTTAAGGCAAGCACTTGCTCAATTTGTTGCGTTCATCCAAATCATGCATCTTAAGAGCTTTCCCAGCCACGGGAACGCGTGGGGGCAAGTGGGTCCTGCGTGTCCCATGCGTGCCTAGGAAGCTCTGCCGACATGAGGGAAACGGGAGGGGCACGCGAGCCAACACGCCAGCCTGTTCCCCCTCATTCCTTCATTTTTTGTCCTTTTCTGATTTTTTTATTTTTTTTCTTTTTTTTCCCTGATAAAAAAATATTATTTACGTAGTTGAAAAAAAATATATTATAAGGTGGGTTTATGTTAGGCGCTAATTTGTCATATTTTACGTATCCCTTTTATCTAATTTTAGCTCATATAATAATATAATCTTTAGGATCTTTACTTGTTTTGTTTCCTTTTGTAGGCAATAAACTTCAATCGAGCAAAACGCCGCAAAAAGGAGCGAAGACAGACAAGAAGAGCAAAAGAAGGCACAAAGGGACGATGGTCGACTGCTCCACCGTGCCAGAGATGTGGCACGGCCGTGCCATCTCCCCGCTCCTCGCTCACCCGATTTTCTATTTAAGCCCTTTCGAGCGTTTTTGTTCGGGGTCTCCCCGTGGGGGCTCTCTCTGGCGATTTTAAGCTAAGTTTTAGGTTAATTTATCAAATAAAAATCTCAGTAGGAGGATTAGATTAGGATTGAAAATTGTAATCTTAGATTCAAGTTTTGGATTTCAAGTTCTTTCTATCAATCAAGATTAAGTTTTCTTCCCTTTTTCTCTCTCTTTTTCATATGTTGTTCATGTTTATGTTTGGCTAGTTTAATTCTTGCATTTGAATTATTCAGTTTAAATGCTTAGTTTTTATCGTTAATTCATGATTTAGTTAGTTTGATTAGATTAGATTTTCATTCCCTTCCCTTCTTGTTCATGTTTGTCTTCTTCTTCGCTAGTCTAGGTTTAGTTTGGGTCTGTGTGTTTTGTCATGTTTAGTAGTTAGATTGTGTTGTTTTGGTTGTGATTTGCCTCTTAATGGCTCATTGATTGTTGTTATGCCTTTACCCATCTTGTTTATACTGAAATTTAGAGTTTTCTTTCATGCTCTCCAAGTGTTCGACGAAATGCTTGAAAGAGCTTTCCTCCGTGTTTTATGGACATTGAACTTATGCTGAGAGGTAAGATTAATTGTCTAGTGTGGTAGAGAGAATAGTTGGGATTCGAACATGAAAATAGTCTCGGTCGTTAGCTAGGTCAAGGGTTATCAATCTTGTAGTTTAATTGCGCTAATCCCATGAACATAGGAGGTTAGAACAATTAGACTAGCACATGACCCTTGAGAGAGGGTTTGTGTGGTCTTTAATGATGTAACCGATCATATCTAAATACTAGCATAAGTTGAGAAGGTTAAAGTTTGACTTGATTAGTTGGTTTATCTCATGTTTAATCATAATCAAAGTATTTCTTTTTGTTTTAGTAGTTTAGTTAAGTTTTCTATCCCTTCTGTTTTGCCCAACTTGAAACGCTTTAATTAGTTCTGGTACTTGAAAACCCAGCACCCTGCGGACGACACCCCGAGTACTCATCAATGCCCCTTGCACTTGGGGTTTGTAAATATTAAAATTTTCCTAACAAGTTTTTGGCATCGTTGTCGGAGAGTTGGCGCATTCCAATATTAGAGCTTACTTGGGTATTCGCGACTAGGCTTTTATTTTGGAAAAAAATTGAAAATTTTTTTTAAAAAAATATGTCTTTTTCTCACTTTTCCCAATATAAGCATGAATTGTTTTGGAGTTACTATGATAGATTACATGCTTTTCTTGCTCATTGTGATTTTCATTTGAAAAAGTATGAAATTTTGAATACAGTTTATGAGTGTGTGAATTGTGAGACCCATACTCTCTTAGAATATTGGGATTTTTGTGCTAAAATGTTGACGAAGCTTCGGATTTTTTGGATTGATTGGCTCAGGATACTTACGAATATGAGATTAGTTACACTAATTCATACATCCTACCCTCTTGCGTCCCTGATTATACTCCTCCCATGTGTGAAATTTGCCATTGTTCTGATCATGATAGTAATTCTTGTCCCTATTATATTTTTGGTGAGGGCTTTGCTAGACTTAGCAATATGATAGAGACAATTAATGAGCAACAAATTGAGTTTGCTAATAAAATGCAGGAGTATGACCTATCACCTGAGATTGACCTTAAGTTTAGTTCTCACAGCCTTGATGTTAATCTATGTGATGATGGTGCGTCTTTCCCTTCTCTAGAGTTCAGACTAGAGGAAGTATTCGACCCTCCCTTGACTATTTACCCATTGTTGCTCTATCCTCACCTAGCACTTTTAGGAACAACACTGTATTTATCATGACCTTTCTTGATATACCTTCCCCTTTAGCTCATTCAAAGGAGTTCGAGGTAGGTGAGACCTTTGGTATTAGCGCTAGTGTTGAGGAGGATAATACTCGTTCTGAGTCAGGTGATGTTTCTATTGAGGTGCAAGATCTTCACGAGATTCCCACAGGGACTTCATGTGTGGATCTTGTGGTTGCGGGCCCAACTAGTCCTGATTTTGTTGATAATATATCTCCCAACCTTCTTGATACATTCCATGCTGCTTCTTCATGTTCACCACCCTCCCCTTCCCGTGAGTGCTGTGATATGTTGCTTATTGATTCTCATGTGATACTTGAGGGGAATGAGGTTGACTATTCTGAGTCCCCGGATACCTTTAGAGGGTATGACCCGTCCCTTGATCCTTATAGTCTTTACCTAGAGGACATGCTTAGAAAAATCATATTTACCTATTGCATTCTATTATTCTACTGATTTTTCCAAGGCATTCGATAAGTTCAGGAAAGCACTTGCTATCATTCCTCGAATTATGTTTGCGTGCTCTTACTTGCATTCATGTGAGTTGCATGCTCAGGCATTTGATAAGCTCTTATGAGCTTTGACGGCATCCGAGTCACCGCTGTGAGTCCTGAGCGATTATGAGGAGTGACTGATGCTCCTTATGCCTCCACAGTACCATCTTAGCGAGGCATCGTTTAGGTGCACACAGCACCTAACTTGGTATGATCGTTCTAACCCTTCTCCTTTCTCCTCTTTTCTTTTCTTTCTTTTCTTTTTGTTTAGTTATGAGTACTAGGTTGTGTTTAATTGTGGATATTAGGATTGTGTTTTTGTTGATGATCAACTTTTAGGTGAAATTTGGGATGTCGTTAAGCAAACTAAGGGCTATAATTACCTTTTTGCTTTGTTTTCTTTTTTGTGTGTTTTGTTTTGTGTGTCTTATGTGTGTGATTTTGCTTTCTTTGTTTTTGTGTGCTTTTGTAGAGATAATGACTCCTTGGCTCCCAATGAGAACATTGTGAGATTTAGGTGTGGGGGTGGAAAGTCATATACCCTTTTGTGCATATTTTTGTGAAAAATTTTCACTTTTGTATAGTTTTTCTTTTTGGTTTTGGGGAAGTTTCATACGATTCTGATCAGCTTAAATCCCCTGTGTCTTAACTATTAGTTTGTATATAAGTATGATGTACATGATAGATCTTCATCCTCAGTGTGTCATTCTAGGTCCTAATTCTAACTTCAGTTGTTCATTATCAATGTGTAATCCAATCCCTATTCATACCATTATCATTATCTTAGGGTCTCAATCTTCCGTGATCGGCTCTCCCACTTGTCTTGTACACGGTTACTTTGGTTTTTGTGTGCATTTCAAAAAAAAAAGGGAGAAAAAAAAATAAAATTTGAAATGACAAGTATCCCTTTGAGGCATGCGCTACTGGACGTTATCCTTCGAGGCAGTACTGCTATTAGGAATGCTTGCTTTCTATGTTAATAAGCCAATAATGTAATTTGTGTCAGTCATGTGGAATTAAGTTTGATTCTGATAAGCCTAAGTCCCAGGATGATGATACACTTACATATTATCACTGGGATGGATTCAAAGTTTTGATGTACAGTGGGGTAAAAAGTTAGTGCTTTGATATCATCCATGGGAATAGAGAGCCTTGATGTGTACATTGTAACTATATGGGAGCTAATATCTTTGTTACAAGAGTGATTTGGTTGGTTAGAACTTGCACAGCTTTCTCTCTTTTATATATTTGTGTGTCTGTTTGTGAACCCAAAAGGATTTTCTGTTTTTCTTTCTCTTTTTACTTTTCTTTTTGAAGATTTTATAGGTATATCTTCTGCAAACCCTCACGCGACCTCATTCGTCTACTTGGGGGAACCAAGGGGTTTAAAGGGCTTGTTGCATACGCCAAATGCAACTGTGATTCCTACGACAGTGAGTTAGATTCTTAGGTTACAGCTTCTTTTGTTTTGATTAGGACGACCAAAAGATAGGTGTTGGGGTATTTGTTAGACGATAATTTGCCGTATTATGTGCTTCTTTTATCTTATTTTAGCTCGTATAATAACATAATCTGTAGAATTTTTACTTGTTTTGTTTGCTTTTGTAGACAATAAACTTCAGTTGAACAAAAGGCCGCGAAAAGGAGCGAAGACGGATAAGAAGAGCAAAAGAAGACAAAAAGGACGATGGTCGACTGCGCCACCGTGCCAGAGATGTGGCACGGTGGGGCCGTGCCACCCTGGAATGGTGGGGTCGTGCCACCTGGCACGGTCGTGCCGCCGCCCTGCTCATCGCTCGCTCGATTTTCTATTTAAGCCCTTTCGGCGTTTTTGTTCGGGGTCTCCCTGTGGGGGCTCTCTCTGGCAATTTTTAGGCTAGGTTTTAGGTTAATTTATCAAATAAAAACCTCAATGGGAGGATTAGATTAGGATTGAAGATTGTAATCTTGGATTCAAACTTTGGATTTCAAGTTCTTTCTATCAATCTCTCTTTTTCATATGTTGTTCGTGTTTATGTTTTGCTAGTTTAATTATTGTATTTAAATTGTTCAGTTTAAATGGTTAGTTTTCGTCATTAATTCATGATTTAGTTAGTTTGATTAGATTAGATTTTCATTCTCTTCCCCCTTTTGTTCATGTTTGTCTTCTTCTTTGCTAGTTTATATTTAGTTTGGATTTGTGTGTTTTGTGGTGTTTAGTAGTTAGATTGTGTTGCTTTGATTGTGATTTGCCTCTTGATGGCTAATTAATTGTTGTTAGATATTTACCCATCTTGTTTATACTAGAATTTAGAGTTTTCTTTCATGCCCTCCAAGTGTTCGGCAAAATGCTTGAAAGAACTTTCGTCCGTATTTTAGGGACATTCAACTTATGCTGAGAGGTGAGGTTGATCATCTAGTGTGGGAGAATAGCTGGGATTCGACCATGAAAATAGTTTCGGCCGTTAGTTAGGTCAAGGGTTGCCAATCTTGTACTTTAATTGCGCTAATCCCATTAAAATAGGAGGTTAGAACAATTAGACTAGCTCATGACCCTTAAGAGAGGGCTTGGATGGTCTTTAATGATGCAACCGACCATCTCTAAATACTAGCATAAGTTGGAAAGGTTAAGGTTTGACTTGATTAGTTGGTTTATCTCATGTTTAATCATAATCAAAGTATTTGTTTTTGTTTTAGTAGTTTAGTTAAGTTTTCTATCCCTTCTGTTTTGCCCAACTTGAAACGCTTTAATTAGTTATGGTACTTGGAAACCCAACTCCATACGGACGACACCCCAGGTACTCAACGATGTATTTTGCAATTGGGGTTTATAAATATTAAAACTTTCCTAACAGTCCATATAAAATATTTTATTATATAATTTAAGTTAGAGTTCCATTGGTTAGGAAAGTGATGGAATGCAAGTTTCAAAAATGTAGAACTTTTGATGATGTGACAAGCCTGAGTTTCAAAAATTGGAACTGTAGCATGTCATGTCAGCAAAAGGTTCACAATTTTAGAACTTACATTTCTTCATTTTCACAACCAATAAAACTCATTTCAGGACAAATGAATTAATTATTTTATTTTGGACCCACCTTATAACACGCAACTATTTTTTAAACTATTTAAATAATATTTTTATTTAAAAAAATAAAAACAAATAAAAAAATCACAAAAGGACAAAAATTTTTGTCTCGTGGGGAGAAACGCATGTGCATTCTTTCCCCGTATCACACGCGTTTTCTGTTGGCTGGGAAGACAGGAAGTGTCACGCAGTAGACACGCGGGCCCCACACCTGCCTGGCTCGTCTACCGCTGCTATTGCTCTAAGTAAGTCGCTTACATCTCGTCACTTACCACTGAAATGTTAATTGTTATTAAACATGCCTGAAGTATAAAACCATTCTTGATCAAAAAAAAAAGTATGAAACTGTTGGAAATGTCTTAGAGCATGTGCAGCAAATCACTCGCCCGATGAGAGAGAGAAAGCCAAGCGAGGGGCATGTCGGCTCGAGGCTATACGCGGAGTGGCTCAAGCGCGCGCTTCGGCGAGCTGCTACGGGCCGCAAGGCAGCCCTCCAAATATTTTTTTGTCCTTTCCCCCTCAAAACGACGTCGTTTGGGGGTTTGACTATTTGTTTTTTTTTATATAACTAAAACAGCTAGCCTGGGCAGAAAAGGACAAAAGCCTGTGAGAAAGCATGGTTGGGACTGATGAATCGTGGACTGCTGGGCAGGTAGAGGGAGCAACGAGAATCTCTGCCTTTTGATTTTTTTTTTTTTTTTTTTGGTATCTATGAATTTGTGTATAAATGTATGAAATAGCTTGTGTTTTTCTTACTCACAAATTCATTCATCTTTTCCCCTACGTTTTCAATATATCATTTTTCTTTGCATATATATTCAGTTTTTATATCAAGAAAGAAGTGAAAGAAAGAGTAAGAATTTATATTGTTAGCTTCCTTAAATGTTTAATGTTTGTATATTGAAGTTGATATTTTATTTCACTAATGTTGTTATTTTTGTATTAGTAGAGAAACTTGTTGGTGTTTATATTTTGTTCATATATTTATGATAATGATTATATGTTTTTAATATAGTAGCTATGATTTTATTTATCAAATGTTTTGGTAGAATAATTTTAGTGATGTTATTAAAAGATTTATGGGCATAAAAGTAGGATTCACTCTTTGGTGTAATTAAAAGAATTATATGTTAATGAATATGTTAATAAAATTAAGAAATTTGTATAATTTTGTTCTTTGTGGTGACCATTTGTAGCAACAACGAAGTGAAGTTATGAATTTATAAATTCATTTGTGTTAAATTCTTTATTTTGTACTTTTAAAATTGGTAATTTTAGTTTCTAACATTGTTGTTGTTTGTATTTGTAGAGAAGTTTGAGTTGCTCATCCAATGAACAAACAAATGAAGAAAATTGTAAGTTGCTATTTAATTTTTAATGTGTTAGAAAAAATTATTATGTGGTAGTTGATGTGTTAAATGTTAAAAACGTTATATTTTATTAATATAGTAGCAAGAGATGAATAATATAGTGGACAACTTAATTTGAAATTTTTAAATATTATTTGCGTAAGTAGGAGATAATTAAAATTTGATTATATGTTGTGATTATATGTTATTAACTTACCAGTATGATTAAATGTTTTAGGAAACACTATGAGAATAATGTTTTCATATGTTTGAGCATGTGAATGAAGTTAAGATAATTAAATTGGTGGGATTCTTAGACTATTAATTTGGAATTTTTTTCTCTACGAGAAACAAAAAATATAGAAGAGAAATAATTGAAATTCTGCCATGAAAGATTGTTTGTCTAAAAGAGCTGTTTGTCTAAAAGAGCCTCTTTTTTGATTGTCCTCTAATAATGGCTTGGAATATACCTTGTACAAGTGATAAGTTCAAGTAATATAATAGATAGTGTAACATACATTCCAAAAATACCCAAATCTTAGTGATTAAGGATGGTTTACCCACTAACATTAGTACTTCAAGTTTAGGTTGCATTGACTGTTTGGAGGGAAAATTGAATCTACCCATATGTTATGACTTTGGTGGTTACGACAACAATAAAAATCAGTAAAATGGTGGGTCGGAAAATAGGCGTGCATTATTCTTCATCGGTTTAGTAATTAAATGTTTAAGTTAGGAGAAAAATGAACACATTATTGATTTCATTCGAGTTAATTGAGCTACGATACGGATTTAACAAAATCATAGCAGAAAGTAGATAGTTTACACATTATTTTTGTGCTTTAATTTGTGAGATTTATGTATATATATTTTCTTATTTGTATACATTTCATTTTGTAGTCATTTTGATCCATCATATCTCAAACTTGTTGTTTGCTGCTATCATTCAGCTCTCTACCATTCAACTTCAAAATATATACATGGGATATTTGTTAGATATCATTTTCATGAGGATGATCTTGCTAAATGATCATTGCAAAAAATCGTACAAGAAAATTGAGGTGTAATTTCAAGAAAAAAGTTTATGTTCAACTTATGGGTGCTTTTTTCTTGGGTCCTTTTTTTTTTTTTTTGAGTTCTTGTTTAATATGGTTTTGGTCACCACTACAATACATAAACACTTTTCTATATAGCCTCTTTTTTCACAAAAATCTTGATACATGCTCCCCCATGTTCAAGCTATAGTAAGCTAGTCCCCAAAAGATTATTTTTAACGTATGGTTTTGATCTCATATTTGAGTCTTGTTAGTATAAGTTAGTAAAAGGAATATGTTAATGATTATGATAATTCAAATTAATATGTTACTTAATAACAAGGATTTGAATATGGTAATATGTTTATATGTTCATATGATTATATGTAATGTCGTGACCTTCATTTACTATAAGTCACTAATATATTAAATACGGTTAATTATAAATTTGTAAGTGGTAGCTTAATCTGAAATATGGACCCTAACACTCCCCAATCGTTTATGAGATTGCTTGATGGTGACGATTCATCCTAAGTTGGAGGGAACAGTGCTACCCCAATCCCCGCACACAATCCCCATGCATCGTATCCCCCATATGTACCACAAAATTATCATCCTTATACGCATCATTCATATTATCCATCCTACCTTAACTCGAGGATTCCATGTGATTCAAGTCATAATCATCGACCATATCCTCCACCATATTACACATCAATACAGAACGAACCTTTCAATGTGCACGATAGTGAATACCCGTACCACCCTCCTTACTATCCACCACCACCTATTCGTCGAAATTACCTTTCTGCGGGGAGCAATTCCACCCCATGATCTACACCAACGAGGTCATTGGTCGGGTTGGGCAAGTCTGGGACGAACATTGAGGCAAGTACTGATGAAGGGGGCGGGGAGGAAGTAATGGGAGCAACTGTTGGTGGTGCGAAAAAGTGGACCGTTGACGAAGATCAACGGCTTATTCGGGCATGGATAAAAGTAGGCACAGATACTACTGTCGGGGCCGACCAAAAGAAGGCTAGCTTCTGGAATAGGGTGACCTCGACTTTTAATGAGTACCATCCACAAGGGGCATCAGCATGAACTTTAAAGACATGTAACAGCCGATGGCTTCGGTGCGCCCCAATAGTGAATAAATGGACAGGTATTATGCTGGAAGTAGAACGTAGTAATCACAGTGGGTAGAATGATGCGAAGATTTTGGAAGAGACCCACAGATTGTACCCTGAGCGTACAACGAAAAAGTTTGAGTTGGAGCATTGGTATGAGATACTCAAGGACCAGCCAAGGTGGAGGGCAATATGTGACCCACCTAAGTCAGGATCAGGATCATCAAAAAGGTCCAAACCTAACAGTAAAGAGGCTGGAGATGAAGTGTCAACAGGAGTAAAAGACCCGAAGGCCGGAAAGGCTTAAAGAGAATGATGAAACAAAAGGCAAACAACACCATAGTTGATCTAGTAACAACTGAGTTGAAGGACATAAAGAGTGCCAACACTGATATGAATGAAATGTTCAAGGAGTTCATCATCACAACAAAACAAGGAAAAGCTCAAAAGATGATGATGAGTGAAGCAAAACTGAGGAGAAAGGAGGAGAGAATAAAGATGATGGACACCTCTACAATGACTTCTGAACAAGTAGCTTACTAGGAGCAAATGAAAGCATAAATAATACAAATGAGATTTGGAAGCTCATGATCACATCAGTAATATGTCTCCCCTCTCCCTAATATTCTAGATGACAAGAACTATGTATGTTATTGTATGTTGTAACGGTCTATTATATTGCTTTTGTTTTCCATGTGTCGTATTAGACACGGGTTTCGTATAATCATGTTATGATATGAAGTTATGCAAAATGGGTGCGTTTATTATTATTTAATAAAATGGTTACTCTTCTATACATTAACGTATAATCATTATTGTGTTGCACAGGCAGATTCTAATGGACAATTTTAATGTCGACACGCTGCCTATTGAGGATGAATCATCGCCCTCCTCCTCCTCATCATCTTCTTCATCAGATGACGATGTCATAATTCCCATCATGTCGGCATACCTTCAATATCAACAACAAGTGCAACAACAAATGATGTTCCTTATACAACTTAGGCGAGCAGCAATAGAGATGACGGCATCGGCATTTACGCCTCGGATGAAAGAGAGATGTATTAAGAGAGATAGAGAAGATGCCCACAATTGCTTATACCAATACTACTTCGCCGAAAATTCAGTGTACAACGAACATCATTTTCGACGTAGATTCCGAATGCGGAGACACTTATTTCTCCGTATTGTTTAGGAATGGCAATGGGGCGGGTACGGGGCGGGTAGTGTTGTGCCCTCACCCATACCCATTTTCAAAATCTGTACCCATATCCTCACCCATACCCATCGGGTATTGGAAAACTATACCCATACCCATACCCATCGGGTTTTTGCGGGTTTACGGGTTTTATTCGGGTTTGTATAGAAAATAAAAATTAATACCCATATTAAACCCATATTTGAATTCGATATCAATGAATTCGACAAGTCACTAACACATTATTGTTGAACAACTACAAAACATCCCCTGCCATTACAATTTACAACTGCAAGTCTGTGAGTAACAGAACAACTTCATCTCAGAAAAACAATCCATGAGACCATGACCTATCTGTTCGGACATCATATTCACTAAACAAAAACATATATATACACGAATTCACAAATAGTAGACAAAATTACAGATCTAACTTAGACGAGAGGAGAGGAGAAGAACAAAATTCATCTCTGCCGGCACAGACAGACCTCAGGTGGCCGGCAAAGACGAGAAGAGAAGAACAAGAACATACATCATCCTCAGGCAAGCGGGAGCCACTGATAGACGCCGGCGCTGACGGACACAGGAACAGAGAGAAGAAAACCGAGCGCTCAGCCGCTGACAGCCATCGATTTCGACAAGATGGCGAGACAACCGGCCTCCGCCCACCGGGAGATTGAAGTCTGGAGGATAGAGATTAGAAATTAGAGAAGAAAGAGAGAGAGGGATGAGCAACGTCGTGCCGTCGTGGGTCTCTGGCCTTTGGGCTCTAGGTAGCGTCACTGCGGGAGAGAGACAGAGGCAGAGAAGTGAGAAGTGAGAAGTGAAATTGTGAAAACTGAAAACCTAAATGCTTGCTCGCCTCCCTCACCTACTACTCTGCGTTTTAAGTAAATTCAAGTTTGGTTTTTTTCCCCTTAAATTTTCCAAAGAAACGGGTACGGGGCGGGTGAAACCTATACCCGTACCCGTATCCACTTACCCCAAACCCGCCCCATACCCATTTAAAACCCATTTTCGTCACCCATTTGGATTATAAACGGGGCAGGTTTTCTAGGTTGTAAACGGGTGCGGGTTTGATTGCCATCCCTAGTATTGTTGAAGCACTCGGCAATCATTCAGAGTACTTTCAGGTTAGGTATGATGGGGCCGGAAGGTGTGACTTGTCACCATTAACTAAATGTACCGCAACCATACGAATGTTTGCCTATGGTGTAGCAGCTTATTGCGTTGATGAGTACTTGAAGATTGGTGCGAGCACCGCAATTGAATGCCTGAAAAAGTTCGCCTCATGCGTCGTTGAGGTATTCGGAGAGCAGTACTTGAAAAAGCAAATCAAGCTGACGTTGATCGCTTACTGCAAGTTGTTGAAGCCCGTGACTTTTTCGGTATGTTGGGAAGCATAAATTGCATGCATTGGGAGTGGAAGAATTGTCCAACAGCTTGGAGGGCATTATTTCAAAAGTAAATTTACAAGGTGCCAACAATCATCCTTGAAGTCGTTGCATCATACGACCTTTGGATATGGCTCACCGGTTTTCCAAGAGATGTACGAGGATCGGGTTCCTAAATGTGAGTATGTCGTCAATAACCACAATTACAACATAGGATACTGTCTTTTGGATGGAATTTATCCACAATGGGCGACATTTGTTAAAACAATTCCACTTTCCCAAGGGCCAAAGAAAAAACTATTGGCAGGACATCAATAATCAGTAAGGAATGACGTTGAGCAAGCCTTTGGTGTGTTACAAGCTCGATTTGCCATTGTACGTGGCTCCGCTCGTCTGATGGGTCAAACAGAAATTGGTATTATTATGATAGCATGTGTGATACTTCATAACATGATTGTGAATAACGAGCAGGATAACTACGAGCTTGTATTTGACTATGATGTTATCGAGGGAACTGTCACGGAGCCCATTGTTAACCACGACCACCATTCATGCTATGAGACGTACTTTCAACGGTCATGCCAAGTTCGCAACTCCAAAATGCATTTAGCTCTCCAGGCGGACTTGATTGAGGAAATATGATAGCGAAATTCGGGTCGGCAGTAAAGAGGATAACTCATTGATCTTCATAAAATTGTTCAACTATTGTAATTTTTATCCCGTTTCATGTCAACCAATGTATCTTATGTTTTATTTACTATCCGACTCTTATAATTTTTAATTTCAAGCATATGTGATTTTTTAAAAAATTCAATCTCTTGTGTTTTTTTTGATTATTTGTGTATGATAATTATTACGTGCACATTATTTTTTTCAAAGAAAATTACACACAGCTAACCAACCACCCCCCCCAAAAAAAAGCAAGGTAACAATTATTTGTCTTCATTCATCATCATATTGTAATTTCTTTCATTCACCTACTCTAATTTTTATTTTGTTTCTCGTCAACCAACGTTTATTTTTAAATTTATTTATCGAACTCTTGTAATTACTATATTTAGGCATGTGTTAATTTTTTAATTGAAACTCTTGCACTGTTCAAAAAATACAAATATGACCTCCAATTAGTTGGGCTACCAAATTATAATGTCCAAATTATTTTTCCTATAAATAATTAAATCAAATGACCAACCAAACAAAATAAAGATAAAATAATTAAATATGACTAGGTGTGGGATCCATAGGTATTATTTTATTAAGTGAGGAAAATGGTGAGCCTTTCATTGGAGAGAGCGAGGATTGTAAGGCAAAAAGTTAGAGAGAGGATTAATGTGACAGTGGTAGGTTCCCCTTGGTGAGCTAAAAAATGGCTCATCATTGCTTTTGCTCTTAATAATTATTGTCTCAACAGCCCAATGTAACATGGTCTACATAATTTCAACCTTATTTTCAAATATTGAGCTAGACTTCAATTTTCTAACTTATCTGCATTCGTTATCAGATAGCCAAAGAAAAAGAAAAGAAAAAAATCCAAAAACTCAAATACTGCATCCATTTTTAAAAGATCTTTCATTTTTTCTATTATGAAATTCTTAAAAGGGGTGTTTGGTTGTTGACTTTTTCATTGACTTTTTGATACAAAATGGCTTTTTGGCGCTTTTGGCTATTTTGATCTGGTCAAAAAAGTCAACTTGATGTTTGATAAACATCTTTTTGTAATAGCTATTTTAGTCCAAAAAGTTAATTTTCAAAAAGTTAAGATGAGTAATTTTTTGTAAAAAGCTATTTGTGTAAATGACCAAAATGCCCAACACTTTATTAAAATTATAATACATGCTATTAATAAAATCAAAAACCATAATGCTAGTCATTTAAAATTACAAGACATGCCATGAGTAGCTAAGATGAGTAGTTTTTTTAGATTGATGCAAGTTAATAGTGACATTTGATATTATGTTTATTTGAATAAAATTTAATGAAAATCAGATCATTTTAAATTTAGACAAAT
Source organism: Carnegiea gigantea (assembly GCA_029747015.1). NCBI lineage: Eukaryota > Viridiplantae > Streptophyta > Magnoliopsida > Caryophyllales > Cactaceae > Carnegiea > Carnegiea gigantea. The sequence continues at coordinate 621,801 of JAKOGI010000207.1, forward strand.
TTTAATTTGTAAAAATCAAAGAAAAAGATCTTGAAAAGATTAAATTAGATAAAAATATCATATAAATTTCAATTCGCAGCTAAAAAAAAGTTCTCAAATGAATAATAAAATAAGGTTATAAGACGTAGATATCACATAAATACATATAAATTAAAACGAAATAAGATAAATAATGAATACAAAATATATGTAGAATTAATATGAAATAACGTTCCAAGCATTGAATTAAGTTTTACATATGACATAAATTTAATTATTTTGAAAAGAAAATAGAAGGGCCAATAACTAAAAAATCATGTTCAACTAAGAAGTAATATAGAGAAATGGCATAAATGAAATTTTAACAAATAAACTTTTTAAAAACAGCTAATTTTACTAAATATTTTTTTCTAAGAACAGATAATTCAAATAGTTAATACAAATATTCAATTTAAATAGTTAATAATAAATAACTAATAAAAACAGCTAATAACTAATAGCTAACAGTTAATTGTCAAATAAAAAAATTGTAATCAATTGAAAGCGTGTGGCAAGTAATATCTCTTATAATTTTTCATTTCCTAGGCCGGAAAATTTTCGATTTTTTTTGGGGGTCGGCGCGCACGGCTACTCGTCCGTGGCACTGTGGCGGCGGCACTTTACGATTCAAATTTTGGCGTCGGCGCGCGGAGTGTGTGTGAGAGAGGGACTGAGAGAGAGGGAGGCGGGGAGAGAGAGAGAGTCAATGGAGGAAGCAAGTAAGAGTCCACCTCGATGTCCAAGCACTGTGACAGTCCGCCGGAACCCTCACCGGCGGGCAAGGCCGACGCCGGCCGTTTCCAATTTCCCCACAGAAGACATTGCAGCCATGGATGTCCAACCTCCAAAACCCTCGAATCCTCCAATTGTTTCTCATTCCGACACTCTCAAGGTCTTTCTGAGATTACGCCCTCTCTCCATCGCCCCTCCTTCGAAGGCATCCTCTAAATCTTTGAAATCGAATCAGCCGAAGACGAAGAAGCTGAGTAAGAGTTGCCTCACTATCAACGACTCTCACTCTGTCACCATTTGGCCTCCGTGTGGTTCGAATCGTTCCAAGTCCGAAATTTACAGTGGATTTGCTAATGTCTTCTCTCCGGACACCTCACAGGTTTGATTCTTCGGCTTGAATTTCCGATTTTTAGTTTAGGGTTTCTGGGCTTTCATGTTTACGGGGTTCTTTCTTTTCAGGATGAGGTTTACGAGAAGCTGATGAAGCCTATTGTAGAAGAATTCCTGAATGGAAAAAGCGGCCTGTTGGCTGCTGTGGGCCCTAGTGGCTCCGGCAAGACTCACACTGTCTTTGGGTCAACGAAAGAGCCCGGCTTGGTGCCTCGTGCTATTCGTCACATTTTTGGATCAGACATGGGATATCAGTCCAAGCCATCTAGGTAATTCTTGATCAGTGAACTTTTCGCTATTTCTTTCTTGAATGTTAGTTGGCCTGTAATGCTGGGATTCTGGTAGAAATTTATAGTTTTATGTATCATGTGGGTTCTGGTGTTGCTGGGTATAAATGGACCCACATTGGGAGGTGGTGGTGTTGTTCTAGTCTAGGTGTTAGGTAGGAAGCTTTGTTATTTGAAATGGTTTTAATATATTTGTGTACACTGATGTAATTTGAACTTATAAGGTTAAAAAATTTTGAGTAGATTACTGAAATTTTCACAGATTCTTGAAGGCTTTCAGTCTTGTTATGCTACTAAGAAACAATGTGGGATGGCTTAGAATCTGTTCTGGTTGTGCGCAGGTCATTCTACTTGTCCCTGTTTGAAATCCTCTCAGAAAGAGGGAAGGGGGAAAAGTTGTCTGATTTGTCCAAAAATGGAGCGGACATCTATATGCAGCAGTCTGCTGTCAGGGGCCTAAAAGAGGTTAGTCTTTATATTTCTAAGCCCTATTTCCTTACTGCATTAACTATGCGGCTATGCAGCATGAATTACTCTGTTTACAGTAATTTGTGCCGTTGCTCCTATCAAAAAAAGTGTTGTTGATGACTTTTATAGGGTGTAATTTATTGCTATATGGCTGCAAGTAGGTCCTGGTTACAGACGTTGCACATGCAGAGTCTTTACTAACCCATGCAATGGCAAAACGTGCCACTGCAATGACGAACTCAAATAGTCAATCTAGGTAGGCAATTATTAAGATACTAGTGTGTGTTGGTTGTTTATTTGAGGGCCTCGAACGCATCCTTGCTATTGATTTGTATTTATGTTTTTCTCACAGCCGCTCGCAATGCATAATCAACATCCGATGTGTTGTTGGTGAGATCGATGGGGAGGGTGAATCTGGGTTTAATGGTGCTGTATTGACATTTGTTGACCTAGCTGGTGCTGAAAGAGAGAAGAAAACTGGAAATCAGGTTAGTCATCTCATGCTGGAGCCCTAACTAATGGATATTTTACATATATCCTGGAAAAACTGAAAATTCTGACTGGGGTTTGACTGAAGCTCCCAACAAATGGAGAATACGCGCTGAGTTAATTATTAATATTTGTGGGATATGAAGCTGCTGAGGGCAACCTAAGATGCTGCTGTTTGCCATTGTCTTTTAGAACTATGAAGTTTGAACTTGGAATCTGTACGGATGTTTTCCTTGTAGCTGCTACTTTGTAACAACACAAATACTTTATTAGATGTTTTTGGTCTCTCGTCATTGTTCGACTAAAACACATGACTTATACTGGTGTAACTGGCGGTAAAAATCTCTTGCTTAAGTCTCTCATTAAGTTAAATACTGATTCAACTCGACATATTTTGCAGTAGGAAAGCAACTGAAATTCTACTTGAACTTCTACTTAATTGATGTCTATTCTTGGATGACTGGTAGGCAGCAACTGATATATTTTGCAGTAGCAAAGCAAACTGAGGACAGGCGAATTGGTTGATGGTGTGATTGTTGTGACTTCTTGGTGTTACTTACCTCTGTGCAGGGAGGACGGTTGCTTGAAAGTAATTTCATCAACAATACATCTATGGTTTTTAGCTTGTGCCTGAGAGTATGTGATTCTATACTTTCTGTCTTTATTATTCATCATTCTAGCCACCTCACAATGTTTACGGTCTCTTGCAAATGCATACATTTGACATTTAACAAGGTAGCTGTGGCCTTTATTTCTGTATTGCTGCTGCATTAGGAAGCATTTGTTTATCTTGCGAATGATATGTAACTATTGTTTTTTACGTACTTCTTAGTCATTATTAGAACATCAAAAGAATCCCAAGAAGGCATTGCAGAAACACTTCCAGAGCTCAATGGTAATTATTGTCTTAGTATCTTCTCTCTCTCTCTCTCTCTCTCTCTCTCTTTTTTGGGGTACTGCTAGGAGATGATCTTCTGTTATGCTTCTATTGCTCTTAAGCTTGATTCCTCTTTGTATTGTGTGGCCTACATTGCCAATAGTTTCTGTTCATTGGCTGAAAGAGACGCTTTTCTTGGGAAAGGAACAAGAGGCTATGCATTTTGTTTCGCTTATTATGAACTCCCATGTGATGCAAGCTGACTTTCTGATCCTATTGTTTAAAAGCTGACCAGGTATTTGCGCGACTATTTGGAAGGCCGGAAGCGTATGGCTTTGGTATGTTGTCCAAATATCTAATTCTTAAATTTATGTTTCCTCCGTAGCAATTTAATTAGAAGAAGAGTTGAATGTAATCAGAGAGTACCCCAGTATTTGCATCTTGACATAAAAGTAGTATTCCACTCAATGGGGTATAGTTGATAGTTCAATTTAAGGAACCCTTAATACTTCTTTTGTGTTTGTCAGATTTTGACAGTAAGATCTGGGGAAGAAGACTGCTTTGACGCATCATTTCTGCTTAGACAAGCGTCACCATATATGGAGATCAAGTAAAACCTAAAATTCTTCTGTTTGCCTCTGTTACTGCTGGATTTACCCATGTAAAACATAGTCCATCCATTATTTTCTTCTAGGTTCAATAAAGTGGAAGACACTTCAAATTTACCTCGCAATAAGCGGCAGAATCAGACCATAACCACCAACCAGCAAAAGAGAGTGAAGTTGAGTGATGCTGATGCCTGCAAGGTAATATGTTTTATTGTTCTGGTCCTTCTACAGTTTGCTTTCTTCAATGGAGCAATTTTGTTTTATTGACATCCATGTTTTGCTGTGAATTTGAATTTTGACGAAAATTCTTTGACTTGCTTGTGATGCCTGCTGTTATTTTTAATATACGAAGGAATATTTAGAAATTGTTCTCTGAGAACTCTGTATTTTTATGAATTTCATGCTTGGGCTAATTTTGGGGACTTTGTAGTCAAATTTGTGCTGCATTTTCAGTATGTGAGCTGATGGATGGAGATTAAGCAGGGTTGCAAGGACAAGTCTTTTTCATTAGTTTCAGCATCAAATTTTACTAGAATTTGTTGGTGGTATTTTTCTTTGTATATCAAATTTCTCCTCATAAAAATCAGAATATATCACATCCGGAAATTAGTCATAACACATCTGAGTTTCCTAACATATGATGCTTCTTTTATCATTATTGCAATCTATAAATGCTGCTTGTTTCCTGTTTTGACCTCATTCTAATCGAACATTTTGTTGTGATGCAAAAAAATGAAAAATCATTTAAACAGACCCCCCTCTTTGTTTTTGGATTTTGTTTTTTGGGTGGTTCCAAACATCTGTTGCAGCAACTCAAGTGCCCACTTTTGATGCTGTTAATGTTTATTGCTCGTACTATTTATTGATGTTATTCTTGTGAGGACTATTTCTACAATTATCTTCATTGTCATTGTCACTCATTACATAATCAACAATATTACAATTTGTGCCATCTTCGAATTTTTTTTTTCCGAATACATAAATTACAAGATTATAGGATTTCCATATACAAAACAAAGCTGCCTTGTGATGTCCTAGGGAAAAGGATTTGTTTTTCGAATGCGATGGCATTATTTCCTCATGTTTCTTTGAACATGTCATCTTTGCTTTTGTAGGATGATGTTCAAAGAACTAACAGCGATTCCAGTGAGATGTGCAAACAAGGTTGGTGAGCACTCAAATTTTCATCCTGATCTCTCCCCCCCTTCTGCCTGATTTTGTCCATTCTGAAACCATTGCATATAATCTCATGGAGGATGAGTTTATAGGGCTTCTGGGTGGATACGAAGGAGATCAAACACCCAGAGTGAATGCTAACACAGTCCCTGAGGGTAACAGTATTGATGTCAAAACAGAAAGAGAGTACCATATCATGCGAGGTTTTGCCAAGGCTCTTTGGAATGTCTTGAAGCAATATAAGGAGAAAGTTAAGGTAAACATTGTCTCTACACCTTGTAATTATGAAAACATAATTTGAAAATGATGCTTTGGCATGGTTCTGAGACTTGTGAACATGGAAACAGACTGTGGAAAATGAAGTTGACGTGCTAACAGAAAATCTTAGAATTGCACGTGGGCGATATTTGGCGATGGAAAAAGAACTGTGTGATCTGAAGGCTTGGTGTTCATGTAAATTTAATGATTCCGCAAACGCACCAGCACCAAATCCTGATTCTGTAGAAGAAAGTGGCCTTATTAGTTTCAGATCTATATCATTCGCCCAAGCGGGGCCTCAATGGCCCATATCAGCTGATGTTTTGCAGGTCTGAATTTAGTCATCTTGAATTCTTCATTGTGGTTTCTGATTTTACTTAGTGTAGTAATTTGCTTTCTTTCTCTTTTTTCAAAAAAAAAAAAAAAAATCTTTTTGTCCTAGGCAAGTTTGACAACATTTATATGACTATTAGAAGTCTATCTTATCTGTATGATTTATGTTGGGTTGACAACATTGTTTTACTCTCTGAGAAATTTGTATTATATGCGTGAATGTGTATTCTGTTTGCGTAGGTTCACCTTGGTGAAGTTCCTACAAGCATAACGAATCCTCAGACTATTGGTGACAACAAAGAGTCTGATGCCATCTTAAGGAAGTCATCCCCGGATCATCAGGTGAAGCATTGTGATTGCACTTAGAGATGCTTGTCTTAGATTGCTCCACTAAAGAGCTGTGTTGAAATCAATTGGTTTTGCATGTGTTGATGTAGGTAGAACATTCACTCATGGACTCTGAAATTTCATGTGATCATGTTCGTGGAGTAGATTGTCAAGAGGATCTTGCAGACAAAGATGACAAAAGATCAATAGGTACATTACTTTTCAATTTCTTCAATTTGTTGCTATCTTGCTCATAGTTGCTTGGAATGCGGGACGCTCTGGTATAGGGAACGGATTCCGGTATGTGATTCATTGGAGTCCAGTACGCGAGGATCGTTACTAGTACATGTAGTCCGCCAATTCAAAACTTCACATATTGTAGAGACTCATAAAATGATTTAATTATAAGGGTTCTCTCTCTTCCCTCTTTCTCCCCCTCTTGTATGGGGCATCATTTTCAGATTTATCCCTATTTCTTTCTCTCCCCCTCTCTCCATCCTTCTCGTTTTGCTTTGTAAATGGCTTGCCCATTCATGGCAACCTCAAAAATCCTTCCATTTTCTTCAAAATTTGGTCTATGAATCATAATAATATGCAACACCATTGTGATAGGAGATGGGTTCGCTAAATTCGCCAGATTTGGCGAATTGGTCCACTAAAGTATTACGTTCTGGTTTGCCAATTGGTTCGCAGTATGCTGGGGGGGTTGAGAGAATCTGGTAACTGTGGTCTTGATGTTGTATCCTATAAGAGCATGAGTATTGACATGGACTTGAGTACTTGGTTCATTAACAATGTTATAGATTTGCTCTCTTAGAGACTAGGTCCAAATTTCTAAAGAACTCAAAGGATCATTTTCCTTGTATGCTTAGGCATGTGTCTGGCATCTTCTTCATTCAATTTGAATCTCAAAGTATCCCTTGTATGCTTGTGATTTAGGCCATTACTAATTTTCCTAGCCATTTTCTTGTTTACAATAAATGTATTTATTATCCTATTATATTATAGATAAACATTGGTGATGCCTATGATTTGTTGGTTGATGCTTGATTCTTAACCCCTCTCCCCTGAGTTGTTTTATGTGGTAATAAACAAAGACTTTATATTACCAAAATCCAGCGCATTCGCAAATTTACGATTGTCGAGAGGGAGAACAGATGGAGGACTCTAGGCTTTGACCTGTTGTATAAGGTCCTTAAGTTGCTTACATATCTTTCTTTTCCTAAAATTGGTATTGTCATCCTCAAAGCATATACAACTTTTCCAAGAAGGCTATTTCCATAAGTCACCCGAGAGTTGAATACTCTGCCATTCTGTCCAACCATAAAAAGTGCCCTGCAGCTGCAATTCACATGCAAAGAATCTTTTTCCTGAATAGCTGCTGCCTGAGATATCTGGCTTTTTGAGAAACCGGAAATTGTCATTTCTTACCTGAGATATCTGCACAGCAATTTGATGCTCATCAGCCTGTCAAGCTGTATAAATCTGCCCAGATAAACTATCCACAAATAGTATAAATGTTTTGGAATGCTGAACTCACTCCAATTGGCATCGAAACTGGGATTTTAGGAGTTGCCCTTAGAACCAAATGTAGCCACCTGCCGCAAAATGAATGCTGCTGTGAGTTAGCCTCCAAATTGATGCATTGTTGCCATTAGCAAAATGCTTCCGCCAGCATCATGTAGTATTTGAAGAACATTGGTCTTCCCACTTATTGAGATCCCTGAGATAAATTGCACGAACCCATTTAACCCATAGGCACTTCTTATTAGAGGCTATGTACCAGAAATCCTTACCAATCTAACCTTGCTCCCGTAATTTGCATTTCTTAGTACCCAGACCTGCAGCAAGTTTAGGCTTACGAATGTAATCAGTAATCACAGTTGGTCTGATGCCACATAGTTTCTAGATGTGTTCTCAATCTCCTTGGTGGCTGATTGTGGTATGATGATGATCATGGAAAACCAGTGTCTGTGCAAAGAAAACAAGACAATTGATGAATTGGACTCTTCCAGCATAAGATGCCCAGTAGAACAGAATTTTTATTATTTGAGTATTTCAGCTTTGTTCCAATTTGTAGTTGACAAAGGCACATCAAGTACTTCACAGGGAAATCACCCAACACAACCCGTCAAGTCAAAGTTTGATCTCCGACCTCATCATAAACTCCTTCTGTATAGATATGTGATTTCTGCTGAGTGGGACAAAGCCCAGTCACATTGAGACCCCCTCTCCCCTGTAGGGAGGGGTGTTTTTGTTTTCATTTTCAATGGGTGTGGATAGCATGGGAAGGACGATGGTGGTTGCTTTATTAGCTATCTCTATCTGTAGCAATTGTTCATCAGTTTACCCAACCAAACAGTTTTTTTTTTTTTTCCCTCTTTTTTAAATAAATTTTTATAAGCCCGCTTAAGTTTGTGTTAGGATGGATGATTTGAACCAGTGCCATTTATGTTTTACTCAAAGTATCTGAATCTCTCCTTTTCCTTTACCTTATGGTCACCATTTTTACCCAAGGACAGTTATTTTCTAAGGCGATCTGTAAATATCAAAATTTGGATGCCTTGTCTAATTCTTCCCAAACCTTGTTCTTGTTGACATGTAAGATGTTATACTTAAGGAATAAGGGCCTGTTTGTTTTCAATATTTTGCACCGGCTACCTCATCCAACCTGCTCTAACCGATTAACTGCTAGTCAAACCTATTTCAACCTGCTCCAACTTGCTAATTGCTGGTTAAACCTCCTTTAACCCACTCACAGATCTACTTCCAAATTGTCTAATCTGCTAATGCTAGTCAAACCTACTCCAACCTGCTCAAACTTGCTCCTACCTGCTAAATGCTAGTCAAACTTGCTCCGAACTGCTCTAACCTGCTTCGATATGCTCCATCCTGCTAGCTGCTCCTCTAAAACGCTGAAAACGAACAGGCCCTCAGATGCTTTAATTTTCCACTTTCCTTCTCTTGCCATGAATTGCTATTTGCTATACATAGGATGGGCTGCATCCTATTTTTGGTTTGGTCTATGATGTCACGATTTGTCCTATATTTATGCTTGTCTAATTTCCTGAATTCTTCTTACTGAAGGTCTCATCGTATTAGTTTTTAAGAAAAAATGGAAAGATCTTTCAAGCATGAGATTGTTGCTTAGCTCAGTTGGGTCAATCTGAAAATGGCATTAATAGGTCAATAAGATGGGCATTACCGAATCAGCCAAAAAAAAAAAAGATGGGCATTACCGAGCCAGAAAACAAACAATCCAAAAGCTCAGGCCCTGACCAGCAATTCTATTTCCAGTTCAACCTCTAATGGATTTTACTCTCAATTTCAGCATATATGCCTGATACCTCTGTAGCTTTGCAGAAGACCAATCTCATGCCCTTTCTCATTTAGCCATTTGAGCTCTATCTCTGGCATGGCATGGATTCTTATGCATGTGCAATGATGCATAGTGCCTTAAACTTCTTCAGGTGCTGCTGCCTGCTTGTCATGGCCGCATGTCACAGATTGTGTGGTTCTGGGTGAAAGATCTGGATGCAACACACCTGGCAACAGAGACAAGGTAATTAAGTTCTTTGTATGTTGTCCTAATTCATAAGATGCCCTTCTATTGCTTTATTTCTTATACCATTATATAATGTTTCCATCTGAAAGCGCATTTTTGTTCTTCCCCTTCTTCCTCAGGACAATGTTGCCATTGGTCCTGGAAACAACTTATGGTCAGAGCCAGAAACGGATAAACTTTCTGGCTCTGGAACCTTAGGTGCACGGAGACCCAAAAGGTTAGTCGAATAGCTAATTCAATTGCTCTATGTGCCCAAACACTTTTGAATTATTTTACGTAAAATCATGATTACCCACACTAAATTCAGTCAAGTCTATCACGTCTAAAAATCAACATTCCTGCTTCTGTTTTGCCATTTTGAGGATCAATCGTGTTCATGTCAATGGGATGATTCTGCTAGGAAATCAGTAGAGAATCTTGATTCAGAAGGAAGTGCACTTATTGGTTCCAGAGCTTTGTCTGATTCAGAAGAAGAAAGTGCCAAGGTATGTGTTTAATTATCTTGGACTCCTTTCTATTGTACTTTTGCTGGCACTCTCTGTTTTTATGTGAGAGAAGTAAAAATCTTCTTATTTGTAGGCTTCACAAGCTTTGACACTTATGTTTGGCTATTATTTTTGTCCTCTCCAGGTTCATCATGGGGATCTTCAAGATCTTCCCTTATGCACCAAGAATTCTGACTCCATTGATGAGAATGGTCAGTCTGACGCCATCTTGAGAAAGGTATCTCAAGGTGCCAACCAACCTTCTCATGATTGTGAAACCTCTGCTCCACAAATCCATCAGGTATGTGTTTGAATATTTCTCACTTCCTGGATTAGTGCAATCAGCAGTTTGAAGTTGAAAGTCACTTTCGTTTGCTTGTTAGGCTGGGCAGTCACTCATAGCACGTGAAATTTCAAATGGTCAATTCAGCCGAGATGCTGCTCATAAGAAGGATTTCTCAAAGAAAGGCAACAGAGAGACAACAGGTGCGCTTAACTTTGTTTATTGCTGCTATATCTCGTAACTGCGTAAGTCTAACTGCAGTTCATAGGGTATATTATGGAAATTGTTTCCTCCAGATGTTTGGTGCGTTTTAGTTCATTCGCTATCTATTGCATCACTGTCATTATCATCAATTCATCAGAAATAAGCTGTCATTATTGTTTCTTATTTCTGCCTACTTGTGACTTCGCCACCAATATGTTTCGCCAAACTCTTTTGGTGGGTATCTCAAAAGCAACCTATGTGACAGTTTGCATACAGTAACATTTAGTACATCTTGTCCTTCCTACACTATGCTAAGGTGAGATCCATTCATTTTGGTTTCTTATTGTATATTCGACCTGTATTAGTATCAACACCTCCTTTGATCTTATTGTGGTTGGATCCATGAAGTTTGTTTTTGTGTTATCATATCTCTATGGTGCTGTAGCGTTGGCATGGACTGGAAGCATTGGGGACGTAGCATGTCACAAAGCAATTCTTACATGATATCGATTTTAGGGTGGTCATGTAATCTGTACTTAGGCTCACACGGGGCCAAAGAAGTCTCATGTGGAGATTGTCATTCAACTCAATTCAATTTCAATAATTCATAACTTTGTTCATCCATTACATTAGGGTTTTTAAATGGATCAAACTCTTAAGAAATTAGTAATCCTAAGAGATATAAGTACTTTGGAAGAGAATAACAATATTTAAGCTAAAGCGATCCTAGTATGCCTTAGATGAGACTGTCTCTCCTAAGAGGTTTTTGAAAGACACACACTTTTGTGGTGGCTTTTAATAATTATATATGAGGGTCATTGATAAATTTTTTAGGGTAGACTAATAAAAGTCTCCCTTAAATGAATTCTTAGTGACCCCGAATTAAAAAGTCGCTCTTACCTGAATTATTGGCGCCATTCTGAAATTTTTGTCATTTGTAAAGGAGTCCTCATCATATCTCTTACATGATATAGTCTCACACTCTCACTTAAGAATTTGTGAAATAATCATAATAGATTAGGAAACTAAATTCACCAATATACTAGTGAATGTCTTTATTTTGTCTAGTTTGTAATATGGTATAGAGTTAAATGCTACATAACTTAAATACACATCAAAATGCCAAGTTTTTTGAATTATAAGGATAGTCCTAATTTTGTATATCTGTATTCCCTTTCCCTATTTCTTTTTTGTGCCTCTTAGTTTCATCAATTATATAGTAGATTGGCTTGTGGAGATAGGATCCAAATATAAGCATCTACGAGCATTAATTGCTATTTTTTTCCCCTAGTATGCATGGAGTCTGTTTTAGGGAGAGATCGGCAACTGAAGTCCTAGGTGTTCTCTTTCAATATGAAAGCTGGTATTTGTTTTGCATTACGTTAGTTCCTCAGTTCTCGATATTAGTGACGCCTATTCCCCCTCCCCCCCTCCCCCCAAACAAACAAAAAAGAAAATGACGGATATGATTAGTGGTTCCCTTCAATTTCTTTTTTCTTTAGTTTCCTCCTTCCGCATTTTTCTTACTTCTTTTTGGGTTGGGAGTGGGTTAGGCAGGGTGATGATAGTTGTTTCATCAGTCATCTCGATGTGTGATTATCCTCATTGGCTCCTAAATGTCACTGGTTGATAATTCGCTCAAACTCAAACTTGTGTAGCGTTAGCAAACTTACTTGAAACTCTTGCTTGGTTTGCTAGTAAGCCTTAATGGTTGCTTGACTTAGGCTTTGAGAAGCTAAGTATGCAAACTCACACACAAAGGGAACTTAAAGAGGAAGTGGACACCAGGAAGTTTGGGAGAATGCCTTATATTGCACTTGTGCATGCTTAGCTTATAATTGAGCTCCCTGGGGGATATTTATACACATCCTCCTCCTCAATGGATGTTAGAGATCCATTTGATGAAACGGTCCATATTACACCTCCAGAATAATAGCTACAAATATATTACACATACAAATATCCAAGATATTATATAAGCGTTGTCTCTAGAGAAATCTGGAGAAGTTGGGGGCATTCTGGAGCGAACCGTGACACAAAGTATTTGTTGGCCTGAATGTGCCAAAACAGAAATGTGTCAAACCCAATGACTAGGGGAAAACGAAAGAGGTATATTTGTAAAACCTGATTGATTTTATGCATAGATCAAGAGGCATTATCCATATCCAAAAATATCCTAGTAGATATATAATTTATGCCAACAGCTTTTTGCAACACTGTATAAATGTTAGAATTTGGACAGTTCCCTGACTTTAATCTTGTCAGAATGTTTTCCGAAGTAATAAAATTAATTTCTCAACTTCTCTGCTATTCTGCCATTATATGGGTTGACGTATGGCATTACAACTTGTGCTGTATTACATGTATCTATGTCTTTCTGTTCCCCCCCCCCCGCTAAAGCTGCAGTCATGTAATTTTAGTGGAACATGGAACCCCCACCCCTGGGGGCCCAAAAAGCAAGGAAAAAGGGAAAAAATGTTCTTGGAATGAGACTTTTACTTGGCCTAACGGGACTGGTGAACATGAACTTGGCATTTGAGCACTTTTACAATGCTGTTTCCAGTTACTATCTCCATTGCTTGAAGGCTTTCACTCTCAATTTCAGCAATGTGCATGACTGTCTTTGTGGTTTGTCAAAGATTGATGTCATGCCTTGTTTCTCATAGAACCATTTTCATGGTGCTGTAGTTTCTTTTGCTTGGGTATTGACTGTAATAGCTTCGTTATCTTCAGATGCTGTTGCCAGTTTGCCCCAGCCTGATAAGGACCACATGGTTCAAGGTGGAAGCTCTGGGTGCGACACACCTGCGAAGGAGGACAAAGTAAACAATTTTACATTATCTGTTGTATATTTTGTAAAAGTGAACCACCAAAGTGACAATTCAGTGGTATCACCTGTTGGCTTGGAGGTTGTTAGTACTACTGGGAGGAGAGCCCCCCCCCCCCCCCCAAAAAACCAAAAAAAGGAAAGGAAATATTGACCCTCCCATCTAATGTGTTCCTATGAGTCGTGGACTCTTAGAGGGGCCTTGTTAGCTGCCTTAAAAAATCTGCAAGTTTTGATGCAGGGTTTTACTGATATTTAACACTTTGACCTACATCTTACTCGTCATCTTCTTCTTCCTACAGGAAAATGTCACCATTGGTCCACGAATCAACTCCAGCTCTGAGCTAGAAACTAAGCAAACTTCTCATTGTAAACCCCAGAATCGAGGGAGACCAAAAAGGTTAGCTGGATCACTGACATTTACTTTGTCTACCCATCATAAATCATAACACATTTCGATTATTTTTGGGATAAGAAGCAGGACAATGCTTAGTCAATTGGTTACTCGCCCGTCCCATATTAAGTGTCAAAACCATCCATTTTCTGATCCCATAATATTGTTGAAGTTTGCTTTTCCAGATCTATTACTATTGGTTTAAAACCAATTTCAACTGTAAAATGCATTTAATCCTTATTTCCGCATATTTCTGAATTTTGACTGTAAAAAATGGGATGGAGTAAATACTATCTCAATGTTGCTTTCTTTTTATGCCACCTTTGGGGTGCATTGTGGGTTTCAGGCAACTTATGCCGGCTTCCTCAGTATTGTTAAGAGATATTAGTGGGATCGAGATTGCGGATGAGAGTGACATTGTCAAGGTAATGTTGTCTGTTCAGTTACAATGAATTCCAAAACGCTACATTGGCTTTTCAATATCCAACTTTGAATTCAGTCATAAGAGGTATAAGAAATGGGAAGTTCATCTCCTGTAGTTGGGCCACTAATCCAAGCAAGCTGAAAAATACAATTGTTGAATTATATGGGATGTTGTTTCTCAGATGCTAACGTTTCCATTTGTTGATTTGGATCGGTAAATATGACATTGCCCATCAAGTGTTGTGCATTGTGTATGAGATGCTTACTGTTCAAATGGCGTTGTGTGTGTGCTTTTCTCTTTTTTGGTTCTTAGCAGTCACCCAGTTAAGCATTCCATACATCACTATCAGCTTCCTCATTCTTCCCAAACTTAGTGGCTAAAAGAATCTTAATTATGGAGCCTTTTGAGGCTGATGTGTGCGCGCTTGGGAATTCAAGATTCTGTTGCAGTTAGATGTAGTGAAGCAGGACCTTGAAGGATTTTGGTGGGTTGGAGGTCACAGTTCCAGTTCTGGACAATCCATGTACTGTGATCCAATTCGTCGGAGCTATGCCGGTGGCCACCATGATAGTTGCTATTAGACTCTGTATATGTATGTGGCGCTGTTTTCCACTACGTGCATTGACATTCCTGGGAACTAGGCCAGTGGCTATCATTATAGTTGGTATTAGGTTGTGGCATTGTGCATGTATATCTGCAACAGTTCTCTCCCTTTTCCTCTTTTGCCATTTACAGTTTTACTTAAACAGCTTCCTTTATAGAATGTTTTTTCAGTCTCGTCAGAAAGATGAAAATAGCCTCTTAAGCTTAAGGGTGCCTACAAGACTACAGCTAGATCTCCCAAGTGCTGCTTTGCATGGGAGTGGTGATTGTTGTTGTATTGTATTAGTAATGGTGTCATGTGCAAATTTTCAACTTAATACTCAATCAGCTCTCGAGTTTGTTTCCTAGTGTATATCATTACATGTTTTCTGCTAGATTAAGGCCTTGATAATATTTGCAGAAAGGCAAAGGCGGACAAAGGTTGGCTGAAGATGAAAGCAAAAGAAGCAAAGGTAATGCCTCCCTCCTTCGATTGTTGAAGAACCATCTTCCGCGATAGCAATGCTACATGAAGACTCCCCGGGGGGGGGGGGGGGGCTGTATAGAGCACCAACTGTTTCCCCCTATTTTTTTCTGCCTATGCTCCATTTTGAAAAGAAAGGTTTTGCATGCTTTTATAATGATGCTTGAAGCAGATCAAACGGAACAGAGGGAAGAGAGATCTTGTTTCTATTTAACAGAGAGAATGGTTTTGTATTTGCCAGTACTATAGCTCACATATTACAATCTGATGGCTTCAAATTGGCTCCTGGATCACATTTCTCTAGGAAGATGTTGTACTTGGATTTATTTCTTGTCAGAGTTCTAGTCTAATATCTGTTCTGATGTCAGGCTGTTATTGTTGGATAAGCAAAAGCTCGGCCTTTGCAATTTTTTGGACCGTAACCAATTTGGCATATATTCTGAACAGCCCCCCGTCCGGGTCCTCCCCCTCCCTCCCCCCCCCCCCCCCACAAAAAAAAAAGAAAAGAAAAGAAAACCATTTTGGCATATGTGAATGTGCGTATGCGTTTACCTTTGGCTTGTATGTACCGTGCGTTACTAAATGGAGTATTCAATTGGTATTGATGCCATTTACTTTAATCTATGTTGAAATTATTTTTTTCCAGCTTAGGTTTTTAAAATAATTTTCACCCCCTTTATCTGTTGTGCAATAGTTAAATTGTCCTCTATAATACAATTATCAAACTTTGGTTTTATTAAAAACAATTAGTCTCTAATTTTTCCAAAAATTTTAAAAAGACAGTATAGAATCAAAATATAAAATTTAGGAATTGTGTAAACCCAAAGATAAAACAGAGAGACTTAAATTTGGAAAATAATGATAACTTTGGTGAAGTGGAGTATAACATATTATACTTCCAGTGTAACTAATTTTATTTGATGTGTTATCATCTAATTCGTTTTATATTAATATGGCACTTATTTTTCCAAGCAAGTGATTAGTTATGTATTCTCTTCATTTTAAAAAGAATGTTCATTTGACTTGCATTTATTTGAACGGGCATATCATAAACTATCATTTTCATAAGTAAACACCCATAATATTCTTGATATTTGAATTTTAAAATATATTTCAGGTTTGAATCCTTCTATTGTTCCACACATTTTCTAAAATTGGAAGTATAAAATTTATAAATTTTTCCAGACTATCATCATTTTTTAATTCAAAAATATGACTACAGATATATGAGCCAACTTTTAAAATATATTCTTAAGAATGTGAAACATACACACAATATATTTAACAACAATCCATAAATTTCCCCCAAACAGAGCGAGATTAGACACTGTGAGATTTGGTCCTGAAACGTGGAAGACAACTTCTCAGAAACAAGCTGAATGACCATCTTCATCAAATGTGCTTCAATAATTCGTCCCAATTGAATTATTCGACATCTTAAAAGAGTGATGAAATATTCTAATCCTGAACATTTAGTTAAGGGTGCAAAATATCCTTCCACTGCAAAAAATATAGTAAATACTATTTAGGCCCTGCTCTTTTCGTGGTTTAATGAACCCAACCCACTCCTTCCCACACTCGTCTACTCCTCCCCCCCTTCCCACTCCTTCCCACACTTAAATAAAAATACCACTCCTTTCCACTCTCACCCACTCCTTCCCCCCCTTTCCCACACTCCTTCATTCAACTCCCCTTTTCATTCAACTCCTTTCAACTCCTATCCATTCCCATCAACTCCTTCCCCCCTTTCCCACACTTAAAAAAATACCACTCTTACCAACTCTCACCCACTCCTTCTCCCCCTTTCCCACACTCACCCATCCCACACCCATCATTTCCCACTGAAAAGAACAGGGCCTTAATCTTTATAAATACTTTATCTCTTTTTTTTCAATAATGGATAACATGACTTATTTCGAAGATGACATACAGCAACAACTTTTAGTGTGAATCCTCCTTTTATGAGATCTATTAAAAAAGATGGCATGGCTTATTTAAAAAGATAGCTTCATCTAATGTGCTTCAATATTGCTTAATTTAAAAATGGACCTAGAGATAATTGAAATCAATCTTTCTATTATTTTTCGGTGGCACACATTCTTATCAATGTATATAACACTTACAGATATTTTATATTTAATTTCCAATAGAGTGAGGTTCCAATTTTGTGGAACGGGGGAAACATTATATATATTTTTTTAAAAAAATCTAAGATAAAGCTTCTTAAATCATATTATCCTCTCTATCTCCCTTTTGAACACGACTAGCACTCGTTATGCAATGTCATCGGTTATGTCTTCAGCCCATGCAAGTAAGAGAGGGAATATATGAGGATCAAAGGGTACTTAACTAATTACCTTGTTTTTAAAGTATAAATATATTTTCTATCATCATACAAAAGTCTGAGTATTTTTAGGACTCCTGGAAAGCTCGTACATTTCACGACTTGGCTATGCATAACTTGTTAACCCTTCATTAGATAATTTCTTATTTGGTTATTATTAATTTTGATAAATTTCTGTATTTTGTATTATTAGTTAGTAAATGAAAACTTAGCAAATGTATCTATCTATTGTTACTATATCAAGGCGCAACATCATCCATCATGATTCATGGCAATGCCACTGTTGTTGAATTCTCACTTTAGGTGATGATGTTTCCTAATTCATGGCTCATTTTCGTCTTTCATGTTTTCTATTCTCTCCCATCCACCCTCAACCTCCTCAAAAACCGCATATTTAACGGACATAAGAAGTAGTGACAAATCACTTATCCAATGTCACCTTATTTATTTTTTAAATTACAAGCAAAACACATAATAACCATTGAAAATAATTCTAATTTCACAACTACTACAAACGACAACACCATAAAAAATAATTAAATTTTCATCAACTGACCTAAGAAAAAATCCCAAATTGTAACCACAATAGGCCGGCATATGCACGTCAAAAATATAATTGTCCATCAAAAAGAATGCAAAACCAGCTCTCAAAGTTTGCCAACTCCAAGCTTCTATCATAATTGCCTTTTCTTTTCAAATTCTTTCCTCAAACCCTAGCTGCCTCCTTATAGTAGGGATCTTATCCCTGATCAATAACAGAAGTGAAGTGCCTAATTAGTTGCCCAACTTTAAGACTTCTCAAAC
Organism: Carnegiea gigantea; assembly: GCA_029747015.1. Classification (NCBI taxonomy): domain Eukaryota; kingdom Viridiplantae; phylum Streptophyta; class Magnoliopsida; order Caryophyllales; family Cactaceae; genus Carnegiea; species Carnegiea gigantea. Next base: position 640,160 of record JAKOGI010000207.1, read on the forward strand.
AATATTTGGGGCGTGGGAGACTAAGGAGAGTCTTGTTTGACTTTCTTATCCTACTTTTCTTTTTTCTTTTTTTTTTGTGAAAAGACGGTCAAAGCCCCTTAGCTAATCTTCATTTGCAACGATCAAACCATACTAATTTTATCAGCAAATAAAATCAACATCAAGGCAGGAGGAGGGGGGGGGTGGTGTGGGGATTCTTTTTCGCAATTAAACTGATAGGATTTGGAGGCTCAATTAAACCCTAGGCAAGGAGGAACGCTACAATCAAGGAGGAGTAGAAAACGTACGGGAAAGGGAGGAGGAAAAAGTGGGGTGTGGGGAGTAGTTCCAAGTTTAAATTGTAGGGATGAGGTTAAAGTTTTCACTTCCCATGGAAATCCCAGTTAGAATATACATGAAATAGATGCTTATCTTATCTTATATTTAGACCCTATTCGGCAAAATTAGCGGTTCAAGTAGTGAATAGCAGTTTAGGTAGCGGATAGCTGTTCAGGTAGCGGATAGCGTTTCTAATTTAGCTGTTAGCGGATAGCTGTTTAGAAGAGCAGTTGAATAAAATCTGTTCGGTAAATTTAGCTATTGGATTAGCTGACTAATGTAAATTGATATAAAAGAATATAGATAATTTTCAAAGATAAAATTTCCAAAGGGTAATTTTTGGTAAAAAAAATGAAACGTTACTTTTGAATGTAAAACGTTAATACAATTAACTTTTCAAAAACGCTACTTAAAATGCTAAACGCTACTTGAAATGCTAGTCAAAACACTACATTACCAAACACTAAAAATCACGTGATGAGTGTATTGACTTAATCAAAACGCCAAGTGCTATCCAAAACGCTGTTACCGAACACGTCCTTAAAAATCTAAAAATTTAAGCATTTATTACACTGTTAACCTCTCAAGTCGCATATAATTTATTTCTAGTTATTAAGTACAAAATAATCAAGTAATATGTAATGTAAAATATGATGGTGTCATAACATTAAAATTTAAATGGCATTGTTGTATAAGATAAAGACAATTGAAAAAAAAAAAAAAAAAACCTTGAATTCAATTGAAGAAGTCATCATCTATCTAGCATTCTAATGGCGTAAAGTAACAAATGATGATGCATAGTGCAATGGGAGTTCTTCAAAAATCACTAGGATTGGTTGAAGAAAAAAAGAACCAAATATTACTTAAATTATTTTTTAGAAATGATATTTTTCTTATATTTATTTGTAAAAAAAAAGTACTAAAAACTTTCCATGTTAAAGAGTATGCCTAATTTGACTATAAACTTACTGCATTTATTTGGAATTACCTTTTTATCAAAGTTAAAACCACTTATGTTCGTGAAAACCAACAATTGCATATTCGTATCACTTTTTATAATTTGAAATTAACTTTTGATTTCCTTAAAAGTTACCTTACCCACCCCCCAAATTAAAAATGTTACCTTACCCTAAGAGAAGATAAACCAGTTTGAATTGATAACCAATTAAAATAAATATTCTTAATTAGGTTAAAAATAATAGTTTTAAGTTGACTTCAATTTTAAACCACTGACTCGGTATGCATTTGAACCCAAACCATGCCCACGTTTGGTTTGTAAAGGACCATATATACTTTGCTGGTGGCTCCATGAGTTAAGCAAACCCAAGTTTTACCCTGATTCGTCTACTGCTTAGAGTGAAACTTATGCTCATCCAATATAGGCTTCAAACTTGAGTGAAACTTCCTCTAACCTTTAAATCTAAGCTTTTCATTCGGAATTTGACTTTGAACATATTCAAGAAAAATAAAAAACATATATCTTAAGTAACATGTCAAATCCTATTTGTTAAAAATGCTTATAAAGACTTAATAAGTCAACTTATTTAGATTTTATTAACTTTAAAATAATGACTAATTCCCAGAATGTTTAGTTAAAACGAGCCTTTAAACCCTTGCTCCGCACGGTTTGTTTTAAAATTTTAACTAACGTATTTTTAGAAATATTATTTAAGTTTTTAGAAAAATAATATTAATATATCTGTACTTTATTTTCTTTTTTCTTCATTAAAGTAATTAAAAAAATACTATTCATTATGATATATTTAAATCACAAATTGTTTAAATTTTTATTTTTAAATAAATTTTTAATAAATGCCTAATAAGACAGATGTCACGACCACAACGTTTGAACTCACTTACACCCACACACATGATATATATATATATATATATATGTATATATATATATACACACACACACATATATATATATATATATATATATATATATATATATATATATATATATGATAATGACTAATTTTCCAAACTCCATAAAAATATGACCCATACTATTATTGTTGTTGAACTTTAAAATCCGAATGACTGAACTCGTATTCACTTATACTTAAAGAAATAAGGCAACCGTATTTTAACCAGGAATAATGCTTGGCAAGCCACAGGCCCACAGCCAGCATGTGATCGCCCAAATATTGCGAACCTAAACCCCACCAGCAAAATTCTTTTTTTTTTTTTTTAAATGCTGCAGGAACACGCATCTGCATTTCAGTTGCGAAACAAAAAAAGAAAGTGAAAAAGAAAAGAAAAGAGAGAGACAGTGACGTTTGCTCTCTCTGGTTCCAAAAGGTCACACAGAACGAAGAGAGAGAAAGAGAGAAAACGCTCGGATTGCTCAAAATTCTCAGTTATCATCTCAGAAACACAGACGGAGAGAGAAAGACAGAGGGGCAGAGAGAAATTCTGTGTGTGCGGGCGCAGATTTGGACACTGATAGCTCAGCTGAAGCAGGGATTCCAACTGCTTAGAAACCCTGTGATTGAGACCTAGGGTTTCTGGGTGTTCGCTGCATGGAAGGTAAGGTGAGTTTTGAATTTGGAGATGAATTTTGTTTTTGATTGTGGGTTTTGCGTTAAATTTAGTTTTATTGATTAGGGGTTTTGAATTTGCCCATATTTGCGTTTGGTGTAACTAAATCACCTTTCCCCAGCTCATTAAGGGCCTTGAATGTTTATGAATTTTGTGGTGTTCTTTTTATTGAACTAAAAGTAATTGTTTCTGGCTATCTTCTCGACGGTTTTTTTTGTTCTAGGGTTTCTCTTTTTCCCCTGCCCTATGATGGTAATCACCGAAAATGCCTGCTGGATTCTCCACATGGGTACTGTTGTTTGGTTTTGGGGGCATGGGGTGCTATGTACGGGTTGTGATATTTTTAGGAGCTAAATATGCAGCAGCGTCGAAACATTCTTTTAATCGTTGATGCAAATAGGGCGAACCAGTGTTCATTTGATCCCCCAGTGATCTGCCAGTTGTCTTGTTCAATTGTTGTGTTTCAGCTATTCATAAATTTGCTGAAGTGAAACTGTGGAATTGATGAAGAGGTGCAAATATATGCCAATCTAAATCGCAAGTATAAGTGCTAATTTAGAAATCTTACGGATCACGATTCATTAGTACGTCCGAAGCATAGCAGCGTAGCGTCTGGATTGTCTTGTGAATGGAAATATTTCTTCATTGATTCATGGTAGGGCATCTTTTTGTAGTACTTTTATGTTGATGAAAAGTTATGATTGCCTACCATCTTGATAGGATTTGTGTGTGAAATTGCTTAGACTTTTTAATTCTAGCTGTTGTAATATGAACTGTTTCCTTCTTCAGGGTTAGTTTTCAAGTTGGAGGGTGGGGAAAAATTCAATACTAAGAATTTCCGTCACTTTTTTGTAATCACTGTCACTTGAAGCTGTTCTTTTGGTTAATGCAACACTCTCTGTAATATGAAAGAGTGCATATGTGTTTTTTCTTTTATCATAATAAATAGATAAATGCACATTCGATGGTCATGCTTAAAGAAACATATTGAGAGTTCTCCAGATGATTGCTGTACTTGCATGGTAATGGAGGTATTAAATTCTTATTTAAATCATGCAAGTACATCAAGGCTGAAATGAATTGTCTATGAATTTTTTTAAATAAATGATTTGTGTTATTGAATTCAAGTATGTTGGTGCTCAACCTAATCAAACTAATACCTCAACTCTATCTTGGGTGTTTTTTTGCTCCCTTTTTTTGGTTGGGTGGGGGGGGGGGGGGCGCAATTTTATGCAACCTTGACGTTGAATTACAAAGAAGCTGATTCCGTTGGATCCCAGATCTAAATGCATTGATTAGGTACTACATCCCTGTGAGAGGCGATTGTTACTCATCATCTTTTGGATTTAGCTTGCAGTTTAATCCTTGCTCTTCCATATCCTGCATCTATGTCTAGATTTCGGACAAAATGCCCATTTCTTGAATATTGAGCCACAGTGATTTGGAGATATACCTGGGATATATACTCATGCTGCAGCCATATTTGGAGTACAGATGGCACAGATTTTGAGCTGACTGAGGACCATCAGATTTGCATTTTCTTGTGCTGTTAGTTCTAATATTTTTTTCCATGTTATTGTTTGGGTTCCATCGTCTGTAAGTGTCTAGATTTTCTGTCCAATGGTAGTGCATATTTGACGGTGCGTCTCTAATTTGCAATTAATGGTAACCATATCACGCTTCACTGATCTTTCTAGCTGCAGGATAGTTCAGTTGTTTTTCTGACATTTGCCTTATAGTCTGTCTATGCCCTTTTGATTTTGTGTGTGTGAGTTCTTCAGTGTAACTGGTGCCCTCCTGGTAGTTTCTTGATGCTTTTTATGAATTTCTTGAAGGATCTCTTTCTGACATGAAACAAGTGGCTGTTGTACATGTAGTCATCTTACATTGACCTATGAGTTACATCGAGAGTACCTTTTACTTAGACATCTTATAACACTTCATTGCTCTTTATTGTGCTGCTTTTACCCACCTTGTCGACCTGTGAACAAGTTGTAGACAAAGGTGCGATAAAGGACTAAAAACGTGGGTCACCCAAATCCGAAAACTTTTTGATGCGGCTGTTTCGTCATGAAACGGCCACATTTTGAATCCATGGGTGAGAGTTTGTTGATCTAGAAATCTGTTGCAAGTCCATGGCATTTAATCTGAGACCTTCGAAAGAGACTTGGCCCATTGGCCGACTTCATTGACATGTATTGCAAGAAAAATTGGCAATTTTAGGTTTAAAGTGAACTTAAGAAATAACAGATATTAGATTTGCACGAAGCTTGCGACTGATAAATGGGAATAGAGATCAGTAGTTAAGTTTTTTTTAAAAAAATTCCAAAGGGTAGCTTGAGCAAGTCATCAATATTTTTCGTTGTTCTTTTTGGGAAAAGGCACATCCTATAAGTTCGATGCAATCAGAAGTGTGGGTAATACCTCCTTACTTTGTACCCAAACGCTTGCTTTGGAAGTAATACAAAATCCCCTTTCCAAAAAAGGAATGTTTTTAATAGTGTATACAAATAAGGAACTATGGGCACCCTGAACCAGCAATATTCACATTCTTGTTTGGAATGACCAGACAGGGTAACTCAGGCTTGCTAAATGACTAGGTGACCTCTTTTATGTCTGATGCATCTCTAGGATTCTGGCAAGGCATGTGATGACATTGCTATGGATCTGCCTATTTCATCACTCTTGTCATAATTGCCTGCTGATCCTGCAAATTATGCTAACTTCTACCTTTCAATGAAACTCGATGAAGGATAAATGTTGGGTATAAACTCCCCTTCCCCTGGGAGCTTTTTTTTCCTTTTTTGGGGGGGGGGGGGAGGGTGTGATAGCATTTCTAGCCTCATTCTACAACTCTGTGATAATTATGACAATGGCAGCTTTGGAAAGGTTCTAAACTTGGGTTAGCCGTGTTTTCACTCTGCGATAATTATGACATCCTACACGATTGCCACATTAGAGCAATTCCATAAGATCCCTCCCACGACTTCAATCGCAATTGAAGCCTCTTTTTGAATTCCTAGTTGTGAGTGCACTAGGTGGAGATTTGCCTCATTCTTTTCCCAGCCGAATGCCTCTCTCTGTGCTCTCAAGGTTGGCGCCTCCATTGGACATCCACATCTCACTTATAAGTGCAATAGTCATTGGCAAGGCCTCTGCTTGCACCACCTTAGCTAACTACCTTTCCCATCCTTGTGACCTATTTTATCTCTCTTTAATAAGGATATGGAATCTAGGGTGTTACAAAATTTCTAGTTTGTGGTCGAAATGGAGACAATTAATTGAACTTGTTTGGGTTCTTTGGTGGTTTTGTTGTTGAGAGGGTTCTTAATTGAGGTTGGGGTGGTCACTGTGGTGGCAGTGGATCCGAGTGCGAACGTCATGAAACATTGTTCAATGCAAGGATTGTAATTCGGGGGAGGTTAAGTTTCAGATTTTCAAGAGTTTTCGAAAATGATCAACAAATTACTTCATGGTTCTTATTCATGACTGGTGAATTTTGAACTTCTGGTGGGCTTGTCACTGCCCGATCTCCATTGCCAATTTTTCCTAATAGCCATTGATTTGGCCACTTGTGAGAACCTGCGCATACTTCTTGAATGTTAGTAAAATGTGAGGTATATTGTTGATCGCCCAAAAAAAAAGGGTGAGGTGTAACAAAATGATATTTTTCCTGAAATCTTTTGCAACTTTGGGGAATGGAAAATTTGGTTTGCTGGAAAGTGTTTAGAGACCCTCTCTTTGAACCCATTTCCTGGAAAATGCAAAGTCGACACACCAAAATTTACACCATCAAACAACCTTCTAATTTCTTACTGGGTAACATAGAATTTCAAATGTTTAGCCTGATTTTATTCAGGGTAGTGAGGTGTAAAAAAATGATAATTTTCCTGAAATCGTTTGCAACTTTGGGGAATGGAAAATTTGTTTTGTTGGAAAGTGTTTGGAGACCTTCTCTTTGAACCCATTTCCTGGAAAATGCAAACTAAATAACCTAAATTTCCATCATTGAACAACCTCTTAATTTCTCACTGGGTAACATAGCATTTCAAATGTTTTGCCTGATTTTATCCATGTTAGTGGGGTTATTTGATGAACTGTTCTTGCATTTGCCCTTCTGACCCAATCCCACGCCCCTTCCCTCAAATGCATTCCACATTTTTATCTTTTCCTTTGCAGTTCCTGTGCTGCATCCTTTTCTTTCTCCCCTTAGGATTTCAGTTCGGCCACCTCTTATCTATCACTTACATGTGTGAGTATGATGTGTTTATATGGGCCAGAATGAGAACATTTACGTCATTCAAATTTGCAATTGTTTGTCTGCTGACTCCGCGTTCATTGAAGTTTCTGTTACTTGGGTACGCCACTCTTTCTAGGATTGAGATATTGCAATAGGAGCTGGAATAATTTTAGAGGAAATAAGACTCCTTTTGGTACTACCAAAGCATTATTTTAGTGCAGCACCTTCCTGGCTATGTATTACGCTGTGGAGAGAAAATCAGGATTCTCGAACTGATTGAAATCAAATAAGCATGGAGGGAGCACGGTGCTGGTGACCAAGAGCCTTTTTTTTCCGCAATTTGAAGCCCCCCCTCCCCCGAACAAGAAAAAGAGAAATATCAAAAGAAGTGCTTTCTATAAAGAGATTGTAATTACTTTGGGAAGAGGAAGTAGGATGCTGATCAAGTGTTGGATTATTATGTGTTTGTGCTAATGTGAAGTGATTGTAATCAATTGATTATAGAGAGTTTTGTTTGAGTGGATGAGATTACGTCAGGAAATCAAATTATTTCTATTCGTTTGGGCACGTTTTTTGTTTTTGTAGCCCTTAGTGCCTCATTCTACAACTCTGTTGTTTGTTCTTAGCCAATATTTTGATCAGTAGAGCAAACTGGATTGAATCCTCGGTGACTGTTCCTGGTTCACTTTATAATGGTTTGATCTTTCTTTGTGCAACTATGCTTTTAAGTGTCCTACAAGGCTACAACAGATAACAGGTCCATTACTTTTCAACATATCGTAGTGATAGAATGTGGCACTCTATCGTCAACTATAGAGTCAAAGTATCAACTCTGCCGGGGGCAAGGGAACAGCCACTTAATCCCCCCCCCTCCCCCCAAAGAAAGAGAGGGGGAGGGAGGGAGGGAGGGTGTTGTCTATGAGGTCTATCAGATGTGCTAGATTCTTACGTTTACTTGTCTGTCTGTGGATCATGGAGATTCTTGTATATACCTTTGTTTAACATTTCTTTTTCTGTTAATGTTTTTCTGGTTTTCCTTTGTAGGGTGGTTTTCGGAAAGTGGAGTTTCTACTGAAGTTCTGGCGCTTTGCAAGATGAAGGTAGAACTAATACGATCTTTGGGATCATCATCTGGAGCTCGTGAGCATCAAAGTAGTATGTGAGCATTATGACACTTGAAGATTTCTTTACCTTGACTGAGATGAAAGATGGGCTCACAGCCCCTGCTCGTGTTGAAGAGTTGGTTTCTGTAATGAAGAAAGAGAAAGATACTTCTGTGAAGAATTTCGCTGATGCTACGAGACAATGGGCTGCTGTTGCAAGTGCAATAGCAGCTACAGAGAACAAAGAATGTCTTGATCTTTTCATCCAGTTAGATGGGCTATGGTTCATTGACAGGTGGCTTAAGGATGTTCAAAGCTTTGCTACAGAATCAAGTGATTGCTTTGTGGAAGAGGCAATATCAACATTGTTACAAGCAATTGAGAGACTTCAAATAGAAAATGAGAGACTGATTTCATCAGGGATATTGTTTACTGTCAAGAGTCTTCTAACCTATAAAAGCCCTAAAGTTCAAGATAGGGCAAGATTTCTCTTTGATAGTTGGAGTGCTAAAGATGTCGGTGTCACAAGCATGGATGTCGAGAAAGCTGAAATCGATAGTGATCAGAAGCTTGATAATGAACATCCTGTGTCCATTGCAGATAGTGTCTTGCCAACATTGGTCAATGATCAGGTGGGATCTGGAGAGAAGATCAATGATCAGGATAGCTCTCAGATAATTTCCAATCGTGCAGATTCGAAGGATGGATGTCCAGAGAGTGTACCCTCTCCTGTCAAGTTGGAATCTGTTCAAGGCAGCGTTTCTGTGAGGGTAGGATGTTGCTCTTCTGATGGAAATGTGGATAAGCAACACTTTTCAGATACAAAGCAAGGTATCAATGAAGCAATTTCGGAGATATTGAAGCCTGAACACATCATGGAAGATACGATGTATGACATTAAAATGGAAAGTGTTCCTGAAAGAGCAGGCAAAATCCAGGTCTCTTCTGCTTCTGATAGCATTGATAATTTATCAAGCAATTATGCTATTGATGCTGAAGAAGCTATTGTGAAAACTGATTTATATACAAATGATGCCAAGCACACCTTGTCCAATAAAAGTACACCTGGCAATGATATAGACCGGCTTGTTGCTGAATCAAGCAATGGTATGAAGGAGAGTGGAGATTTGGAGCGCAAGGGTTTGGACCAAGCTGATGGGTGCTCTGTGTTGAAGGGAACTAAGGATCACGGGACAACTATTTCCAGGTTGGAAGATTTAGATGGGTGCAAAGAGGCTAAGAGGCGCCATAAGGGCAAAAGCAAAAGCCAAAGCAAAAGCAGGTACTTCGGGAATACTTGTGAATTTGCTAGGTTAACAAAACATGGCAAAGATACTAATATTATCCGACAGACACCAGATATGGATCTTGAGAATGGAATTGTTGATGCACTAGAAGTTGCTCGGCTAGTTGCCAATGAAGTAGAGAGAGAGGTTGTGGGTTATAATGAGCAATCTGGCAGCTCGTCCTCGTCCTCGTCCTCGTCCTTGTCGTCCTCATCCTCGTCCTCGTCCTCGTCCTCCACTTCTGAAAGCATCTCAGGAGATTCCATAGGACAGCCGCATAGCCCAGAGTCTATCAATGGAGGAGAACTGCAGACAAATGGACCAACAAATGAGTTGCCGACTATGGAAAGCGCATCCCCTGAGACATCCCAAAAGGAGCGTTTAACTAATTCAGGCAGCCAGGGCACCACACCGGAGAACCATGTTCAAGATTTGGAATCCTCCCAAGTCACTGATGCTGTTCGGGAACTGGAAACCAATGCAGAGAGAAGTGTCTGTGAATTTGATCTGAACCAAGAATTCTCCTCTGAGGACCCTGATCATCAGGTCGATACTATTTCAAAACATGCATCCATTGTTTCCGCCTCCAGAGCTGTTGCAGCCCCTGGAATGCCTGCTGCTCCTCTTCAATTTGAGGGGACTCTTGGCTGGAAAGGATCTGCAGCCACAAGTGCTTTTCGACCTGCATCTCCTCGGCAGGCCTCTGATAGCGATAGGGCTCTTTCTGGTGGTGGTACAAGCAGCGGTTCTCGGCCGCGGCAAGACTTTCTTGATATTGATCTGAATGTGGCTGAAGGTGGAGATGATAAGATTGTTAATCCGATGTTGGCCAAACAAAAAGAGCTGTTACCTGGCCTGCCTTCTGGAGAATCTTCAGTGGAATTAAGTCCCAAAAAAACTGAGAGGCTCAAATTTGATCTAAACCAAATTGGAGATGGGGATGTTCCAGCATCCGAGTGGAAAAAGGGTCGACAAATATTTGGTGCTCAAAATGGCCGGTGTAGCCCATCTCCTGCTTCTTCATCATGCATCCAGCCTTCCATGAGGAACTTCGATTTAAATGACAATCCCTCCAATTGCAGTGATCTGTCACACCAGAAGCCATTTCTGGGTGAGTCGTCTTCTCAAAAGGTCAGTCCGTGCGTGGGGATTTCAGATGATTCTGTTGTTTCCATCTTGGGAACCAAGGTCAAGAAGAGTACACTTCCCCCTCAAACTCCATTGCCATTCCCGAATGATAGGGCATCAGAACCTTTGGTGGATACTAGCTTCTCGAGAGGAGGGTCACTTGTGGGGTTGGGACCTGCAGTTCCATATGCACAGTCTGTATACAGTTACAACGGGCTTGCAATGGGCCCTGCAATGCCTTTCCCATCTGGGCCAATGTATGGGCCTGCCGGCCTGATCCCATATATGCTTGATCCTAGGGGAGCCCCGGTCATGCCACAAATAGTGGGCTCCACCTCAACCATTCCATCTTCCTGCTGTCAGCCTTCATTGGTTATGAATTTGATGGGTTCAACACCCCTCTCAAACACTGCTGGCCCTTTTCGTCCTAACCTTGATCTGAATTCTGGCTTTGTTATTGAAGGGGGAAGCCGTGATTCTTCGTTTTACAGACCGCTTTTCTTCCCTGGTCAAGCCAGGCCGCCAATGGAGGAGCAACTCAGAGACAATTTCTTCAGACCCTTGAGTTCTTCTGGAGCCAGCAGTGGAAAGCGAAAGGAGCCAGATACCGGATGGGAGCTCTTTCCCACTAACTACAACCATCACCAACCACCACATTTGTAGAAAGAAAGCTGATATTTGGTTCAGGTTCCTTGGCCCAAGATGCTGATTCTGGGAGTAGGTGAATTGGAAACGAAAATTACTGAATAAAAGACCAGATAATATAGCTTATTCACGAGTTTCATCCGGTAGAGGAGGGAGGGGAATTAGGTTTAAATTTGATTTATTAAAGTTAAAATTTTCGATATAGTTTCTCTTCTTTAATTGTGTCTCATAGAAGCGCATTGCAGGACTAGACATGTTTGGTAGATGAAGCTGTAATATTTCACCCCCATACATAGAGAAAAAGAGTGGCGACTTTTTACTCGATCGTATTGTAGAACTTACTCGCAGGTAGAAATTCACTTGGAATTGCAGCTCACAGAGAATGTGTATATCATCAGGTGTCTTTAATGTTAATCTTTGTATCCACTGTGTTCTTGACGGTTCTACTGTCAGCTGGTCGTTCAGATTAAGAGTATCCTCTGCCCCCCTCTCTCTCTCTCTCTCTCTCTGTTGAAGGAAACAGTGAAGTTCTAAATAAATATCCTCCGTGGACGGGTTCCTATTCTCGACTGTAAACTGATTGGCTGGGGTGTTTAGAAAGGTGATCGCGAAAGTAGGAGGTGAGTTTTTAAAAAATTAAAAGAATTGTCATATGTACCTTGAGGCTATATAGATTCGGGATTATCATATAATTTGTATGTCATTTAAGCATCTACACCATTTTACTGAGGTCCTGTTCAGTAAAATTAACGGTTCAAGTAACTAATAGCGGTTTAGGTAGCGGATAGCTGTTCAGGTAGCGGATAGCATTTCTAATTTATCTGTTAGGCCATGTTCGGCAAAATTAGCGGTTCAAGTAGCGGGTAGTGGATAGCTGTGCAGGTAGCGGATAGCGTTTCTAATTTAGCTGTTAGCGGATAACTATTTAGAAGAGCAGTTGAATAAAATGTGTTCCGTAAATTTAGCTATTGGATTAACTGATTAATGTAAATTGACATAAACGGATATAGATAATTTCTAAAGATAAAATTTTCAAAGAGTAATTTTTGGTAAAAAAAATATGAAACGCTACTTTTGAATGTAAAACGTTAATACTATTAGTTTTTCAAAAACGCTACTTAAAACGCTAAACGCTACTTGAAATGCTAGTCAAAACACTACGTTACCAAATATTAAAAATTACATGATGAGTGTATTAACTTAATCAAAATGCCAAACGCTACCCAAAACGCTGTTGCCGAATACTCCCTTAGTAGATAGCTGTTTAGAAGAACAGTTGAATAAAATATGTTCGGTAAATTTAGCTGTTGGATTAGCTGATTAATGTAAATTGATATAAAAGGATATAGATAATTTTCAAAGACGAAATTTTCAAAGGGTAATTTTTGATTAAAAAATATGAAACACTACCTTTGAATGTAAAACGTGAATACTACTAGTTTTTCAAAAACGCTACTTAAAACGCTAAACGCTACTTGAAATGCTAATCAAAACACTACGTTACCGAACACTAAAAATTACGTGATGAGTGTATTGACTTAGTTAAAACGCCAAACGCTATTCAAAACGCTATTGCCGAATACGCCCTAAGATTACGGCCTTGTTCGGCAAAATTAGCTGTTTAGGTAGCGGATAACGGTTCAGGTAGCGGATAGCGTTTCTAATTTAGCTGTTAGCGGATAGCTGTTTAGATTAGCGGTTGAAACTAATGTGTTCAATAAATTTAGCTGTCATGCTAGCTGATTAATATAAATTGATATAAAAGAACATAGATAATTTTCAACGATAAATTTGTTAAAGGATATTTTTTTGGCCAAAAAATATGAAACGCTACTTTTAAATGTCAAACGTTAATACTATTAACTTTTTAAAAATGCTACTTAAAACGCTAAATGCTACTTGAAATGCTAATTAAAACACTAGTTTTTCGAACACTAAGGGCGTATTTGGCAACAGCGTTTTGGGTAGCGTTTGACGTTTTGACTAAGTTAATACACTCATCACTTAATTTTTAGTGTTCGGTAACATAGTATTTTGACTAGCATTTCAAGTAGCGTTTAGCGTTTTAAGTAGCATTTTTGAAAAGCTAATAGTATTAACGTTTTACATTTAAAAGTAGCGTTTCATATTTTTTTAATCAAAAATTAACCTTTGAAAATTTTATCTTTGAAAATTATCTATATCCTTTTATGTCAATTTACATTAATCAGCTAATCCAACAGCTAAATTTACCAAACACATTTTATTCAATTGCTCTTCTAAACAGCTATTCGCTAACAGCTAAATCAGAAATGCTATCCGCTACCTGAACAGTTATCCATTACCTGAATCGCTAATTTTGCCAAATAGGGCCTAAAAATCTACTAATTAGTATATTGATTTGGTCAAAACGCCAAACACTATCCAAAACGTTGTTGTCGAATACGGCCTACGTATTGTTTAGTTGTTAACTACTACTATGCTATATCTAACTCGGTATAAAATATATCTCATATAAAAAAATTTCATAAATTATTTAGACTTCATTAAGTTTAACTTTGCAAGTACAATTGAGCAACATAAAGTAGGGGAAGGGGCTAAACTTTTAACGCAACTTACAATTAAATCTCTGTAATCGTTACTGTTTCCAAGGATTATTTAACTTTGATATTGTGCAGTTAAGAAAGTTTATTTACACTGACAAAAGTTATATTAAAAAGATGGCAACCATTTTTTATTGATAATGTTTGTCTTCATAATCTTTATTTTATGGTAACATGTCTCATTGTATTGAGCTGGATCGTGTTAGTATAAAATTGGAATAATTTTTATCAGAACGATTGTGGATTTGCGCATTATTATTTGAAGTCCGTTGACTTCCCTTCCTGTATTAGTCAAATTATGTTTGTTTTTTTCTCCTTGTTCATTTCTCTCCCCCGTCACTGGACCAATAAAGAGATGACACGTAAGGAAAACCCCCCCAGAACATTGGTCAATAATAATGTTATAATAAGAGCACTGGACTTGTTCAAAAAGGGCGCCTCTTTCCTTCCTTCCTTTCTTCCTTCACCAAACGTAACTGGTTGTACTTTGAAGCTCTCCTCATACTTCACTCAAATCAAATCTCCAAGGCCCCTTAATTAGGGTTTCTCAGAGAGAGAAAGAGAGAAATAGAAAGATGCAGATGTGGGTATGGAGATCAGAAATTATGGAATCCATTCGCTCTGTCCAGTGGAGGAGTGCAGCCTCGCAAATCATCACCTTAGGTTTCCAATTAATTGCTTAACTTCTCTCTCAATCAATTCAGTTGAAAATTCAATATTTTGATCTTTAAAAAGTATTGTTTGATGTAGGATCAATCTTGTCCATGGCCTTGATCATTTGGAAGATGCTTATTTTGTTCGCCGCATGCGAATCCCCTGTTGTAGTTGTTCTTACTGGGAGCATGGAGCCTGGATTTCGAAGGGTTTTCCTCCCACGTTAATTCCGATTGTTCATTCTTTTTTACTGTTGTTTTGCACTGATTGAATTAGTTCAGAGGTTTTTGTTAATTCTCTTTGTAGGGTGATGTATTGTTCCTTGATATGAAGGAGTCTCCAATTCAATCTGGAGAAATTATTGTTTTCAAGATCGAGGTATGCATAATGTATTACCCCCCAATTCTCAGTTATTGCTACGAAATCAATGTGTCTTCTTTAGTGCGTTTTGAACTTTCATCTGCCATGGAAGGTTTCTCAGAGTTACGAATTTTCTGAAACATTGGGTATGTCTGAACTTTTAAATAATCTGGCCACCTATACTTCTAGATTGATCGGTGTTCCCATAACTTGTATATGTATTAAAGCCTAATACGCAATTGTATTAATATCCAACTTCTAGAAAGAATTTACTGAAGAAGTTTCAGAATGTGGTGCCGAGCTGATGCTAAGAACAATCATGTTAGTGTCCTTTCTACCTCCAATTGGAATCTCATGATTGATTTCCTCTATTGTGACTCAGGGGAAGGACATTCCTGTAGTTCATCGAGTTATAACGGTGAGAGTCTTTAATTATTTTGTTATTTATCCAAGTAATGTTATTGTCATCTGTTTTTTATGCTCTGAAAGTCCCTTCTACTAGTTGATGGATGGTCTGGATACTAGAAATGATTAACCAGTCTGGACATTCATTTCTACATAAGGCCATTTGATTGTTAATCAGTTTTGATACATTCAATATTTCTCATGCAGGCCCATAGGCGGCACAATGCTAGTGAAATCAATCTGTTAACAAAAGGTGATGACACCAATTAGTCAATTCTCGGACTCTGTTTTGGATTGAATGTTTCAACATTGAATAATTTGTAATAGAAATATGATTCAGGCCAAGCTTCCAATTCTTCGGACTTGCACTCACATTCTGCATCCTTCCTCACTTTTGTGGTTTCTCAGTCCGGTGTACATCTACTGTGGCATTCAATCATGGACTCCAAGGCTTCCACCTCTAATGTTTGCAGGTGTTGTTTGCAGGGGACAATAATGATGTCGATGATAGTTGCGGGATATATGCAGATGGCCAAAAGTGGCTCGAGCAACATCATGTCATGGGCAGAGTAACGGGGTAAGAGCAACTAAGTTAACTCCAAAACTTATTATTTGGTTGAAAGACTTCATTGTTCATCCTTGTTACATGTCCAGGTTATCACTGGATTGTGTTGATGAACTTTAAGAGGATATCAGTTGACCGGACTAAAAACTAACAAATTAGATAACAGATACATTCTTAGAATAGTATCACAACATGACCCTATGGAGTTGATGTGCCACTTTGAACAAGGTTCCCTAGTTACTTCTCTCACGTTTTCATGCCAGAAGAAGTCCATGAAATCTATGCACTTTGTGTTTTTGAGAAATTATGATGATATATGTCCATCTCTGAGGCGCTGGAAAAGGGGCAATTTTTTACCTTTAAGTCACAGTGGATGAAAGCAGAATATCAGACTAAGACTGTCTTCTGTTAATGTGTTGTGAATGTGTTGGTGAGGTTTGAAGGTTACAACAACCATAAGTAAATATTCCCGAAGGCTTCAGGGAGACTTGATTCAGATCCAAGTGGTCAATACTTATGGTTTTCCTCTTTCATGCTTATTTCGGCTGAAGTTTTTCAGGAAATGCAGGTACCTCCCATTTGTTGGTTGGGCTACCATTGTTATGACAGAGAAGCCTCTAATCAAGGTTAGTTAACTTAATGACTTCCTGTATTTTATGATTGAAAACTTATATTCTGCTAAAATTGTAAAAAGGTACCTCTACAATATCATAAAAAATTAGTATTCTTTTTTCTTTTTGTGCATTGTCCACCTAGCAGACCTCAAGCACAGGATGAACTTAAACCCATGAAAACTGAAGTTGTAACATTAAGTCTGTATTAATAAACATAGTACCAAAAAAGGTCCTTTGAATATGAAGGCTTGAACGCACTTTATTGTAATTAATTCTCCTATTTACTCCAAGCAATCTGTTTTTGTTGAGTTAATCTTATGATTGAAATTTAATTCGTATTTTAATTTTGCAGTATCTACTGATTGGTGGACTAAGCTTACTAGCCATTACCTCCAGCTAGAAGTTATTGAGGACGAACTGATTATTGGGTGAATTATTAAGGACGAACTGAAGCAGATGAATTTGTTCTTTGGGCCCCAGAAACTATAAAGTATGTTTGTATGAGTGTATCAGGCTATCAGCCACACACACACACACACAAAACAAAGAGAGAGAGAGAATGGTTGGAGAGAAATTTTGTCATATATGAGTGGATTCTTTTGCATGGACTGCCCTATTTCGAAAAAATGAGGACCGGAAAACAACACCCGCAGTAGAATGTGAAAGGGAAGTATTGAAATGTTCTATGTTCTTGTTTCTTCTTTTGCCTTTTTTTCGTTTTTTTTTTTTTTGGGGGGGGGGGGGTGTATGGAGTTGGTAGCTTAGAACAAGTTATCAAAATGGATGGAAATGGATTTTGTTCTAAATTTGGGTTAAGATAGTTTGACTTCTATCATGAAAGATTTTTTTTGGGTTTTTTCCTGCTTTGGATGATAGTTTTATTTATGAAATATATTTGAATTTTTTTTTGAGTTCAAAAGCGTCATGAAGGCAATACAATATAATGGAAGGATAGGAAATTGAACCTGATACCTAATATACTCAAAACCTAAATCTTATGTATTTTTTTTTGTTTCGGATGATAGTTTTATTTATGAAACGTATTTGACTGTTTTTTTGTTCAAATTAAATGAGCTATGAAGGCAATACAATACAATAGGGGAAGGAAAAATCGAACCTAATACCTAATATACTCAGGATCTCAATCTTAATCACTCCACTAAAATCTCATCGGTAACATATTTGATTTCTTAGATAACAAAGAAACGATGTGTGGATATGTTTTTGAGGCCAAAATATTTCTTTTTATATAGGTAACATGTTACATGTATTTAGGACATCAACTTATAATACAATTAGTCTATATTCTTACTATATATATATATATATATATAGAAAGAAATGATTTGAAGTCGGTTTACTTTAAAAAGAATGATGCATCAATAATCTTAATTCTCCCTAAAGTAAGCAAGTAACGTTCTCTGATTTTTTTTTTTTTTTTTAAAAAAAAAAAGCAAGTAACGCAACATACAACAAAGAATATATAAGAAATAACTCTGGAGAGAGCCTTTCAAAAGCGGACAAAGGTTTACTGGTTTGTAATTGTTGGAACGGAAAACTTTGTTAGTCGTCTAACGTGTAAGAAACTCAGATGGCCAACGCCAATTTTTATATACGCAGCATGGAATCCCAGCACATTCAACGACAACCTCGTCATGAATTTGGCACCGCTTTATACATATGATATATCCACCATTATTTGCTTGTTTTTCAACATCAAAGCCACTGCACGTACAGAGAGAAAAAATCCACAAAAATTGAGATGACTACTCTCAGGCTGAGGAAAATGGCACAACAGATCATCCGCTTAGGTACCCTTGTGCAGGCAAACTTTCACCTTGTCAATACAAGAATATTAGCGAACTATAAGTTGGTTATGTAATCAAAAAGTCTCAACGCAGTGGTTAAGATTGAGGCTTTTACGTATATTAGGTCTCAAGTTTGATTTTTCATCTTGTTCATTGCATTGTAATTAATTGAATTGTACTGCCTAATTTAGATACTTTGGTGCACTTTCTCAGAATTCCAATTTGTTATTACTTGTTAATTTCTTCTTACTTTTTCTTTTGTGTTTTTTTTTTTTTTTAAAGGGATGATAGGATCATCAGGCTTGATGGCATGGATATTACTCATGTGCATAGCTGGAACTGATCCTCCTTTTGTGGTTATTTACAACAAGAGCATGGGCCCTGGTTTGAATCAGGTTAGAGTGTTCGAACCCCCCCCCCCTTTTCTCTCTCTAGCGTATGTTTTTACTCATAGATTATTCATTTTGGATAATATAATTGTTCATGCAGTTCATAGATACTAATATGCTCCTATAATACAGTATAGGCTTTGATATGATATAAAATATCAGTTTTGTTTCTGTTATTGTTAGTGCTTATAGGGATAAGTCCTCTCTACCTAAATTTTTTTAGACCTGGCGAAAGCATGACACACATTAGAGGTTACTGTTGTTTTAATTAGTTATCATTGTTTTTCAGTTTTTAATGGAAATAAGAGATAACTATAAACTAGAGGTGTTTTTTCCCTCTTTTTTCTCTTGCGAGGGTTGTAATATCTATTTCAATTTAATTTCTAGATTAGAGCTTGAAACAATGATTGTATAGTTGATTGCTTAAAGAAGATCAAATAGCTCTGATTTGTCTGAATTCTCTATACATGTTAGGGTGACCTTGTAGTCTTAAAGTCACAGAAGTCCCCCATTCAGTGCGGAGCAATTGTGGTCTTTAAAGATCTTGTAAGTTCTCATTTAATGTTAACCCCTAATTGCATAAATTGTTTTTCTCTATATATATTCGGCCATAGATATATTTATTGACGTGGTTTAAATATGAATACATCTATCATGCACATGCATTATATGTTTGTATACGACATTGTATGCATACGTACGCATGTATAACACTTGCACTTTGAATGGCAACACCATCCACACTCAATGAATATTTACGAAGTCGAATTTAAATTTTGAGTTAAAGGGCATTATTGGGTTCAACAAGCATTAAATTCTTCATCTATATTTTTTTTTTAGTACACATCAATATACATTTATTACGAATTATATACTTAGCTTTTAGATTTATAAATAAGTAATAATTAAGACCAAAAACTCAAATATGGATCAATAAAATTAATTGGTATGACATACATGTCTTGATATTCCAATTAACTTTATGGGACATTAATTCACAGCAACATAAAAACTAGTGTTGTAAATGTGGATTTACATTGGGGGATTGCGGACAGTAGTCCTTCTTATCTCCCTTTTAACGGTTTTTGATCTTTTTCGAAATGCCGATAGCTTTTTAAGTTCGTCAGAACTACTTGGAAGATATTCTCTGAAATATAAAGAATAATTTGTCCTGACTGTTAACTGATTCCCAATATTTCAAACCCTGTTTGTTTCCCTGAACAAACAGAGAATCAAATGTAGTAGCATTAGCTCGCTCTGTTGCATTCCTCTGCTACTGCTTCCGAATCGAATACTAATTTTACACTAAATAAGGTTTGTTTTGGCAGACAGGGTGGGCTGCATGCTCCTGTCATTCATCGAATTATAAGGGTAAATCCTCCATTAATCTTACTGTAGCATCATGCACGTAAAAAAGTCAATAGTCGAACAAAATTAGAAGTTTGAATAGAAAGTTTTCTTTAAGGCCCCAGGCATATTCACAGAGTCTCATTTTCCAAGCTAGCATTATGCCATGATTTGCTCCATACATGCAGGTCCATAAACGGCAGGACACGGAAGAAGTCAACCTGTTAACCAAAGGTGATTATTCAATAAATTAGCTGATTTTGTACAACAGTAGCTGATACTATGTACCATGGTAAACCCTAGTAACAACAGGCATCTAATGTAATTGTCTGGTATCTGCTGAACCTTTAACATTCTAAATCTAAGTGCATTTTCCAATAGCTTTTCTTAGTAGTAAGAGTGATTATATATCGATCAGACCTTATAGCAAGGAAAGGTGTATGCTACAAGAAGGGAGAAAGCTTCCGATGTAACCCTCATAGGCCTTCGTGTAATAATGGCACGGTTATACATTTGCGCGTAGTTTAAGATAATATATTAAAAAGATTCAATGCAATTGTGCCAAAGTGAAATCAAATGTGAAATCAAATGTAGGTTAAGCAGCACTACCTCTATAGACATGACTATGCGCAACGAAAACCCAATGTGAAATCAAATGTGGTAATTGTGTTTGGCAGGGGATGACAATTCTGAAGATGACAGCACAGCATATGGTAGTAGTCCACAATATCTCCAACAACATCAGGATGTTATAGGAAGAGCTGCATGGTAAGTAATTGGGGTGACTACTCAAGGACATTTTTACCCTGCTATATATGCCATTCTTCGTAATTTTGTCTAGTTAAAAAAAAAAAAAAAGAATAAGAAAACCCTAATGCAGCATGCATGAGTACGTATGATACCTTTCCCTTTTTAAAAAAATTTCTTGAATGCTTTCTGGATTAACTTTCGTTCCTATTATCAAACTAACAGGTACATTCCATACGCTGGTTATCCAATCATCGTAGTGGGAATGAATCCTTTGGCCAAGGTGAGTTTCTGACTGTACCCGTTTTCCTTGTTGGTAGTTGTCTCTAGGGTTTACCATGATAAATTAGCTATTTTTTATGATGTTATCACGCAATGCAAGCTTGAACAGGTAGACATTAATTAACATGGTAAAGTATTTGAAGATTGGTTTTACATATTTGCAGGCCGACCCCACTAGCGTCAATGATACAACTCTCTAAAAGGATTTTGAAATTAACCAACCGAGTATGCAAAATGAATTCAAATCAAACTTCAAACTGAAAGCTTCTGGTCTACCGTCTATTCATTTCACTAATAACATGTCGCGTATTAATGTTGTTTGCTACTCACTGCTTCTTGTCACTAGATCTGACCTTTTCTTGGTCTCATACCATGAGGGGAGGGGGATGCACTGGATCGGATCAAGTCAAGGTGGGTCGGGTTGGGCTCATTGCCCACCCTTACATACTTTTGAAACAAATCGTGTAAAATATTTGACTCATTTTTCACTTAAAATGTTTAAATAAACTCCAACTCTTTCAAGTTCAAAGCAGGAGAACTTTTTTTTCTTTTGTTTTTTTTTTTTGGGGGGGGGGGGTGGGGGGGAGGGGATGGACTATAGAGAACAATTTATAGCTTGAGGAGGTTACATTGAACATTGGGAGTACAATTATGTGATCATAAAAATAGGTTTAGTATCCATCTTTAGAACCAGTTTCAAGAGATTCAACTTGCAAAACGTAGTTGTTTTATTTTATTTTTTTAAGTCAACAAATAAAAGATGATTCTGTTGGAACTTGGGGGGAGGGGAGGGGAGGATGTTATATTTGGAATAGTAAATGAAGAAGAATTACATGCGTGAAATATTTGCAGCACTATCCAGTACTTGGTGCGGCTGGCTTACTGTTGATGCTCCTCTGGATATGGAAGCAGTCCAGCCTCTGAGGTTTCTGAGCGCGGCCGTGGGCACCTATTTACTATGTAAGCTCTGAACATATGTATTAAAGTGACAAGATGAAGCTGAATCCTGACATTCAACAAATATGGGTTGGGAATTACTGGATTGGGTAATTTGGTGGCTTAAACATTTCACATATTTATTCTGTTATCTAGCGAAGTTCCAAGATGCAGAATTTGGATTGTAATGCGGCATTGCTTGTTTGTACTGCTTAGGAGTGGGACTGTACGTGGCCCGTGGGAAGCTATGTTCAGTAACTCAAGGGAAAGGCTTTTCACAGAAAGGATATGTGTTGCAAGTTGTAATTCCAACAGGAAAAAATGGGACAGTTCTCGTGTAAGTTCCAGAAACCGTGTGCCCAAACCTCCATTTCTCCTACCCGCTGTCCGCCTTGCTTGGCTCTTCCCACTTACTTAAGTTGCACGCTTTGAATAAATCAAAAAATCACGTCGAAACTTCATTGGTTTTAACCTGAGTTCTACACTAGACTCCGACAACTTACTTGAAAAACCAAGCCCCTAATACGTGTACTATAAACGAAGTGAGGTATGATTACCTTAAACATAGGCCACTACCTATATTACGTTATCTAAAATACCTTTAGCATACTAAGGGTTCTTTTTTTCAAGTTATTTTTTAATAAATTGAACTAAGTTGAACTGAAATGAAGTTAACAGAACAAGAAAAAAAACCGTTGAAAACAACACGGCCTAGGTAATAATGTATAGCCCGTTATCATATAAAAATTCATACGTAATATTTAGATGAATGTAAATAACCTTGAAATCTAAATAAGTTTGTAATTGTATTTCTATTATCTTGTCTGGTTTGTAAGAGAATATTACAAATAATAATTATTTTATAACTATAATTGCCACAAACGTAGTCATAATTGTATAACACATTCACAATATATTCAATCAATCGCGATAGTGTTATCAAGGACGGAAACGAAGATAAAATATTACGAATTGTTTGGAAACTTTTAAATGTACGCAGCTTTATGCCTCTTTTAAGACACTTTCTAAATTTTAAAGCGTCCTTCTCCTCCCAGCGGGGGGGTTTTTTTTGGGGGGGGGGGGGGGGGCAGAGAGAAAAGCCGTGATGGGGTGAGGCCGTGGTGGTGGCAGCGCGAAAATTGATTGGCATGGATAGTGAAAGCCTGACAGGGTAACTCGTATTCGAAAGTGTTATTTTTGAGGCCCAAGAAAAGGCAGCAGATAACATCCCATGTGCCTTTGCTGTAATTGTTTTCAAGGGATGCGGACCGTTCCCTTCTTCCAGAAAACATAACGATATCCCGGATTCCCCCAAATTCAAGCATGCAAATTTAAGTTGGCCAATAACTTTTCCTTCCTTTCACTCGAACAACTAGGGCTTGAATTCCGTAAATACTCTAGGTAGTTGCTGAGACTGGAGTCAACATACCAGCTCAAGATCCAAAACAAGGCGTCCTTGATTGTAGATTACTTGATTCTTACAAAAACTCTATGCTGACCCAACCCAACCAATCCCACGCCCCAACATCAATATATTATATCCCCAATTCTCAACATAAAATTGCCTGCATTTATTGTCACATTCAAAACAGACCAACCCTCAGACAAACCTCTATTATGACAAGAAGGACGGCACCTGCATTAATCAGGACTTGAAATCGAAAGTAAAGCACTATCTCTCAAGTTCACTCTGCGATCACAAAACGCAAATAATCCTATCGTTCTCACTCATTGAAAACAGACAGCTTCACACCTGTTGTTTTTCAGAGACCTGGGGGATGTATCTCAGGAACTGTTCTTTTGGAGGCACCCCGGAGGCTTTAAAACGTGGAATATGGCACCAGTGACAAAAATGAGAGGATGGAAAATGAGAGATGATGACCGCCAGAAGAGTCCTCCACCACCATAGTCTTATAATTAAGGGCCACAAACCAGTTTCCTGGATGAAATCACGTCCAGCCAAATCATGAAAATAGGAGGAATTTAGGATTTTAAAAAGAAAAAGAACAGAAAAAAAGGTTTGTATTCTTGGGCCCACCTTGCAATATCAGAAACAGAACCATTTGCAATCAGCCTACACTATAAAGTACACGTAATATCAAAATCCCAAAGCTGTATGTCTGTCACGATAACCTACGCCCACACATCTAGGATTTTAATTTATTAGCACTGCTCACTGCTCAGGGATGGGCAGCTGTACCCCCGGCCATCAGAAAAGGCCGTGTGTCAGCTAATTACCTAATGCAACAGTCGGCCAGCGGGCACGTAAGGTCCCGACTCTATAGACTCGGAATATGTTCAAATGAGTAAATTAAAATACTCAACTTGATACGATAAATTGCTCAAGAATATAAAACAAAATGCTCAACACCATATCCATAACAAATTGAAGAAAGAAGAAACAAACGCAACGAGCAAGAAACAACGTGAACATGAGCCAGAAGATTTCTACCTCCCAACTAAAATCAACGCCAAAAGATTTCTACCTCCCAACTAGAATCAACAAAGATCGAGCAAAAAGGAGCTGAAAATCGAAGACAGCGATCGAAAATGACAGCAATCAAAAAATAAAGGCATGCCTGGGCACATAAACCCGGGCTTATAATATAATTTGTATGCACCTACAGGCATATGAATGACCACACTTGTCAATCCATCAGTTACTACTGTACTTAGAAACAAGTTCAGTTCCTCAGTTCTAAAATAAAACACTAATAAGCAAGGCATTCAGCCAAGCCCATAAGGTCTGAACACCAAACAACTAAGTTTAGTTTCTAATTGTAAAATAAAACAAGAGTAAGAAAGGTATTCAGCCAAGCCCTTAAGGCCTGAACAAAATCTAATACAAGATAATCATCCAAAGGCTGAAAGCAGTTGTTCCAGACCTACTTCTTACACCGTGTACTAAGAGATCTTGCACCTGAACCTGAAAGTTGAACGATAAATGCACCAACAATGACACTAGTTCTCATACTGTATTCTATTCGAACAACCATAACAAAGGTGAGCACTGTTCAAGCATACAGCACTGCACGTGCCATCCCAACAAGCTTTGATACACAAGTGAAAACTCAGCGAAACTGTGGACTCGGTACTTAGAAGGATACTTAGACTAAACCTCCAAGAAATACCCAACACCGTACCAATGCACCGGTAGAAATTGCTATAGCCACTGTCAACAATCAGAGCCAATCAATTGCAGCATGACACTGCTTACACTATCTCATGACAAATGACAGAAGATGAGCTCCAAAAAAGTTGACAGCTGGGCATAACTGCATGACGAGGAACACCTAGTAGATTCCCGAAGAGGAATATCGTACAACACAAGCTCCAAATCATACTGATTGAACTATTGAACCAAATTCCAATGATCTCACTGACATAGCCATAAGATGGGGTTCACATTCATAAAGTAGGAGCCTGAAATTGAGCCCCTCTATTGAGACCTTGGCTATCCCCTAATGTGCTATCCAGCTTTCACCTTAAAAGGGCCGTTGGGGAGAAAAAGGGCGAGGCGGCAGGGTTAGAGAGAGAAACTGGTGCAGGCAAAATTTTGAACACAGCAGAAATCATTTATTGGGACTAGCTAAGCAGGTTATTTCATTCTTATTGAAAGCTGCACTCCAATAAGAAAATATACCTCCCTCCATTATAGTTATTGCCACTTCCTCAGTAAGCAAACAACTATTCCCTGGCTTGTTCTTTTCCTGGGTAAATGAAAAGTTCTCATTCCCTCTCATTCCCGCTCATTCTTAACAATTCATTCCTAATCCTTCACAAAAAATTTCATTCTTTTCCACTCCTTCTCATTCCTCACAATTCATTTTCATTCATTCACATCCTTTTCACACTCACTCAAAATAGAATTTCTCCACTCTTCCCATTTCTTCCAATTCCTTCCCAATCCTACTCATTCATTTCCAGTCTTTCAAGAAAAATACCATTCTTTCTCATTCCCTCCCATTTTTTCCCATCCTTCACATTCTACACCCATTCCTTCCGAACAAAAAGATCAGGTCACAAGAAGTTTTCCCCACATCACTTGTTAGGAACCATATACTCAGTCATATGGCCATACCATTAACAGTCAAAGTCTCGCATACAAGCAAATTTCATCATAAGAGCACCCCACCCTGCTAGGCCGATACAACAAGCCTAAAATTGGATGAAGCTCCAAAGTTCCAAGACTTCTTCTGTAATATCACTTACATGTCTTAAGACACATTGGCCCCAAATGTTAATGACTTGATCTCGTTTTCCAACTACTTCCCTCATCGCTTGTCACAAAACTTCCTCAGCAACCACTTCAAGTACTAACTACCAACATCTCTAACTGATCTGGAATCACTTTCTGGGCATATCCTTTGCACATCTAAGACCGAGTTTGTTTATCCAACCAATGTCAATCCAGCCACAATGTTTAACAAGCTTTGCTTCGCTTGCATGGTAAGTTCATCTCTAATGCTCAATGCCCAACAGCTTACCAGCACCTAACTGCCACATTATTAGCACAATAAATTTCACACAGACCTTGAACACATGTGCAACCACAAGCATGGAGAACAAGCAGGAAGGAAGCCAACTCCAAAGAAAAGTCAAAGGGCAGTATTAACTTCATCTCATGAAACAGAGACCATTAAGAGAAACTATGATTTGAAATCAGCTTAACGTTGATAGCTAATCAGTCCAGCAAAACACACCAGAAAAAACGAACTGCACCTTCTTAAACCCTAGCTGATTCACCAGACACATGGTTCGAATTTGTCAAATTGCAACTACTTGCATATATGTTCTGGCATTCTGTCACAGAAATCTCTATACTGAGGGTAACAACGAAAGAAAGTCGATGAAGAACAAAACCCAGCATTAGAATCAAAGATCCTCAAACTACGAAAGAAACCAGAACAGGATGGATTGAATGCAACAGAAATTGACACATAACAGACACTCTAACAGGAGAGCAGAGTTCACTCTGTATGAGTAGTCAAGGAGTCAACTTTCTCAATTTTCAAGCTGCAACACAGACACAGATCACGAATCACGAATCACAAATCACTCATCAGAACCAATGACAAGAACACAAAATCAAGATCACAAGGAGAGAAAGAACTTATTTACATTGAGAGCAGTCACGAAATCATACAATTTCTTCATTCAGAAGAATCCAAACGAACAATATATAGAAGAAGTCCCAGGAAAGCTATATATAATCCAAAAGCTCAGAACAGAACGAACCTAATTTCAATGAAAGCGCTAAAGAAGTCTTCAGTAGCTCACCTTTCTTTGCTGTTTCCCTTTATTCTCATGTAATTAGACTAAAAGCTAGCAGAAGCAGAAGGGTTCCCACCAGTAGAAGACCCAGATGATCCACCAGCTCTCTTCCTCCTCTCCTCCTCATAGTCCGAATCATCGGTGGGCAACTCGAACCGGCAAACCGGGCAAGAATTCCTCGCAGATAACCAAGGCACAATGCAATCCCCGTGGTATCCATGGCCACAGGGCATCTCTTTCACAAATTCCCCCACATTGACTCCATCTTTACAAATGGCGCAAACGTAGCTTTCCTCCTCCGCCTTAATCTCTAGGGTTCGTAGATTCTCCACCGCCGATTTCGACGCTGGTGGGGCCCCTCTTCTTCCGTCCGCCTCCGCCAAGTTCTGCAGCAACGCCTCGTACTCGGCGGCGTCGACGTAATCGCCGGGATTCCCGATGTATCGATCGGTTTCGGGCATCTCGAATCGGAATTCGATCGAATTGTCGTCCAATCCCATGAGGATCTCCGCCCAATCGAGAATCCGGTTTCGCCCCTCGGATCTTGCTCGAGTGGCGAAGTCCCTCAGGCGGAGACGAAGCATATCCCGCCGCCGCCTCCGCGCGTTCTCTTCTCTCACCTCCTGGTCATCGTCATCATGATCATCATCATCCGATTGGCCTTCGATCTCGATGCTCCGCACATCTTCTTCATCTTCTCTCTCCTCGCGGTCTTCATCATCGTTGTCTTCTTCGTTGTCGTTCTGCCAGCCGTCGATCTGGATGCGGAGGAAGTCGTTGTGATCGGACGGCGCGGTGGGCGGCGGAGGCGGAGGAGGCACGTCGTCCTCACGCGCCACCTGAGCAAGGAGGCGAAGGACCTGCAGGAACTGGCTACCGAGGGTAGTGGTGTCTTCGGGATGTTGGTCGGAGCTCCGTGAGGGAGGGTAGGTGGTCGGCGGCGAGGCGGAGATGGACTCAACGAAGCCGAACTTGCACTCGTTGCAGACAACGTCGGGCTGGCCAGCTAAGGTTTCCACGGCGACGCGCTTGTCGCAGTGGTAGCACCAATACTGCGCCGGCGGAGGGGGAGGCGGCGGTGGAGGTGGCGTCGCCGGCGGCGATTGGCTTTCAGCCATCTCAGCTCCGATTCGTAGAGAGAGGGAAAAAAGGGAGGGTATTGGCCTGGATTGTTGAGAAGCGGCCGTCCCGCAGAAGCAGGGGATGAGAGAGAGAGTTAAAAGGGGTGGGTGAGAAAGAGAGAGTGGGCAGTGGAGAAAAAGAAAAGGGAGATTGTGTTGGGTGTAGAAAAAGAGAAATCAGTCAGACGCAGAGGTGGAGTTATCAGGTGCTTCGCAGGCGGTGACCTAACTGCTCTTACAGCCGTTGGATCAAATCGCCGAATTATCTGGAGATCGTCACCGGAAAGACCTTGAATTCAACTGCCCTTTATTGCGCGAGCATGAAGTTGCTCATCAGTTGAGTTCTACTTCTAAATTTCTTCGTCTTCTTTTATTATTTCCTTTTGTTCTGTTGAATTCTTATACTCCCTCTTTGATCAAATAAATAAAAAATAAATAAAAAGAGTTCGTATGCTTCCACTATCTCATATTCACAGCCAAATTTTATAGATGTATCAAAATAAGCATTAAATATAATTTTATATAAAACAATTGTCAAACCAATAAAAATGGAGAAAAATCATTGAAAAAGATTACTTTGACAACAAAAAAAATCATATAATGTGTGAAAATATATATTTCTGGGAGAATGATACTGCTTATGTCCATTGAAATTTTTATGTTTAAGTGTCAAATTCACTTTTTACTATCAAATATTTAGATGTTATATATACCTTAAGAATCTTGCATATGCCATCTTCAAAAAAATTTGGGACATATATTATACATGTTTCAACTTTAGAAATGAGCAGCCCCGTGCACAAGCATTCCGCGTTCACGCAAGATTGGGGAAGGGCCCCATACAAAGGAGTGAATTGTAGGTAGTTCAACCTGACTTTATCAGTGACTAATTCGAACCCGTGATCTTTTGATCACACGGAGACAACCTTACATGTTTCAAGTTTAGAAATGCAATGTTTAATTTGGTTAATTGTTAAAAAAATAATTAGTTTCAACACCAGAAAGTATTTATCTCAATTTATTAATTTTATTTTATTATATTCTTGGCCAATAGCTTATCTCAGAATTATGATTTAATCTCGAATCTTATGCAGCAAAATATATACCACCAATCAAAACATGGGTAAATGTCAAATTAGGCAAATCATTGAAAATATGTTTTTCTTTACCACAGGATATTTGTAAGGTTTTGACTTTGTAAGATATATTTTATATACTCCATTTGTTATTGAAAAATATATTTTCTCTTATTCGTTTATATCATCTTTTACTTTTATGCAATGTTTGGTTAGATGTAGTTAACCTTATAATGCAAATAAGTTTGTACTTTGTTTGGTTGTGTGAGAGTATAGTAATAAAAGAACTATCTTGTAATTATGATTATCACAAACTAAGTAATCATGATTGCATTGCAAAGTTGATTGCATTACATTACCATTACATTACATCCAACAAAACATCACATGAATGTAAAGAAAGAGGTCAGTTCATTTTGTAATAGGCAAGTTCATTCCTCACGAATCATAACTAGAGTTATCCAAGACAGACTTGACATAGCCTAAAGAAAGGGCTCTTTAAGAGCTCGTTCATTAGAGGTAAATATAGATTAGTAAATAGATAAAATTAGTAGAGATTGAGAAGAATTGGTAAGAATTAGGAAGAAATAATATTGTAAATTTTTTGAAAGGATTGGGAAAAATTAAAAAAGATTGAGATGAGTTAGTAAAAGTTGAAAGATTTCGGTAAGAAATGAGGAGTGCGGGTATCTTATTTAGTTTAGTTTGTGTCATAATATTTGATAATTAAAAAAGTAGCTAAAATTTTTAATATTTTTAATTATATTTTTTAATAATTTGATAAGTGTTGTTCTAAATTTTTATATGTGCACAACTTTTAATATATCTATGATATCTCTTATGCAAGAATTGGGAGATTTTTTATATGTATATTTTTATTTTTTATGCACGAATTAGAGAGGACTTGAAAGCTGTAGGATTGACAGAGGACATAACTCAGGATAGGAGACTATGGCGGGATAGAATTAAGATCTTAGATCACAGAGAGTTGGCCTCATAGTTGTCATTAAGTTGCAGTAGGATATATTTGGTTGTGGTTTTTTCATATATCGTGTTTGTATGCCGGTAATACATACATCTGGGAAGAGACATCGTTTGCCTACCTTTATTTGTTAAAGTATATTACATTACTCTGCTATGTTGCACTTATGTTTACATCGTTACGGCCACATGATTTATTAGTATTCCTTAGTTCATTCCATTCTTAGCTTTTTTTTTCATTAAATGTTTTCACAAAATCTTGTTTTGTGAGTCTCTTGAAATCAACCTCTCTATGGGTAGGGACCCCGGTAGAGATAAGACTGTTTAGATTTGGATCTTCCTAAATCCCGCGAAAGCGGGGCCCACACTGGGACGTGGTGGTGGTGTTATTGTATGTAAAATATATGGACTGTCATATTCATTTCTAATATCATATAAATATCATTGTCTTCATCTTACAAGAGAATGACGTTATTAGTTTCATATGTACAAATAATGTAAAAACATCTTCAATGTATTTTCACTTATGTAAAAAAGATTATTTTGTTCAAACAAAATGCCTGATTTAATTTCAACTACATGCTCATTCAATACATCAATCCCAAAAAAAAAATAAAATAAAATAAGAAAAGGGTATACTTGTAATTGAGCAAATAATTAATTTCACATGACAATTTTTAAATTGTAAAAATTTTGAAAGATACCAGTAAGAATCTGTAAGAATTTGTATTAGTTACAACGGATTAGTAAAAGCTGGAAAAAATTGAAATTTGTTTAGACGGACTGAAAAAATGATAAAAGTTGGTAAAAACTAACAAAAACTTATAGAAGTCGTATTTACCAACGGCACAAACAGGCCCTAAGTGTCTAAATTAACTCTAACTAGTAGCAGTTTGTCTAGTCATTGATGAAACAAGAAACCTAGTAATCCCATGCCAGCATGATTGGCTCATTGACAATTATTGTTGTACACCAAAATTCGTCACTTCAATCTACTTTATTTGTTTTAGTAAAGGAATGAACTACATATCACAATTATACTCCGTCAATCCATGATAATCTTTTTGCTGGATTTAAATTCCGTTCATGAGAAAGCATAATTTCTTGCAAATAAGTAGTCACTAGAAAACATAATTTCTTGCAAATGGCTCTGTCATAATCAACTCAATATGATGATATGAACAGTAATTTATAGTTAGAGGCCCTTTTTTTAAATTTTTACTTGGCCCCCTATTATCAATTTTTGAACTAGACAGATCATTAAAATGCATCACAAACATCATAACCTACTAGGCCACAAATGATTAAAGCGACTGTATCAAACGACTACCCCCCAAAAAATGGAAACGAAGAAGCAGTTGATGACTAGAAGAATTTGTCATCTCCGGTGATCAATTAGGTCATATGTGGCTAGATTAGCCTAAATCAAATCAAATCAAAACATTACTAGTTTGTATCAATGTGGAACATCTGTTTTCTTTTGCCCTCTTTTTTTCTCTTCGTGAGTCACGACTAGTGTTGTCACAGTCAACAGAATTGTAGGTGGGGAACATCACATGTTAGTAAGGAATCTTTAAGGAATATTCAATTAGGAAGGGAAACAAAATAAATTCACTAGTAATTAGGAAACTTAATTACCACAATAATAATATATGAATAGCATTCATTAGCATGTTTAAAAATTTAGTGCATAAGGACATTTAATCAATTTTTATGATGTTGAGTTAGAAAATTTTTTAAAATTTTCCATAATAATAGTTGAGCAACCTTTTTATCCAACACTCGGACAAAGATGAGATGTAATATAAGGTATTCTCTTCAATGGCACGCACTCAATTTGATGTTGCCCCTCAGCCAAGCGTAGTTGGCAAACAAGACCAGTTGCGACAAGGTAATGTGTATGCGGGTGCATGTAAACACACTTGTTGTTCATCTTTGACTCGTTGCATCTAAAAGTCTAAGACGTAGAGCAACGCACTACTAGCAACAATATCTACATTTATTTTTTACATGGATGAACATGCCCAACTTATGAGGCTCCTATCTCAAGAATCATCAATGGGCCACACTGGGCTGAGAAGGGGGGATCTAATTTGGATACCAAATACAGACAGCAAGCCTAAGAACCAAGCCCAACTGTACAGCCGCGTACAAAATACAACATATACGTCTCCTCCGAGTTAAACCCAGGCGGAGAGTGTGAGAGAGGCAATACTTGACCATCCGGCCACGTGCTCTTTGGTAGCAACATCATCTACATGGATTCAACTGTATTAGACTCTTTGCTGAGAATGGCTTTATGGTAAGTATGGGCAAGACAATGCTCATTCTTGGATCTATTGGAGCTCTATTGACAACTACTGTTCACTTATAGTGTTTGCTGTCCTGATAACACCCACCTGGTTGTTCATCATCCTACTTAAATGGCTCCCATCTCTACATCTTACAGATAATGATACGTCCATGTCACAAATGCTTGATCCCTATGGATAGATAATCTTATCGTGATCTATGCATTTACATGCATGGTTGGCACGGCTTCTCATTACCTTTGTCCAGCTTCATGCCCTCGTAGGCACAAATTAAAAGATTAAAGACCATGTACGTATGGCAATTATGATGGCCTTCATATTCAGGATCATGATGAATTTAATTTGATACCAAACAAAAAAATTGTGGCAAATTTTGATTAGATGTTGCAATCGAAATGAAAATCTCAAATATATCTTGGATCTGCACACTTTAAGTGTTACAAAATTAACAAACTATTGTTTCATATTCGCTTTTAGTGTTGGGAACACACATAGATGTATGTAATTTCTTTTACGTATACTTGTCATATAGCTTTTGTTGTGATTTTCTGTAAGCGTACGGTTTATCACCGTAGCAATTACGGGTATTGTTCTCAGGGATGGTTGTAAAATTAGATTAAAAATTCTAATCTAATTTAAAACTAAAGGCTAATTTTGTCTAACTCAAAGGTTGAATAAACAAAATTAAATCTTGAAATTGTAAATGAGGAACTTTTTAAGATAATGAGGGTAAAGCTGCAACTAATTTGAACTAACCAACACTTAGCAATAAGTAGCCAATCAAAGCACTGGAATTTGGAAGCAAAACTGAACGAAAACTAAAGAAGGACAAGTAGAAAACAAGAGCAGAAAACCGTGAAATTTGTGAAATTGAATCGCAATATCAATCAACCAACAACTTATGCTTAGATTACACCAATTTGTGAAACTAGGTCGAAATGGGAAAAAAAACGATGCTATCCTCTACTTTTCGGCCTCCCCCCCTTTGTTCTGTTTTTCGGCCTCGCCTTGAAAGCCCGTTCCCAACACCCGTTCATTCCTCCAAATAATGGCCCCTTCAATGCTTGATAAACTGCCCATTAATGGCAATCATGAGAGCTCACGAATGAATAATGGACGCCCAGATTTAATTGATAGATGATGGAGGAAGACGAAGGCGAAGGCGAACAGCCCCGTTTCGTGGCTCTGGTCTGGGTTCGAATTTCTGGGTTTGTGAGAGCCGAAGAAGGAGAAGGAAGAAGAAGAAGAATGGTCTTGAAGATGGACATAATGGCTCAATAAATGGTGAGGAGAGAGAGGATGTAACGGCTGGGTAATGAGGGGCCATGGGACTGCCCTGTTCGTGGCCCTATTCGCTGGAATTTGGGGCATGAGGGAACGAAGAAGAAGAAGGCCAGAGGGGGGCTGCTAGTCATGTGCCTGGCACATGGGGAAATTAAGTGAGATGGGGAGAAAGAGAGGGAGTCTGGGCTGGGAGAGGGGCTGGCCCGGTCTACCAATTGGGCCGGTGTAAGCAAAAGGGGAAGGAATGAGAAGATGGGCCACGGTTTGGAGGAAAGAACGTTGGGCCAGCCTGGTCAGAAGGCAAACAGCAGGCCCGAATGGGAAAAGGAGAGGAGAAGGGGCACACTGGGCCGGTCTTGTGAGCTGGGCGTTGGGCTCCATTCGGCCCGGTTTTCCTTTTCTTGTTTCTTGCTTTTTTCAAGATCTAAGCCATGCACTTGTTGCTTATTTTTTTCCTCAAATTTTTCAAATCCTACAAAATAAATAAAAACATTATTAAAAACCTAATTTAACACTTTATTGAGAGCAAATATTTGACGATAAAAGGGTATAAAATATCATAATTTTGGATGGAACAAATACCCCCACACCTGAGTTTTGCTCATCCTCGAGTAAAACAAAACTAAAAATCCTAGAAAAAGAAAACAAAATAAAATCCTAACTCATTTTCGGAGGAATCATGATTGCACTTAGCACGTGCAACAAGTCCTTTAAACCCCTAGGTTACCCCTAGTGGACGAGGAAGGTCTCGTGAGGGTTTGCAGAAGATATACCCACAAAATCTATAAAAAGGGCCAGCCCCTCTCCCAGCCCAGACTCCCTCTCTTTCTCCCCATCCCACTTAATTTCCCCACGTGCCAGGCACATGACTAGCAGCCCCCCTCTGGCCTTCTTCTTCTTCGTTCCCTCATGTCCAAAATTCCAGCGAATAGGGCCACGAACAGAGCAGTCCCATGGCCCCTCATTACCCAACCGTTACATCCTCTCTCTCCTCACCATTTGTTGAGCCATTATGTCATCTTCAAGACCATTCTTCTTCTTCTTCCTTCTCCCTCTTCGGCTCTCACAAACCCAGAAATTCGAACCCAAACCAGAGCCACGAAACGGGGCTATTCGCCTTCGTCTTCCTCCATCATCTATCAATTAAATCTGGGCGTCCATTATTCATTCGTGGGCTCTCATGATTGCCATTAATGGGCGGTTTATCAAGCAAATATTTGACGATAAAAGGGTATAAAATATCATAATTTTGGATGGAACACCTTTGCATTTGTGCAAGTACATATGTAGTGTTAAAGTAGTGAGGTGTGAAAAGAAAAGCTTGCAGAGTACGGACAAGTTAGAATAATCTTTCAAAAAAATCATACCATTATAATCGTCAGATAAAATAAAGAATGTCTCGAACATCATCAGATAAAAAATAATTGAACTCTTCTTGAATTAAATCCACCCCACAAAATTTTAGGAGGTGACAACCTAAAAATTATCGTACGTCATTGACATGTATTTTATATGACACTTCTATTTATTGAGGCCGTGTTCTTTCGACCTAAAAATTATTGTACAGCATTATATTTTCTTTAATAATTCTGCATATTTTAGTATGATTTAATATATTTCAGTCTTGACATAGTCAGTGAAATGGTAATTTCGTCCCTTCCTAAAATAATGGGTCATATCACCGAAGGCCCAACTCTTTAAAATCCAACAAAAATTGAGGAACGGGCTTTTCTCATAAGCCCTCCGCTGCCCTCCATTGTGAATTCAAGTTATTCACCCACAAGTTTGCATCTCTTTTTGTGGGCCTTGGGTTTAGAGCTATGAAATGAGTGGGTTGGGCTTCCATTTGGATGGGGCAAATCCAATGACGTTTTTGACAATTTCTTTTTGCCGATATATGTAATTGTAACTTGTGACTTGTAATTAATAAACAAACAACACTCAAAACCTGGTCAAATTTGTATTTTGTTATTGAAACATTATTCTTGTGTCTAATTATAAATTCAGTTTCGTTATGTCCAAAAATTTATTTGGGTCGATGAAAAATGTCTTCGGTATGCTCTTTTTTTTACATGAAACGGAAATATCTTGACAATTGATAATTAGTTAGTTTTCTTTTACATTTCCATAATAGTACATTTTGTAAGAATCATTGTATAAAGCCGGTGTCCATTCAAGGCTTAATAGTAAGTCAGTGAACAATGACTTTTATCATGGTAATTTTTAAATGAATGAATAGTCAATTCACGTTATTACAAGTCACTACAAAATATCATCTCTATATTATCTGTTAAGTAAGACAATATCATAAAAGACATACCATATATTATGTTTTTTGATAGAACACCATATATTATGTTAAATGAGCTTAAATACGAGTCAGTGCAATATAAAAAAGTAAAAAAATATAATA
The DNA here is from genome assembly GCA_029747015.1 of Carnegiea gigantea. NCBI lineage: Eukaryota > Viridiplantae > Streptophyta > Magnoliopsida > Caryophyllales > Cactaceae > Carnegiea > Carnegiea gigantea. Next base: position 676,577 of record JAKOGI010000207.1, read on the forward strand.
AATAAATGTTAAGCTCGATCCATTGAAGGTTAATAATGTCAAAATACCCATATTATTCCAATTTTTCCCCCCCAACCAAAGCCAATGAATATTTCAAGACAACCCTATCCCTGAACACTCATAATTTCCTCAACCAAACACCGGTCAATGTTTCGAAAGCAGCTTACTCAGTTACTGCTAACACCATAGAGAGTCATGATTTATGAAGACAAACCTCATAAAGGCCGGCAATGGCTATTTCCCTCACACTGCACTCCGTAGGACAAGAGGAAATAAAGATTGATGCTTGAGGGTGTCATGTATGTGACAGTAATTGGCAATTAATTCAAAACCGCTTCCGAAATAAGCAATACTTCATCTATCCAACCGAAAATGTTGATATTCCGTATAACCTAAGGATCTTCCATAAACTTCTCGTGGCATTCATGTCATGTTTATGTTGATATGGATGTGGCACTTATATTTGGTAGCAATCATCATAGCAGTAGCGTAATGGTATTTGCCTCACCTTCAATGTTTAAATCTCTTCTAAACATATCGGAGACATACTCTTTCCTTTACCTTCCCTGTCCGTCACTGCCACCGGGATGCCTGCGTCAAAGATAGAGCTTTACTGAACGAGATTGTCAATATAGTTGGATGGCCCTGAATGGTTAGAAATTTGGGGGGTCAAGGTTACGAGAGTTCACTAAGGCTGATTGTTGCAATTCCAACCACTCCCCTAATAAACAATGATTGTTGATGTATCAACCCCAAGTGGAACGAGATGAGCACTACTCCTTCAAATTTTAACCATTTATATAATTATATCATGCAAAAATTATTTATTTTTTCAATTCATACTAGAGATGAGCAATATTTTCTAGTACTCTGAAACCTAATCGGAATCCATCAAACGATTTCAGTTCTGGTTCCTAAAAATGAGGAACCGGTCCAATCGACTCTGGTTCCAGTACTTAATTAAAAAAAAAAATGAAACTGGAACCTGTAACCGGTTTAGAGGGAGAAAGACGAATGATTTTTTTTTAATTTTTTACTACATTTTGTATTGTTTCTTTATTCCTTTTTTTATTTGATTTTTTCCTGATAAAAATTGACTCTTCAAATGGTGAATTTAACACAATATAAGTTAATTTTCTCTACTATTAATTGAAGCATGAATCATAATACTTTTCAAGTAACTTAGATAAAACAATACAAACTTAATAAATTAACTTTCTTTTTGTGTAAAGATAGAAAATGATAGTAGAGAAAGATAAAACATCTCTCTCTCCCCCCTCACAAAAATAAAAAAAGTTCGTTTATTAGATGATGAACTTTCAACATAAGCCGCAACAGATATCTTGGAATCGAAATAGGAACCTACAGTTCTGATTCCCAAAAATTAAGAACCTGTTTAAACGGTTCCGATTCTGGTTTTCAATTTTTTGGGTGGTATCCGGAACCGCTAACTTCTACCCAATTATTTATGTCAAACTTCGTAGACTTTTGTCGAAAATGATTTTAAGCATTATATAAATAAAAGAGCATACCAACATTACTGAAGACGATAATAAACTACCACAATAGAATGTAAAATTAAGATCACTAGATACCTTACTCCAGGGCAGTAGATACATTACTTCAAGGCATAATTAAAATTAAAAAATATTTCAAAAGATAGAAAGAGTAAAATATATAAATTTAATTGGATAAATTTCCAACATTAACATCTAATTAAAATATTTCAATGATAATTTTTACAAGTGAAAAAGGTAATTAATTTGGCACTTAAAAACATACTTTATATATATATGAATTATGTGTACATTTTAATTAATTGGATCCAACCAAATAAACCTCCTTTCAATCATACATCCTCATTCAAGCAAAAACTCTTCCAAACAAATACCAAGGTGATATCAGCAACCTTCCTCACATCCAAAGGTCATTACTAATAATAAAACAATGTGACTAAAGGGCGTGTTCTTTTGGATAGAATGGCCTATTATGATAATATGACACTAACCTGCGCCGAAGTTACATAACAAGACTGGAATCTGAGCTGCAATTACTGAGATATACATAAACCCAACCCAAACCGAACCGATTTCGAAGCACGGTCAACACGATTTAACAGTTTACCGTGAAAACATATCACTTTTAAATCTTAGACAAATCTAATCTATTTTTAAAGTCAACGCAAAATTAACCCATTTATTAAGTGACTCAACCTGATCTATTCCCTAACTCTAGATGGAACAGTGGAAATTTTACGATCTCATTCCATCTCACTCCTTTCAAACCAATTCATTCCCCTTCTATTTCACATCTCACTCTAACAATCCCACCAAAAAACAGGTTCAAAAGAAGGGAATTTAAAATTATCTAATTGCACAACTAAAAACGTCTCCAACTCCCATTCAACAAAAAATCTTACTCTTCCCCCCCCCCCCCCCAAAAAAAAAACCCGTTCTAACATGCGAATCCAAAAATCCCACCCAAAAACAACCGCCATTATAACTATCGAATAAAATAGAATACACACCCTTTGATTGCCGTAAAATTTCTTATAATACATAAGTCTAGTTAGACAAAGAGAAGAGAGGGGAAAGAGGAGAAAATAAAGATTAATTAACCCCCATTCCTTTCATTTGAAAATATTAAATGAGTGAATGAGAGATAGGAAAAGAAAATGAGGCAAAATATTTTTTGCTTTATTTTCAGTCACTCTTAAAACGAGAAGAAAAAAGAGTAAGAAATTTTTTAATAATAATCCCCCTTTCACTCCATCTCCTCTTATACATTTAGTGTGAATTTGATCATATGAGAAGAGTAACACAACGTTCAGAAAATTAAGTACCTAAGAAATATACACGTGTACGTGGGAGTAATTAAAGGATTCACAATGTATACACGCTCATTGCATTAGCAATTAAACATATACAAAATCATAACGAACTGGTTTATTAATTTACAATTCTTCCTTTACGGTTTTCCAACTTTTACACATAACTCAGACCTCAAAAAAAAAAAAAAGGAAAAAACAAAAAGTAACGCCTTTCACCTATGCGTACTTCAGTTCACACTTCACACACAAAACGCAGGGCAAAACCACACAAGGTCAAGCCGACACGAAGATCAAAATATCTCCCACTTTTGCACTTTTTTTTTCCGTTTCTTTGGTACAATGTTCACTTTTTTTCTTACTGAAGGAAGTTCTAGAAGTATGTATACATGCCTTTTCTTTTTTTGGGGGGGGGGGTTGAAAATAATGAGTAATTAAAGACTACATGGGAGGGGCGAAGGGGTGGTGCTGAGGGAGTCTAAACCAGACCTGAGACGCCGGCGACTTCACCGCCACGCCGTGCCAGCAGATTCCACCGCGGCACATCTCCGCCGCCGCCGTGGGAGCCGGGGGCGACTGCGAGTCACGCGACAGGGCAAGCGTGGCCTTCCTGGAGACGTCCCAAGTGAGCGCCGCCACCAGCACAGAGCCGACCACAGCCGTGGACGCCGCCAAGACAAAAATTCCGGTGAAATTCCGGCCAGTTGCCAATCCGTACGCCTTCATCGCCGCTATCACCGCCAAGTATATCGTCGTCAAATTCCCCGCCACCGCGTCCGATATCGTCGTCATTCGATTCTATAATTCGACTTTTAAAGACAAAATGCGAAGGATAAGATCAAATCGAGGGGAGAGAATTGCAGAAATTGAGAGATCTGAAGGAATTTTTGAAACGATGGGTTTTTGGGGAATACTGTTGCTTTGGTTGTACGAAGGTATTTTGAGAAAGAAAAGAGATATTTTGCGCTTTGTGTCAGGCTCAGAGCACTATACTAGACCCATAGAGGGTAATCCACGTTTTATATCGCTGCTATATTTCCCCCTTTTCCTTTTATTTTAAAGTTTCGGGAGGGATATTTTTTGATGCCTGATTCTCTACTCCAAGGGGATTATGATTACGTGGCAGTGGTGCCATCCATGAGAAGGCTTTTTTACGTTCCCCGAGTTTATCTGATTTATTTTATTTAGGCGACACAAAACGACATCGGTTGGTTCCACCGCCTTTTCTCGTATTTTTCTTTGTTTTAGACGTCGCAGGGGTGTTCCTATTTTAGAGCACATATAGTAGTCAGTTAAAAATTTGACTCATAAGTATGAATTTTATTATTCTTACATCACCTTTTGAGTTAATTTTTTTGCTAATAAATTTTTTTTCTCTCATATGAGGTTAACAATTTTAGTTTATTACATAAAATAATATTTATAGAGGTTAGCATTAAACATACTTTATTATTTTTTAGATAAAGTAATATTGTTTAAGTAAATAAAATATTTTTTCTATCTACAAAAAATAAATTATGGTTATTTAATTTAATAAAAATAATTTGTTTATCTTCAAAAAAATAACAAACAAATGAAAATATAATTAAGTATATAAATAAATTAAAAATACATATGTATATATAGCAATTTTAATAATATGAATCCATCAAATAATGGTATGTATACGCTCAATTATAAGGCCCCCCCCCCCCAAAAAAAAAAAAAAAAACCCATCAAATTTTATTAAAAAATTTCGCCCATAACAGTCCAGAAGACAATGGGTTCAGTCCAACGATCCAAAGCAGAGGTCCAACGTTTGTTGCCAACCAAAATTATTCCGTCTCTCAAAAAACAAGAAAGAAAAACAAAATAAATGCGAAAAAGGCAAAATGCAGAAAAAGGACGAATGATGGAGTGGGCGAGAAGCTCCCAGCGACGATCCAGCTTACAAGCCCGGGCCAAAGAAGCAACGGAAGGAAAAACATGTAAATGATAGTGAACCATATGATGACTTGGACATGGATTGGCAAATCGTGTCATCCAATCTACTTTCATGCTAGCTTTCCTAAATATGTGATTGAAATATATATAAAACTTTTTCCAAAAGTGGCTTGATATATATAATGATAAAATGAATATGCCGATGACCCTCGATCTTCCTTGTCCTTGCATCGCCTCAACGATAATAATATTATCCCCTCAACGTGTGGACAATTTAGACCCTTTTTAAGTGTTTCATGGAGTCCAAAATGTAACAGTAATGCCTCAACAACCACTATGGAAGTATTTTCTAGATTGATAGTCCATTTGTAGATAAGTTATCCTTTTTAATCTCGAATGACAAAACCTTATGCTGCTCTGTTAGTCATGAAGGAGACATTATCATAACTGAGCTTGAAAAACCCCCCTTGGATGTATGCCAATGAACAAGATGATCCCTGTTTTGCCGATGCGATACAGTATAGGAGGGGCCCGTAACCGACTACCCTAAGCATGCTTTTCATTTTGCGTTTGACCTCTTCGCTCTGATAAGAGTACAAATGGTGTTGAAAATGTTAGGGAGATACAATGAGAGAGTCTAGTTCAACCAAAGCTCATATCAACAAGATCAAGTGATGTTGCATGCTAAAATCAATTGACAACAAAAATAGTATCCCACTTGATTTATATATCAACGACATTTCCCTCCAAACTCCCAATGCGAGACTCCAACTCTTGTCTGCAATTCCAACCATGTCCTTGAGCAAAAGCCTTTTTTTCCAAGGTGCTAAGTCACTATCAAGAGCACTCCGCACTCTATTATCAAAGTACCAACCATGCCTGCCATGTATGTTTATCCGCATTTATCCATAGTGCTTTCTTTTTTCCTCCAACACCGTCAAAGAGCTCACCCACGTTAGAGCAAACATGTTCCCGCTCAATCAACACCCCCATGTTACCTCACCAAGCTTGACCATGGGGTCCTCCATTCCGCACCTTTTTTGCCCAGCCAAACACACAATTGGCTCCAATGCCACATATTGTAAAGATTCAAGGAGGAATCCTTTTCATTCAGGGCCTACGATAATAAGTCCAAGCAAGGTTTCATCCTAAAGTCAATTAGCAATAGAGATAGTAGCTTACCTGACTTATATATTATGGTTTTTTTCCTTCAAGCTTCTAATTATAATATGGGACTCTTAACTTATATCTGCTATCCCGACAAAAGAGGTTGTTGTCAAATGTTGCTTCGTTCTTTTGCCAGCAAATATAGTAATGCTTCATAAGATGAATAAGGCTTGTTGGAATTGCCGTCCATTAGGTTGTATTTGAAGAAGTGAGGAATCTCTTTGTCATCACATCAGCAAGATAATTCCAATTGATTAAGACAATTATCTGTTTTTCTTCATAGTGGGCCCTCTATTTCTAGTCCTTTTGAAATATCAAATTGTGGATATCATACGTACACACTACTTTAGTTGATAAGTGTATCTACATACCTAACTTACCTGCTACTTGTGCACGAGAAATTTGGTAAGATTAGAAGGCATAATATTTCAAGGAATGAATTGCTGAGGCTCTTTCATGTGCTGCTTTCCTGTCGTTACGGTACCACTGGCCATGTCTGATTTGAGTATTTTTCAAATACCGCTTGCGTTTGTTGTGCAATTAAGATTAAGTAATTAAGGCCTACCCTTGATGTTGAAACCTTAATTAACTCCTAGAAGGAGAATGCAATCAAAATAATAGCATGCATGCATCTGTCACACTTTGAGGGGACTGCCGCCAAGGTAGGTAGTATCTTCTTCAAGTTGGAACCCACCTGATCAACCGCATGCTTCGGTGTGTCATGCCTTCCATGTGGTCTCACTAAAGACCACATGCAGCCGGTGGCTCGTGAGGTAAAAAAGAGGAGAGAGAAAGGGGTGAGGCGGGACATCTGCAGCGGCTACTTTACGGCTCGCGGCTCGCGGGAGGCTTGAAGCCATGAGCCTATTCACGGGAACAAGTAGGTTTTGTTTTTAAAAAATATTTTTAATTAGTTTTTCTTTTTTTATTCTAAAAATTATATGTTATAGAGTGGGCCTATGAGTATTATTTTATTTGATGAGTCAAAACTATGAGCGCTGTATTGTGGGAGGAAAACTTGAGAATCGAATAATTGGCTCATGAGATGATATGGAAGCAGTAGATCTCTATCTATGAGCTAAAATTTTAACTCACGATTATACATGCTCTAAAATTTCAAAGGGGAAGAAAAATCTTTAGGTATTTTAATAATTCATAGCGTAGGATAGTTCTTCCTGTATGAAGCATTAATTAAAGCCAATTATGTTGAATGATGTACGTGTATTATTTGTAGGGTACTTAGCGTGAAAAAAATCTTGTTCAATGTTTTTATTGATGTTGTGCAATTAAAAGAATGCCCATGAATTTGAGTTGAAAATAATAAATATGCATGTTGGTACAACTGAGTTACCTTAATGAGTATCCAAGATAGATATTTCGTACTCGCTCATAAGAGATAATTGGGTATTCAATGAATTCATATGAGCAAGCAATATCCTACAGCAAATTACAAAAGTCATGCAATAGCTCTACTCCGTACTGATTTGTCCCCTAGACTGCACTTAATTATTTTGAGTCTAAATTTAATTTGATATATTAAAAAGCTTATTAATATAAAACGAAGTAAGTTATTAGATTTTGGGCCTATTTTTTCCTCAGGAAATATAGGTTAGTAAATGGATGAAACTGTTTGAGATTGGCAGAAGTGGGCTGAAGTAGATTGAAGTGGGTATTTTTTTGTTGAAGTAGATTAAAATGGGTTGAAGCTGGTTGAATTTTTTGTATGATGGGTAGAAATTGGTTAAAATAGTAAAAAGTGAGTTGAAGTTTGCAAAATGGATTGAAGTTAATTGATGTAGCCTGAAGCTGGTGAGATTTGGTAAATTTGGATTTAACAACAAAAAGAATAGGGCCTTTATCTATTAGTCTTTGTCAGACAAATTAGGACTTACCTGAAATGTGGAATTATCTGTCGGGAGTAGCCCATGTCGATCTGAATATGAGGCGGCTACTAGAGTCACCTTTAGGGTTCACGTCCTAGACCCAAAACTCCGGTGGATGATTGGGCAATCGTGAGAGGGAAAGAGATAGTATGTGGTTTCTGTGTCACAGGTGTAATCCCAATTGATTCCTTGAAATCTCCTTACATAGGTTGGAGAACACAATCAGGGAAGTCGCCCTAAGCGGCCTTAGTGGCCGTCCGGCCTAAAACATTAGGCCCAGCAAACAGCTCTCACTCGGCTACATAGGCTACAGAACGCATGCTCTCTACGAATCACAACTCATCGCGTCTCATACCAGGAATAGGACGTGCGACTGAAAAGTAACAAATAGTGCTATATTAAGTTACCATCTAACTAACATAGCATTTTCACGAAATACAATACCCCAAATCATCCTGAGCATCACCAGTGGCATCTTCATTCCCTTATGCCATGATATATCATATGATTATATACTTAATATAATCGCCCGAGCTGATATTGGTGATGATGGATAGATTTTTCTTTAAAAACTCATAATATTGCATCTTAGCTTGATTGCTTTCCTAACATGTTCTCGTTGAATCATATATATGTGGCCCTTAAGAAATATATTAAAGTAGCAACATCAAGTTTCGACTTCATATCATAGCTTTAAGCCAAAGGGTCATCGTCTATAGGGTCACACAGTGACGGAAGATAGGGAAGTCAATTGTCACTCCGTGTATGGTCGTCTTTTAAGCACACACAGTATGAGATGTGTGTCATGGCATAACTCTCACTCAACTGGGCTCGTCACTCTATATATTATGTGAATCGCCAGTCTAAATTTTCACCCAAAAAATCTAACTTGAGTCACTAGATTAACATACTAAATGTCAATCTTGACACTCAAGATTCAGCTTTTTAAGGCTTCAATATGAAATCAAATCTCGAATTCGACTCCCTCGAGTCCCATGTTAGACTTACTAAGGCGACTATATCTTATCACATTCATACACTTCCAGTATGAGTAATAAATATCGCACACTTAGTGTCAATACGATTCAGTCTCATCCTGTCCGCTACTCAAGTGTTAGGGCGATTGCATGCGTGACTAGGCCAATTAGAAGCCTGTGACATTTCAATATGCCTAACACGCAACAATCAATTATGAGCATTTTACCCATTGGAAAAGAACCTTGTCCATCATATGATAAGATATGTCCCGAAACTGAACCTTACGAATTCCTAAACTCAACATACGAGTTTCAACGTATCACTAGGAATAGGTTTAGTCAAAAGGGACATAAACACCTTCTTGGTGTATATATAGTTTATGACAATGTCTTTTATCTCTACGGTGACAAGTAACACAATTTGCCTCTATAGCTAACATTGTTGTGCAGTTTTTGCTTCTTACTGCATCATGACATGGCTCTCCCACCATGAATGCATGTCCTGAGTTTGACTTAGACTCTTCCGAGTCACCACCTCAATCAACATTTGAGGATTCTCTTAACTTGAGATCTCCCCCTGATAGCATAGGACTAAGTCAGCTGTACTCACGAAGGTATCGCTCGACTCTCTTGACGGCTTGCCAATGAGCTTGTCCTGGGTTGCTTTGGTAACGACTCACCAGATCAACCACAAAGCAAATACCCGACCTTGTACATAACATGGCGTATATTAAGCTTCCTATGGCACTAGCATAAGGGACATTGCATGGCCTCATTTTCTTTGTCTGTTTTTAGGCATTGGTCGAGACTTAAGGTTAAACCCTTCTCAACTGGAGTATTTACGGGTTTGAAATAATGCATACGAGATTGTTTTAAGACTTTCTTGATATATGCCTCCTGGCTCATATCTAAAAGTTTCTTAGGACGATTCCTTATTATTTCCACGCCTAGGACATACCTGACTTCACCCATATCCTTTATCTCGAAGATGGAGGACAACCACTTCTTAGTGGCTTTGATCATCTCCAAGTTGTTCCCAACCGGAAGTATGTCATTAATATATAGGGTAAGAAACATAATCCTCCCGGTTGATCTTTTGACATATACACAGTGGTCTTCTGAAATCATGGAGAAGCCAAATGAGGTTATTGCTTCATGGAATCTTAAGTACCAAGATCTGGAAGACTGCTTAAGACCGTATATGGACCTTTTAAGATGACATACCGTATCCTCTTGTCCCTTTGATACAAAACCAATGGGCTGGTTCATATAGATCTCTTCCTCAAAGCTACCATTGAGGAAAGCAACCTTTACATTCATTTGAAACAACCCTAAGTCCAAATGGACAACCATAACTAGGAGTAGGCGAATAAAGGTAAATCTCACCACTGGAGAAAATGTCTCTTTATAGTCTACACCCTCAATTTATGTAAACCCTTTTGCCATTAAACAAGCTTTGAACTTATCGATCGAACCATCTGCCCGGTATTTTATCTTGAAAACTCACTTGTTTCCAATAGACTTATGTTGGGGTGGAAGATCAACAAGCTTCCAAACCTTATTTATTGTCATCGAGTCTATCTCATACCTAATGGCATCCATCCACTCTTTGTGGTTTGGTCAGTCAGTTGGCTCTTGATAAGAGGTAGGCTCCTCAACTTCCAAGAGAGTGCGTAGGAATATTTTCTTTTCGATTTGAAAATGTTGTCGAGGAATTCTTCCATGCTCACTCCTTCGAAGCCTGGGGCCTTCATTGTTTGCCTGCGTGGATGAGGTATCATTTCCCTTTTCTCTAAGAGGTGTGGGACCCTGAGCATGTGGAGAGTTTCTCCCACTATCCCTTTGGACGTGGGATCCCGAACATGTGGACTAACTGCATGTTGGGGAACTAGAGATTGAGGACGGACCTCACTCGCAGGTTGACTGTCCTCATGTATAGGAGATCGATGATGAATCTCATTCTCCTGGACAGATAAGTCTCCCACATTCCCTTCAATAGGTGAGGCATACCATCTTCGGAGGATCCTGAGCATGTGTAGAGTTGCTCCCACTTTCTCTTTGGGGCGTGGGATCCCAAACAGGGCGTGGGATCCCGAACATGTAGACTAACTGCATATTCGGGAACTGGAGATTGAGGACGGACCTCACTCGCAGGTTGATTTTCCTTATCTATAGGAGATCGAGGACAAATGGCAGATAAGGCTCCCATATTCCCTTCGAATAGGGGAGGCATACAATCTTCGGTGACTTGGTTAGAATCCAAATTCTCCCCCTCACCGAATGACGGTTGGATGTTTTGCTGTAATTGAAACAGTTCGATATCTTTCTTGACTTCACCAATGGTCAGAAACTCATCCTCGAGAAAATCAACATTGCGGGAATCTATTTCTGTCATGCCACCATTTGGGTATTTCCCGTACATATATATCATTTAGATTGTGCAGAATACCTAATGAATACCATTTTGGTGGCTCTTGGACCAAATTTTTCTTATTTGTGGGTCGGGTTATGCACATAGCCGACCGAACCCCATGGTCGTAAATGATCCAAGGATGGCTTCTTGCCAAACCATAGCTCATATGGTGTGACGGGTACACTCTTACTCGGTACACAGTTAAGGATGTAGGCTGCCGTAAGAAGCGCATCTCCTTAAAACTGATTGGGAGGTTTGCATGTGCCATCATTAACCTGACCATATCAAGTAATATACAATTCCTGCGGTCCGCAACACCGTTTTATTGTGGGGTGTGTAGAATCGTTAGCTGTCTTTGTATACCTTTTTCCTCATAGAACTCTCTGAACCTATCAGAGAGGTATCCACAACCTCGATCAGTCTGAAGATTTCTAACTCTTCGTTCCAATTGAGTTTCTACTTTTTGTTACGATGCGTTTGAACATATCGAGTGCCTCGTAGCGTTTAGATAGTGGGTACACATACCCACGTCGTGAATAACCATCTATAAGGGTAATGAAATAGATAGTCCCATAACGTACCTTAACATTCATGGGTCTGCAAATACCCGAGTGGATTAATTATAAGGGATTAGATGCTCTAGAAGCCTTACCAAAAGGCTTTACTTTGCTAGCTAGACATTACTCACTTAGGCAATTTAAACCTAGTGAGTTGATCTAAAGGATCATCTCTAGTTAGTTGATTCACTCTATTTTGACCCTTGTGGTCAAGTCGAGTATGTCTAAAAACAGAATTCAAAGAAAGCGACAGAGATGCAAGATATCGAGGTAGACGCAAATCAAGAGAGAAAACTAATATCAGAACTGAAAGGTACGAAGGTATGCTACACCCTAAAAGCGTAGAGAGCGTCGTGGAGGAACAACGTATTTCCTTCACGGGGTTTGAGCTGACATGTTGCTATATCAAGGATATGTTCCTCACTGTCGTCCCTTAAGACAACAGTATGTGAACCCATCGGGTAGTGATGAGGGTTCACAAAATCAGCCCAACCCTAAACTACGTGATTGGTTGCTCTCATGTCTACAGTCCACTAAGGAAGAAAGTTTGGTAACTACTGCTTGGGAGTACACATGTTATTCAGGTGTAACTGTGAAAGAAGGTACCTTAATAAATTCGAGACGATCCCAAGCGGTGGGTTTCTTCTTTTCATAGTTATAGCATTTCACACGCGCTACATTCTACTCTCTATTGATCTTGACATTTTACTCTTCTGGTAATACCATCCTTAGGTTTCGAGTTTTGAGAAGGGATGAATCTGATCAAAATCGGATGTCAAGCTAATCCCACAAGTCCTCAACAGTGAGATAGCCTTTAAATTCCCTTACCAGATCATCATGCATGCAATACCACATAGCCAGCATGCTGATCGATCCTTCCTTGAGCAATGTATGGTACGTTATTAGCCTTTCTCTTGATACTGCTCACAAGCAGTTACATATATGTTATTCACATCTTTTCCTATCCTAGGAGATTTTAAAAGTCGTCGAGTGTCCTAATACTTTAAGTTTGTTCAGAAAAAGCTAAATCTTCTAACACTATGTATTATAGTTAATGCTATCTAATTCTTCATCGGTAAACTAATCACCAATCATATTTTAATTGCCATATCTGAAAGCATATATTTAAAAATGGGCATTAGGCATATTTTTAGATAATTAAATTATCAAAAACTCCATTAGTCATGTCATATGATCGAAAATTTCGCATAGCTAATAATCATCACATACAAGCATGAATTAGAATTTCTATAATTTAATTACTGCATTTTCCCATAAAACGAAACTTATGGAATACACAATTTGTTAAACTAATTAGCACATCTAGAAATGTCACAAATATATTTAGCTTTAATCATGTAAAACAAATTTACACGAAGCTATATAAAATGAATTTATGTAGTCATTAATATGTCATTTAAAGATCTATTTAATGACATATCAACTAAAAAGGAATTACATGTAGTAATTATGTGGGACACATCCATATAATGTTACTGACCTTAATCAAAGTGAAACAAATTCATATAATTTGTCTATTTAGAGATGTAATACATTATTATACATCAGGCCAAAAGTTCACATTTAGTCATGTAAAACACATTTACACATTTTTTTATTTTATATGAAACTAATTCATATATATGTCCTATTACTAAAACAATCTGTTTATTTTTCTCGATATATAATACGTAGTTATACATCATGCCTATATCATCATTACATATGGATGTGAATTTAGGGGTTTCCTTAAGATAACTCCATAGAATTTCCTTAAAGGTTTCTTAAACTAATTAACATTTCAGTTTAGTGACTATCATAAAGATATTCACTTTTAATTACGCAAACATATTTACATTAGCTCTATGAAACTAATTCATAAAAATAATTTCATTTTAGTATATAACACGAGGTTATATATTCAACTTCAAAATTTCATACTATTAACAATAATAATATGAGAATAAAGGCCAAAAAAAATATAACTCATAACAAAAATAATGGCCACTTTCAACATATAAAACAAATGTATATGATCATGGGAGCAGATATTTGATGGTCCAAATTAAAAATAGTAGCAAAGTCGGCTCAAATAAAAAAACTACTCGAATAAAAAATTGGGCCAAACAAATCGGCCCACCAAGACCAAAATAAAGCCGGGACCTCCTTTTGCTTTCCCTTTTTTTAAAAAAAAAACCGCTCAAATTGGAATTAACAAAAATGGGCCCAAAAACGGACTAACCCATCCAGGTTAACCTCACCTTAGCATAAGTAAGTGAGACTTACTCACTTAACTCACTAACCCTAAAACACTCTACTCTCTCTCTCTCTCTCTCTCTCTCTCTCTCTCTCTCTCTCTCTTCTCGATCTTTCTCCGCCTGCCTCTTGAATTCTCTCTCCTACTCTCGACCTGCCCCTCGACGCCATGTCCAGAAAATGGAGCACGAAGCTCCTTTCTTGGGTTTTAATGTCATGGCTACAGCAGCCACCATCGTCGTTCTTGGTTTCTTCAAAACCACCCATGTGACGCAAAAACTACCGTCGACCCCCAAAAAAGAAAAATCCCACGGGCCTTAATCTATGTTAATCCGATGAGAATCGAGGGTACCACAGTGTAGATCGGCCTAAACTGACCCTAGGGAAGGCGTCTACGCGCCAAATGCGCCACTGAGGCAGTGGCGTTGGTCTCACGCACCTCCTGGAATGATGTTTTTACAGTTCTGTCTCTTCAAGATTGCGCAGATCGGCGATGGGGGCTTTTGGGAGGAAGAAGACAGTGCAACGATCGTCGTCAGCGGCGCGTGTCGGTCATGCGCCACCCCTCCGTGGTGTCGTCTGATGGCTATGGTTTGAGTCCCCTTATTTTCGATTTCTACGCCTCCTTTTTTTAATTTTAATCGATCTAAGCCGAGGTCGAAAATTAGGCATTGAAGGATTATCATTTTTGGTTTGGGTCTGGCATTTATCTGATTTTTTATTGAACATTTGATGAATCAAAACATATCATGAATTCTTGGATTAGGGTTTAGGAATCACAATTAAACAATTGTACTAATTCAAGCAGAGTTTAATATGCAGGCACAGTCGCATATTAATAGTACATTTATGAAATCGATTTATCATAATTGTACTCAGTAGTATAAATAGTCATGCCTTCTGATTGTATCATAATTCGGTTTAATCATGAATTATCAGTCAAAAATTGACTCTTTTTGGTAATATATGACTTAACTGGGCATGCTAATTTTACAAGGCATAGGCGGATTTAAGTATGAACTTGATTAATCTAGTCATAACTTCGATTAACATATAATCGCTAAACATGTTAAGCGATCTGGGCATGAATGTTGATTAGTTATCATGACTAAATTTTCAAACTTTAATTGATTAGAGTCACAGAAGCATGCTATTAACTTGCATAATTACGAAAATTAGACAATTAATCATATAGTTGTAGTCTCAACATAAGGATGCTTAGAACTCAGATCATTAAACACTTAAAACGGGACTAATCCGATAGTCAGGATCTGATACCACTGTTAGACAAATTAGAACTGACCTGAAATGCGGAATTGTCTGTCAAAAATAGTCCATGTCGATCTGAATGTGAGGCGGCTACTAGAGTCGCCTTTAGGGTTCACGTCCTAGACCCAAATTAAAACCCCGATTGATGATTGGACAGCCGTGAGAGGGAAGGGGAGAGTATGTAGTTTCTGTGTCGCGTGTGTAACCCTAATTGATTCCTTGAAGCCTCCTTATATAGGTTGGGGAAATAATCAGGGCAGCCGCTTTAAGCGGCCTTAGTGGCTGTCGGACCTAAAACATTAGTCCTGGCCAACAGTCTTATTTTTTCTTTTTGTACACCGTAAGATAATTCTCAGTTCTAATAAGAAGAAAAAAGGGGCAACTCAAGTATGAGTCGTTCTCTTAATGAAGTTGAGAGGTGGAGAATGAGTAATGACTTACCACCATAACATGAGAATTAGGAGAGTATATTAAATTAAAGACGCCATTGCGTAAAGCATCTTTTATGTTCGCGCGCGTTGCGTGGAATCAACTTAACGTTAAAGGTTACGACTTATGCTCGGGTGATCACGATGAAGAGCCCCACTGCTAATGTAATTTGGCAGTTATGATTTATTATCAATAAATGCTCAATATATAGGTCAATTCAGGCGTCGTTATCCCACTACAAGGATTTTATCAACAAAAGATAAATGGAAGGTTGTAATTCAGATTTTATCAATTGTATTTGTGCAATAACTCATGGGTTGGTCCAGACTGAGTGAGTATATTCCAACTACCACAATTTATCCCCTCAAAATATCTACTTGGTAAATTCCCATTTGATACAGTTTGAACTGAGGTAAAAGATATAAACCAAGCTATGAAACTAATCTAATTATTTTATTAGTTTATTAAGTAACATAGTAGTGTAATTAATAGTGACATTAAGCAATGTTAGGATGAATTTCTTTTGAATGTGTAGCTCAATTGAGAAGTAATGTTAATATCTAAGCACTCCTGAGACGTGGTATCTTTGAAGTGATAGAGATATCTGTTTTCAATTAATTATACAAAGAAGTAAGTTCTTCATCTTTTCAAGCTGCATTGCGTGAAGAGATTGGAACTTGATTTCTCAACCCAATCTACAAGATCTTGCCATATTTTATTTTTAAACTAATACAGATGAATTATTGTAACACCGCATGATGATTACATTACCCATTTGCACCGCAGGAATTGGACTTGCGAATTTCTGATGCCAATTGTCGAATTCCTTACGTGACTTGGCGAATATAGTCGGACACTGGTTTAAGCAGGTCCCCCCACCCCCCTTCCCAAACCCCAAATTTACTTTAGAAATTATTCTCTAACTTTCTTGAGTTCTGTTTCAAGCTGTTAACTTCGAAGAATACATAAATATGCTCATGTGCCTGCTCTGGTCCAATTTCGGTGCCCACTAATGACTAAGTTTAGAATTTCATCTCCAGGAGGATAAAGTAAACGCTGGAGCTTGAATTAAAATGGAAGCGGTAGGGATGCGAGTTGTACCCGAACCCTATAAATCCGTCCTGAACCCGCCCCATTTATAGAGGGTATGGATGCGAAAAATTTAAAAATATGGGTATGGGGCGGGTACGTTGAAAACGGGTATAGGTATGGGTACGGGTTCGAGTGTAGGCATGACCCGTCCCTACCCGAACTTTTTGGGGGGTAAAATCAATTTTTTAGTTGAGTTTTAAGTTTTGAACCTTGGTAATTCATTTGAAAAAAAGGCTGCATACCTCAACTCATCCCCAACTATGCAATCCATCTATTTGTGTCGCTCATTTACTATGTCGATACATGAAATCACGTGATTCACGAATGACAAACCTAAAATCTTAGCTCATTTGTTGTATCTCTCACTTCCTAATTTGCTATG
This sequence comes from Carnegiea gigantea, assembly GCA_029747015.1. NCBI lineage: Eukaryota > Viridiplantae > Streptophyta > Magnoliopsida > Caryophyllales > Cactaceae > Carnegiea > Carnegiea gigantea. Next base: position 693,752 of record JAKOGI010000207.1, read on the forward strand.
TTCCTCACTCTCTCATTCCAGTCATTTCTATAATGCAGTTTTTGTTCATGAGTTAAGTATGAACTCTTACTCTTAATCTAATAGGTATTGTATTTATTTAGAATATTTTGTCTAGTTGAATTTAATTCTGTGAATTTCTTTAGATAAAAGAAATTAACGTATCCGATGGACACTATATTTTAATATATGTATATACTTGAATAAAACCCGAAATATCCAAAATATCCGATGGGTATGAGTATAAGGATAGATTTTGAAAACCCGATCGGTATGAATGTAAGCATGGCGATAACTTTTGAAAATCCATATGGATGCAAGTATAACCCTACTCTCCCATACCCATCCCACGCCCATCCGTTGAGGGGGGGTTTGTGTGGGAGAAGGGGGGGGGGAGTCAGAGCTCGAAACGACGTGGATTAGTGGATTGTTGAGGAGAGAGGGAACCAAATTCGTGCATTTGGTAACCTGGAATAACAGGTAAGCTTACATTAAAGCAACGATTCAAATTTTCTCATTTAGGATCAACGGCAGGGGGGTTTGTGTGTAAGCTTACATTAAAGCTTAATCACGGTAGTTGAAAATTTTTTAAAATTTACGGTTAGAATCTTTGAAAAAAATGAAAGGAAATTGATGTTCGAATATAAAATCCAAAAGTGTGGGCGGAGGATGTGTGGGTGCGGGAATCCTATCATCCTGATGAGATTAATGGTTTGGGTTGATCCAGTAATCTCCCAACTTGGTCTTACACCCTGAAACAAGACATGGGCCACTTGTCCCAGCAGCGAAGTTTGTTACTCGGTAGCCCAACTGGTTGACTCTTCTATTCCAACATCCACCCAACCCGGCCCAATATTTTTATATATATACATATATATATATATATATATATATATATATATATTTTGATGCTAAGCCTTGATTTTGATCTATCAGCTATAATTGTCTTTTGGGGGAGGGGGATATTATGTATTTACGTTTCATCTAGAGTAGAGTTAGATAAAGCTGATTAAATATGATTATAAGTTTGTGAATATCAACTAGCTTAATTAGTAAAATTTTTAGACGTTGTTGTGAAGAATTTTAGTTCAAATTTCGCCCATATAGGCCTTGCAACTCATACAAACCATATAAAAAATATTGGATTACTAACTTAAAATTAATGGGAATTTTAGTGAGTTTAACTAAATAGATTGTTATATTTAATATGCTTAATTAATTCAATTAATTTAGGTTGAGATCAAAAAATGCATATTTAATCGGTCTATTTGACCATGGCTTACCTAGCCTGTTATCTAAGAAATATGGACTTAAAAATAAAAAATAAATATAAAAATGTGGATTATGATAAATTAGAGGAGTTTTAGATAAAAATGTTTGATATGGTCTCTAAACTTAATTTTGAGTACCTTTATACTTTTTTGTATTACTCGAAAACGTCAAATGGGTAAATAGGTGATAACTGACTTTAGCATAACTTGTTTATCTTAAATAATTAATGAGCTAAATCAATGCTAACTTGTTTATAAATGTGTATAAAATCAAGATTTTTAATCCATTTAGTAAACGAATCAAGTTCAAGTTGAGTGATATTTAATATGTTTAAGTTGGACACATATAAATCTCGCCCAACTTAACCTATTTTCTAGATCTAATCTAAACTTTGTTGAAATAACTTATTAATTAACGTTAAATTAGTTCACATTATACGTATACGCATGATTTTTAAAAATAATAATAACCATAATTACGAGTATAGCTCCAACCGTTTCGTATCCACCCTATTTCCGTCCTACTGCCGTGGAAGACCCGGCTGACCCGTTTTAGTGGTTGCTTACGTCATTTGGAAATTTCTTCACCCATCGACCTTGACTTAAAAACTGGTTTGCCAGACTTGAGCGAAAGGATTCTCCACGTCTTCGTTTGTACAAATAACCAATGGGATCGTGCCACGTGGCAAGACTAACAGATCCACCGTCCGATTGTCCACGCTGGCATCTGGTAGCCAATCAGGACCCTTCTTGCGGTGGCATCACCTATGTCACGTGACATGCCTACCCTCCCTCCAACCCCTTCAAGTTATTTAATAATTACGCGACGCAACGGAAAACTTGGGTTTTGGGAAGCAAATCTGAAAAACCTTCCAAATCTCAGAAGAGGGGGAGAGAGAGAGTGTGGGTGTGTGTGTCGAAGCTACTAGAAGAAGTGCGAAGAACAATGAAGAAGTGGACGATTCCGTCCGCCCTCTTCCTCCTGTGCCTTCTCTTTGTCCTTCCAGATCAAGGTACTTCATTTGCTTCTCATTCAATTGACATTTAGATCTTGATCTTAATCTTAAAACTTTAAATTAGCGCCGTTGAAGTAACGTTTACCATCATTGTTTAGATCTACATTTTTTGAATTTTAGCGCCATTGCTGTAATTACAATCGATCACGAAACCGCTATTCGAGCTTTTTTCTAGTGGAAATTCCCTTTTTTTAGTGTTCTTGTATACTGTGCGCGTAAACCTAGATTGCGATTTGGTGTTGTGTTCTAATGTCTGCGTAATATGGTCAGTACTGTGTGTTTCATTTGATCAAAAGTCAGCTAAACTTGATCTGGGTTGTAATGAATGTGATATTAGAGAGTTTGTAGTTTGTTCTACAGAAATGATTTGTTAGGATATGAAGTCAGTAGTAACTCAAGTTGGTTAATTTGAATGAGTACTTCAAATGCGCGGATGTATTAGGTCGGAGGATACATGCCAATGCGGAGGGAGATTCAGAAGAATTAGCAAACCCACCAAAAGTTGAAGATAAGCTTGGAGCTGTTCCTAATGGTTTATCCACCGATTCTGATGTTGTTAAAAGGTTAATTGGGCATCTGATCTCTCTTCAGAATTTCCTCCTTGTTGATTCTGATTTTGTGTTCGGTTTCTTAACATCGTATGTGCACTACTGGGTTTAGGGAAGCTGAATCCATGTCAAGGAGAAACCTTCGCGGCAATGCGGAGAAGTTTGAGTTCCAGGCTGAGGTGTCTCGGCTTATGGATATCATCATTAACTCTCTTTACAGTAACAAGGACATTTTCTTGAGGGAACTTATCTCCAATGCTTCAGATGTGAGTTATTTTGATGACCACTTTTCTTTTGAGAGCAAAGTATTTGAAGGATTGTTATGTGAATTTTTTTTTTTTTTTTTTTTTGGGCTGAATGGGGAAATATTGGCAATTGTAGGCATTGGATAAGATTAGGTTCTTGTCGCTCACTGATAAGGGTGTCCTTGGTGAAGGTGACACTGCCAAGCTTGAGATTTTGGTAAGTGATGGTAGAGCCATTTTCTTTGTTCATTATGTTGATTTTGTGCCGCCTATAATGAAATGTATAATGATTAACGTATGTTCACATGAAATGCAGATTAAATTGGATAAGGAGAAAAAGATTCTTTCTATTCGGGACAGAGGTATAGGGATGACAAAGGAGGACCTCATTAAAAACCTGGGGACTATTGCAAAATCTGGAACTTCAGGTATTAATGCCCCTTTTTTTAAGAAATAACATTAGAAAGACGATTGTGCTGTGAATGCCTGGAAAGTCTTCTAATGCATTCAATTCTGATAAATGGTAACATGCAATTGAAGGATGCTGATCACAAATTTATACTTTACGCAGCTTTTGTGGAGAAGATGCAGTCTAGCGGAGATCTTAACTTGATTGGGCAGTTTGGGGTGGGGTTCTACTCTGTGTACCTTGTTGCTGACTATGTGGAGGTCATTAGCAAACACAATGACGACAAACAGTAAGTCTCAGCCATTGTTGCTTTCGCGGCAACGTATTTAACCACCTTACTGCTTTAAATGCTTGTAGTTTCCTCACCATGCCGATATTTGACTTGCAGATATGTCTGGGAATCAAAGGCTGATGGAGCTTTTGCTATCTCGGAGGATACATGGAATGAACCCCTTGGCCGTGGTACTGAGATCAGATTACATCTCCGAGAGGAAGCTGGAGAATACTTAGATGAGGGCAAACTAAAAGTGCGTAAATATTTTATTATTATGCCCTTTGTTATTGGTTGGATGATTGCTTTGTTTTAGGTTAAAAATTTATTTATTTCTTTATTTGGGTAGCATAGACAGTCCTCCATCTAGACTAGATGAACTGAACTATTGTGTTTTGATTAGTTGATTGTGGAAGTTATTACGACAACAAATGGCATACAGTATAAAAATGGCATACAGGGTGTTGCTGTTGTGTATCTAATTTTGTATGATGGAAAACTTAGCTGGTGACCAAAAGATAATACTTGTGCCTCTGACATGAATATTCCATTATCTGCTATTGCTATCTCCATGGTTCTGTTTCACCTGATGCGCAGATTCTGCTGTTTTTTGTACTGCCTGCTCTGATTCTATAATTGGATAAACTGAAGCCTGATATGAACCCCTTTCCTTAGTCTAGTTCTTCATAAGTTCCACTTCAATTGCAACTGGTCTGTCTCCATGTAGCTTTTTAGGTCCTGCAGGCACAACCTGTCATCACTAGTCCAGCGTTTTCCCATTTTCAAGCCTTATCCGTTCTCTGTCTAATCTTATCTCCAGCTCGACTGGTCCCATGGTTCTTTCAATGTATTTTCTAGGCATACTTTTCCTGTGTTTTTCTTGTCATATCATCTGGTTTTTTGTGATAGCATTATGCCTCTCTATTCTGAGGCTTTTGTCGTAACTTTTTTGATTTTTATCAATTCTGAACAAATAGTTGAGTTGTTGATGTGGTTGCTTCGTATAGTCAAATCCGTTAGCATTTTTGAGCCTGGTTGTTTCATGATATATGTCAATATATGATATGCAGGATTTGGTGAAGAAATACTCTGAATTCATTAATTTCCCCATATACCTTTGGGCTACCAAGGAGGTTGAGAAGGAGGTTCCTGCAGATGATGATGAATCAAGCGATGAAGAGGAAACCTGTATGTTGGATTGTCTTTAATTTGTTTCAGGAAATCGTTTTTGTTGCTGATTCTGGATCTCTTAGTGTATGTTAGGGGGACTAATTTTCATATCTGCTAATCTGCATCTGTTCTGTGCTGAAAACAGCTGAAAGCAGTTCTTCTGAGGAAGAATCTGAAGAGGAAAAAGAGGATGAGGAAGCTGAGAAGAAGCCCAAAACAAAGAAAATCACAGAAACAACCCATGAATGGGAACTTTTGAATGATGTGAAGGCTATATGGCTGCGTAATCCAAAGGAGGTGACAGATGAGGAGTACATAAAATTCTACCATTCATTGGCAAAGGTAAGCCAAACTCTTTGTTGTGGCGCCTATATGCTCTTAGCCGGTTGCTTAGGTAACTTGCCCACCCATTAAGCCGCCTGTGCAGGGTCAGGTTTATGGGTTGGTAGTGGGCAGGAGGGAGAGGTAGCAGAATCACTCGACCAGGCCTTACAGAGGCCTGACCTTGTAGATAACCTATGGATTAGCTGCCAAGTGCTTAACCAGTAAACATATTATTTTGTAGGACTTTAGTGAAGAAAAGCCTATGGCATGGAGCCACTTTACTGCTGAAGGTGATGTTGAGTTCAGAGCTGTTCTTTTTGTTCCTCCAAGAGCTCCTCATGATTTGTATGAGAGCTATTACAATGACAAGAAAGCCAATGTGAAGCTATACGTTAGGCGGGTCTTCATCTCTGATGAATTTGATGAGCTTTTGCCCAAGTATCTGAACTTCTTGAAGGTAATAGTGGTTCTGGTAGAGGATCCTGCTGACATGATTGTGAAATTGGCTCTGATGGATATTATTCTGTTTGTAGGGTATTGTTGATTCTGACACACTTCCACTCAATGTATCACGAGAAATGCTTCAACAACACAGTAGTTTGAAAACAATCAAGAAGAAATTGATTAGGAAGGCTCTTGACATGATTCGCAAGATTGCTGAAGAAGACCCTGATGAATCTGATGGCAAAGATAAAAAGGGTATGTTTAGTTTCAACATTTCGGACTAACATATGAATCAGTTAAGGTTTTTTATGTTACGGATTCTAGTTCACCAATTCACTCGCTTTTAAATCATATGCATGTCGTCATCCTTCTGGTGCCTGAAGCCAAATTGGATTTGTTCCGTTATATGCTCTTTGTTTGCTTGAGTTAGCAGGGCATAATCGACTGCTTACAAGATATGTTGTAGAATTTCTCATGCAATTAGAAAACCTAGTCTCAAATCTGTATTTCCACTCCTGACTTGTGATTTTTCTTACATGTATAGTTGCTCTGACATTATTCTGGAGTTTCTCTGATGTGCTTTGTTAATGAGGCATGCACTCTTTATGTTCTAGATAATGCTGCATACTGCATAATCATTGTTTCAACAACAAAAAGATGTCCCACTGTGGGTCCCGCTTTCGTGGGGTGCATATTCATTCTTCACCAATTTGAACTGAAGTTGTGCTTTTACGTGGCGCATAGATAAAAACTGTAGTTTTAAACTTCTTTGTGTGATGACTCAAATGCTTGCCTTATACCTCAATTCTAGTTGTTGTTTCTTTTTTGTGTGGTTCTCATTCATCCATTGCATTTGCAGATGTTGAGAAGTCTGATGGTGACGATGAAAAGAAGGGCCAGTACACAAAGTTCTGGAATGAGTTTGGCAAATCAATCAAGCTTGGCATTATAGAGGATGCTGCAAACAGAAATCGTCTGGCCAAGCTTTTAAGATTTGAAACGTGAGTAACCCATTGATGTTTCTCATTTATTTTTGGCTATATTTTGTTACCATATCTCTCATTTAAGGATCATTTCTTGTTGGCTCTGCTTCTGTTAAACAGTACAAAATCAGGTGGCAAATTAACTTCTCTTGATCAGTACATCTCAAGAATGAAATCTGGGCAAAAAGATATCTTCTATATAACAGGGACCAGCAAGGAACAGCTGGAAAAATCTCCATTCCTTGAACGGCTTACAAAGAAGGACTACGAGGTAAGAAATTATGTTTTGTTGTGGTCTGTTGGCAAAGTGCTTTCTAGAGCTACTGCCTTAGAATTTATCATATACATCTGCCTCTCATTTGTTCCTTGTTTATGATGGACTGCTGCTTTTGCCTTTCTTTAAATTCTTATTCCTTGGTTGATGAATTATCTCTGCTGCAGGTCATTTTCTTCACTGATCCTGTGGATGAGTATCTAATGCAATACCTAATGGATTACGAAGACAAGAAGTTCCAAAATGTTTCCAAGGAAGGTCTGAAACTTGGCAGGGACTCCAAAATCAAGGAACTCAAGGAGTCGTTCAAGGAGCTGACTAAGTGGTGGAAGGATGCCCTTGCTAGTGAGAAGGTGGATGATGTCAAGATAAGCAACCGTTTAGCAGACACCCCTTGCGTTGTGGTGACATCAAAATTCGGCTGGAGTGCAAACATGGAAAGGATCATGCAGTCACAAACACTGAGTGATGCAAGTAAGCAGGCATATATGCGTGGAAAGAGGGTACTGGAAATCAACCCTAGACATCCCATCATCAAGGAGCTCCGTGAGAGAGTTGCAACTGACCCAGAGGTATGATCCCTTCTCTGAAGTGCTTGTTTTGATAAGTATAAGTTGAAGTCATTGGGATTATTCTTCCCCATGGACAGATATTTGGGTGAGAGATAATTTCACCAAATGTGATCTCGAAGTTCGTTTCATAAATTGAGTGTCTGTTCGTTATGAGCATATTGAATTTGTTGCCTGCTCATTTATTGTGTTCCAATTTGCTCAAACATGCTAACTGTTAATCTGACTTGCTTTAACCCGCTTCATTATGCTTTAATTTGCTTCAACCTGCTCAAATCTACTAATTGTTAGTCAAATCTATTCTAACCTATGCCAACCCACTCACATAGTCGCAAATTTGCTTTCAAATTGCTTCAATATGCTAACTAGTCAAACTTGTTCCAATCTACTTTCTGTTGGTCAAATCTACTCTAATTATGCTCCAGTATGCTTTTTGCTCTTCAATTACGTTCATATCAAACAAACCCTGAATCAAATTATTCCGGCACATTTAGCTTTTTCCTTTATTTGTTCAATTTTTTTTAAATTTAAACTGAGCATATCGGTCCTTTTTTAACTGGGCCGTTTGATTCTCTTGTGCGTGGGTTTTCGTCGAGTGTGTTCTGAAGTTTTACTTCGATTTAGGGAGTGTACGAATCACCTATTTAATATTTAATTGGTGATGGTTTCGATTTTGGCTGGCGATGGCGGCGTTACAAAGAGAATTAATTAGCCAAAATTGGCCATCAGAGTAGGGAGTTTTCTTCTTGATATCTCACGATTATACTGATTTGAGGGTGATGAACTGCTGATGAAGCTCTAGGGTAATTAAGATTGAAGACCTTTAGTCAATTTCAATTTGTTAGATTGTCAAGGGTATGACTGCACATATTTGGATCCCTCTTAAATTATGCCTGGTAGGATTTGCATTGGATGATGGTTGTAGTTGTATCAATGCATTAAGGGGCGGAACTCACAAGGATTGTTGGGACATTTTGGACGATTACCAGTCTCCTCTGTTCAACTCCTCTGTATTCTGGCTTTTTTCCCCAAGTTCTGTCGATCCTTATTCTGTATTTGTGCCAGCCTTGTGGTTTAACATGGCAACTACTCTCTTGACAGGATGGCAATGTCAAGCAAACCGCAAGGCTTATGTACCAGACAGCCCTCTTTGAGAGCGGTTTCTTGCTCGATGACCCTAAGGACTTTGCTTCTCGGGTTTACGATTCTGTCAAGTCAAGTCTTAACATCAGCCCTGATGCAGCTGTTGAGGAAGAGGATGATGCTGAGGAGGAGGTGGCGGAAAAGGAGACAAAGAATGATTCTTCTTCGACCGAGGCTGAGGCTGATGGCATCAAGGATGAATTGTAGACCACCTAAATAGCTAAACCTCATGGATTATAATGCACTTGATTGGCTCTTTCATCATGAGATTAGCTTTTGCGTTTTGAGTGAAACAAAGGATCAGTGTCATTTGGGAATTTTGTAAACATAGTCGGGAGTTGGGACAGTTTCTTTTCTTTTCTTTTTAAAGTAGAATAGATCTGCAGAGACGTAGATCAGATTTCAGAATCTGATGCTTCTGTCATGATGGATCAAGTTTTCCCTCTTGATATGCAAGTTGTGCTGCTTCTTTTGTGGGAGTAAAATCCTTCACAGTTGAAAGAAGATTTTAGACTGCTGTTATTGGGAGCGACATTGGGTGAGTTGCTCCTAGTTGGAATGGTCGCTGGTTTTACCGGTTAGACAGGTTAAACCGTCGTGGCCTGGTTGACCCAATATTGACTCGGAGTAAACCGGGTGTGATTTGGCTAAACCTTTTACCAATATCTATATTTGTATGTTCTACCCCTCTCTCTCTCTATATATATATATATATATATATATATATATATATATATATATATATGAAAAAAAAAAGAAGAAAGAAAGAAAACAAGTGCAAGGGTAAAGGAGTTAGGCAGATGAATATAAGGCCCAATCGATGTTTTCCATTGGAAAAGGTTGATAGGGCCAGCCCATATTGCTTAAATAATGAAAGGAACCCAGTAGGTCCATGTAAGTTAAATTGTGGAAAGAACCTGGTGGCTATTGGCGAGAAGGGTAATAACTGAGATGCGGCGCTGCAAGGCCTGCAATAGCGCACGCTTCACTTGCCTTCTTGCTCTTCCCCCCCTCCTTCTCCATAACTCGAGCATTTATGGAGTTTTTAGTTTCCTTTCATATTGTTGTGTCTTCTCTATTCAACTTCAAGTGTAGCGTCCGCCTAAATTTGAGTGGCCATCGACTTAGGTAGTGCCAATGGAGTCGCCAACCGATTGTTGCTCCGCCGTCAGCGTCATTGAGAGTGATGGCCAGCAGCAAATTAAAAACCGGGTTCTCCAGTCCAAACTGCCGGTTTCATCAAGCGGTTGCCTCGGTTTAACCAGAATTTGACTGAGTCTTGACCGGTTCGAATGGCAAACGAGTTCTGACATGTTTTCGGACCGGACCATCCACTGGTTTCCGGTTGAATCGATTTCACTGACTGGTCCGGTCCGATTTTCATAATACTGGTGGGAAGCGGGGAGAGGGAACGAGAGAGATGAAAGAAGTGAAAAAGCTAAGCGGAAAATGACGCCGTTTTTCAATAAAAAAATGAAAATCATTTAGGCAGATGTTCTTATAATAGAAGTTAAAATTATTTTACTACATATTAGACCTGATCAAATTCAGGGTCGAGGCATGAAAACCGACAGAAAGGATTTGCTCAACCCTGATCCTGCGGGTTACCATACTCTTGACCTTAACTCTGACCTTGCAGGTAACCTCGGGTCATCGGATCAGACTCGACCCTTAAATTTTTTTGATATAGAAAATGAGATTTTTCACTAAATTTCCTTTTTATTATAAAGTTCAATATTAAACATTTTACAAAACAAACGACCAAACGATAATGTAATGTTTCAATGAAATATATCGCAATTACAAACATTCTAATGTGTAATTTAGTGATTAAAACAATTAGTTCGTTAAAATGACTACTTCAAACATCAGAGAGTGTTAGAAGGTTACAAGCGAATAAAATTTGAGGGAGGGAGGCTAAGAGGAGACAAGAAAGTAGCAAGCGAAAAGGCTTTGAACAAGTGAAACTCAAAGTATCGTGTTTTGATTTTAGATTTTGATCTTGAATTTTAATTTTTGTAAAAAAGTGAGGATCAGCGGGTCGGATTATAGGGTTAAAACCTCTATCCAAACTCGACCTTCATTATAGTTGGGTATCCTCAATTTGAGAGTCAGGGTAGGTCGGAGACAAAAAAGCTGACCTTAATCCTCATTTTTTAGGGTCGGGATGGGGCCTCAACCCGTTGATCAGGTCTACTTCTGATGGACTAGTTTCACTTTTTCTTGATAACTAGTTGGTCAAATTACCAAGTTGCAAATTAATTACCCAAGTTTACATGTGAGACAAAATCTAGAAGCGCCATTGCCAAGAGCATGGTATGGGTTTCAACCGCGGTTTCCAAATGCTACTAAAAATACTTGACACCTTTCTTCCCCCCAAAAGGCAAAAAAGCGAAATACTTGGAGTCCTTTCAGTGTTTTTTTTTTTTTTTTAGGGGGGTTCAACGGGTAACGCAATTTTATTAAGGGTATCAACACATGATACGAGAGTAGTTGATTATTATATTACAAACGTAGCTGCACCTATTGACAAAGACTTAGACAACATACTTAGGTTAGACTCGTTATTTATACCACCCCCTTTGACTTCACTTTGGCTAAGCACTCTCTTCTTGAAACAACTTGTCATCAACCAAGTTTGATGTTTCAAATTTCCTCTTGTCACATAGACCCTTGACAGTAGGACTTCAATGGATTTGTTGTTGTTCGCTTGTTGCTTCGTACCCAATGACTGAACCTCTTTTCATGATTGCAATCCTCCCTACGCCCAGAGAAATTGAATTACCATCAAATGATTTAGATTCATACCTCATTGTGTACTCACAGCAGACTCATTAGTTTTGGCACAATGCACTTTTTTGGTTGTATCGCGGATGCTTCCTTCTCTGTTGTTGTCTATTTCTTTGACTATCGTGATGCTGCGCCGAGAATTGGACAGCATTAATGGTGACACTTTCTTGATCATCAACACACATGGTATAATCCTTACGACTTGAGGGGCTACTGCTCCGAACTCGAACAATCATGTAAGTCATTGAACGTTTGTCAAAAAATTCAACTTTGCTTCCTTTCTCAATCTTTTCCCTACGTGGGATATGATAGGCTAAGAGAATTCACGGTACCCCTATTTATATTATCCTTTGCAAGGTGCAAATCAATGTTTATAGACTCAAATACGCCATTTAAGGAAAGGACAGGATCCATATTAGAGTAGATGTAGACACTATCATTACATCGTGACAAAAAAACATAAAAATATGATTATTCAGACAACATTAAATGGGGTCAAAATGGTCCTCTAATATCACTTTTTTTTTCCCCCAAATTTGGCTGAAGAATCACTTAAATTATATACTGCTGAAATACTAAAGGTGGTCAAAATTAAGTATAGAAAATTAGAGTTAAAAAATTATAAAAAAAACTTAAAGGATGCTAAGTGTAAAAAACCCAACATCATAGTATTTGTTAGGGCTGGCAAAAATCTGTTCGACCCCATTACCCGCATGTAGGGTACGGTCACCAAATTTATGTCTGAATTTAAAATTCGGACAACCGATCATGTCCGAATTAAATCCGAGTTGGGTTCCGGTTTAGGCATTCTGGTTCGTGTTGTCCGGATTTTTGAACCGTTTCGAGTTCGGACAAATTCGGACAATCGGACAACCGGGTTCGGACATCGGACAACTGCGTTTATGTGTAATTTTAGTCCAAATTCTTTAGAAAATTTTATAAAACAAATTCGGATAACCGGGTTCGGACATTAAAAAATCGGGTTCGGGTTCGGTCACACAAAATTTCGGTCGAAATGTCCTAAAATCATATCACAAATTTGGACAACCGGGTTCGGACATCGGACATTCGGGTCTGGGTCCGAGTCTGGTCAGAGTGTCCGATTTACAATCCGGATAGGATCCGAATATGAAGTTTTTATCCGAATATCCGATTTGTCCGAACCTGAATCGACCTGGACCTGAATTTTTGCCAGCTCTAGTATTTGTTGACCTATATGCACATAGTATACATATATTTTTTTGGTTTAACCAAAGGTATATCCACCGTCGATCGCAATGACTATTCCTCTTGTCCCATGAGCTCTATTTAAGGATAAAGGACTGACGAAGAATTGCTCTCTATTCCCAAAAAATAAAGGATCGAACCCATGATTAGTTGATTAAGAGATGAATTGAGCAATCATTACATCACAACTCAGTGGTTACATGCACATAGTATATCAATAAAATCATCGCCAAGTGGTACGCATGCTACTGTTTCACGGGACTGCGATTTATATTTTCAGCTACCTAGAGAGAGAGGTCAAAAAATATAATAAATGACCACAAGAATTTTATCTATTTGTTTATTGGTGCCTAGAACTTGTAATAAAACATAGTTTGTGCGTGTCGCTAGCTCTCTTTCGTTGATCCTCGTATTTTTGGGATTGTTCGGTGTATACTCTTCGCTTACATTGGATTCATGCCCGTCGCTGCTCATGCTTTTTCCTTTCGGTTTTTCATGTTAAGTTTTGCGGCATTTTATTTTAGTTTGATCTTGTTTTTGTTATTCTAGATTTACATGTCATCTTATTTTGCTTCCACTAATTAATTACTCGAATATTAACTCTATAGTATGGCCCTAAAAACATATACGTTTGTGATTTCAAAAAATAGAAAAAAAATATATAAATATAAAAAGAAGTGCACTCTTTATAATAGTCATGTAACAATATTGTCTGCCAAAATTTTAACGGGTATTTAGTCTGTCAAAATGTGTGACAGAAATTTTGACGAAAAGCAAAAGTTTTTGACGGGCGCGCAGAGAGCGCAGATCTCGAAAAATTTTTTGATGAGCTGGGGAAAATTTTGACCGTGTCCGTCAAAAATTCTAATTAATTTTGACGGACTTCAAACATTTCTGACAGGCCCGTCAAAAATTTGGAAAAGTAAGTTTTTTTTGACCGTTGCCGTCAAAATCCCGTCACAGCTGTCAGTTAATTGAGGATCCCCTAGTAGCTTCAAGGCTGTAACAACCCGAACCTAATATTCATTTTAATTATATTGAATAATCTTAATTACAAATTAATCAAGTTGGGTCTCGTATTTCAATTCAACATTTTCTATGTATGTGGACGTATTTGTGCAATTGCAGGTTGAATCAACAGAGTGGTCCCGAAATAGATTTAAGTTACTCTTCAATAATTTATTAAAAAATTCTAATAAATAGTTGAACGTCCAAAAAACGTAAATTTCAATTCAGTAATTTCAGCCCAAAAATATCAACTTAATTGTATATCTGTGAATGGAAAAAATAAACAAAAATGAAGTAGAGTAAAACTAGATAATGATAAGAGAGTGGTGAAAATAATAATAATAATAATAAAATAAAATTTTAAAAAAAACAAAACAAAAAAAACAAAAAAAAAACACACCGACATAAGGTCGGGAATAACCCAAGCCAAAACCCCGAAACTCTCAAACTCTTCTCTGCCTCACCAGCCCGGCACCCTCCACCCCTCTCCTTCTTCTGCTGCTCGCCAGCCGCCCATCAGCGCCACCGGCACCTCTGTCCCCGTCGCTGGCCACCCTGAGACCCAAACCCTTGCTCCATTGCCTCTCAGCCCCGTGCGAAAACCCCCTCCCCTGTTCTGCCTCCCCTCCTCTGCCGGCCAACCCGGCGATTCCCCAGCTGCTGACGACCGTTGCTGGTCGCCCATCCGCCGGCCATTCATCCACCGACACCATCCTCTCTCTCTTCTGGTGCTTACTCGAAATTGTGGCTCTATCGAACAGCCCTCCTGCTGCCCGTGTTTTTGCGTTCGCCGGCCATTCGACGTTGCTGCTGCCTCACCAGTCGCTTGCCGCCGCCGTTGGGTCGCCGGATCCCGCCGTCCAATGCCACTCAGTTCAACCTCCTCCTCCTTCACTCCTTTGGTTGTGTTCAAGTGATAAAAATGTCTGAAACCCTAACTTCTATAAATATGAATTTTGATATTAAATTTGTTGTATTAGCTGAATTATTTAGCTTTAATGAATGCTAATTTGACGTTTTCTTGAATTTTGGGTGTGAAATTAAATTGGTAAAGGGAGGTTGAAGGTTGAACATGAATCAAAATGTATGAGTTGAAGGCGTTTAGATAGGTTTTAAACAAAATTGAATGAAATTAGTGGGTTATATATGTTGAATGTGTGGATTATATTATGATCATGATGTGATACTTCGGGTTATGGATTGAATGAAAGGTTGGATGTTTTGGGTGTGAGGATTTAAGCTTGTTTATATTGTTTCGATTCTGTTTTATTGAATATTTGAATGAAAGTAATGAAATACATGCGTTGAATGTGGAAGTGTTAATGTCTTAAGCGTGGTGATTTAGGGTTTACATGGTTGAGTGAAACTTTGAACTATTAGTGCTGGTTTGAAGATGTTGAGCATAATTTTAAGGAAAATCGAATGAAATTAATGGATTAACCAAGGGTCAGAGAAATGTGTAGCCATGGATATAGTGGTTTAGGAATTCTTGAATAAGGTTTATTATAATCATATTCGTTGTAATTACATTGCCTTATAGGGGCTTAAATAAGTTGAATGCGCTAATTAAAGTGAAAAAAATATGTTGGAAGGATGAGCGTAGCCATGAACGTTGATATGTAAGTCGAGTAGGATTAGCAATTCGCAATGGGGAGCCATGGTAAAGATTGGTTCTTGAAGCATAACAAAATGAGGGGGGGGACTAATCAATGGATTAAAATTGACGTTATTGAATAACTAGATGTCAATGTAGTGCCAAAGGTCGGGCTAAGATCGATTCATGTTCAAGTGGGTTGATATTGATGGATTCCTTTTGTTTTACAACTCGAACAAAATAAAAGTAAGCTAGGGGTAGCTCGAATGTTGTAAATTCAAAATTTGGGTAGAATTATTGATTTAAAGGCAATAGGGAGCGTGGAGTGTGCTTAATCAAAGTAATGATAATGATGATGGATCCTAAGTATTTTTGAGAGTGGCTTTGGAAGTAAAATCGCCCAAGGAAGTGATTGAAGGTTGAGTTATGCGCCCTTGGGCCAAAGGAATGGCATGTTCTCTTGTAACCTAAAACATCGACATTTCGATTTAGGCCAAGAGCATGAGCTTCACATTGAAAATAAGCCTAGGATTGTAAACCGAACTCAAATGTCTTAAACCCCTTGTTCTAGAAAAATCACTGCGACTAACAAAAATAGTTCTTATAATAATAACTATCACAACATGGGAGTAATAACGATGACTGTAATAATAATAATAACATAATAACAACAGCGAAGCAATTGTCGTTACTTCTACAAATCAAAACAAAGTAAACAATATTAACACGTTTATAGTAATAGTTTGAATGATAGTGTCAGTAACTGCGACATTGATAAAACCAAGGCAAACCACACCGTCATGCTCTCGCGACAAGAGAAATGAAAACAAAAACAAAATTAGAATCAATTAAGTTGGTAATAATCGTGAGGCTAATAAGAATAAGGGAGGTTAAGGGAATGTAAATTATTTAATCAGTTAGAAAATTTAATAAAACTTCTTAATCGACACTAATCGTAAGAATAATAAGGATGACTAATGAAGTGCGAATCAATTTACTGTTTTAGTGTTGCATCCTGCTGTATACTCGCATGTACATGAAAGGACTACATAGCAAGCTGTCGAGGTTCTTCAAAAGTCAGCAAGTTGGGTCCTCAACAGCACCGCCAGATACGACTCCTTCAGAAGAAGATGGTGAAAATGAGCCCGATACATCCGAATTGGGTGATTCCTCCCATGATTAGTTTTGATGTATTTTACTAGTTGATCAATTTTAGTTATGTTTGTTGATTACGCATGTGGAACCTATGTAGGTACATTTTCAATACTTCTAACGGGACTGTATATTAATTTGATGATTTTATTATATAAATTATTTCACTTTGTTTGCTTGTTTACGTGCTACGACATTGATTAAATTGGAAATGCTATATCCGGAAAAATATGTGAGTTCTTAGCAGCAGATTTCTGATGACATTCTACAAAATTTTTGACGGGATATACAGCTTCTGTCGAAATTTTTTACGGGCTCAGCCAAATAGCTCGTCAAAAATTTTGCCCACAGTCTAAATTCCAATCCTTCAACAATTTTTGACGGACAGCATACTCTATCAAAATTTCGGTCAAAATGTTGTTTTGACCGGACAATGGTCCGTCAAAAATTTCGTTGAAATCTTAGTGATGAGGTGTCAGTCTGTCAAAATGGGCCGTCAAAAAAATTTTGATGGATTGTCAGGCCGTCAAAAACTGCCTGTCAAATTTTTTTACGGGTCCGTCAAAATTGCAATTTCGACGAAGCATTTTTTGACTGATATTCTTTCTGTCAAAATTTCCGTCAAAAAGCCTACTTTCCGTCAAAAACTCAACTTTTTTCCGTCAAAAATTCCGTCAAAAAAGCCCTTTAACCTGTAGTGAATATAGGTCATGTTCTTTCCTACAATTGGGAGAATTTAGCTTATAACTTACAACTCCTTATACCTTCTTACAGTTTCTTACATTTTTAACTAAATTCTTACATTTACTTATATCTCCTTGCATATCCTTACATCTTCTTACATCTCTTTATCTTGAATCTCCTTATACACTTACAAATGCATAGTATATATGATACAACACTTTAAATAAAAGGTAAAAACCCAATCACAGTTTCGAATATGTACAGACGAAATCTCTCCACTTTCGCCAATTTCATTCAAGGGTGTAGCAGTCTAATGCCCACGATTATGACGAACGGTGCAAAGATGAGATTTCCGTTTCGGACGTGAATGATAATAAATGATGCATGTGCCTGACATTGCATACATGACATGCAACATTTACTGATCTACGTACATCATTATTAGCAAACTATCTAGATATGTTTTTAATTAAGAAAATAATTAACTAACTCAGCTAAAATATTTTTCTTTATTAAATTATTAAAAGTAGATAAAATTTTTAATAGATATCGTGAGACATTTTTCTTATGTGATACAAAGTAACACATATATATAAAATTAAGGTCTTAATGTATAACTCAAGTCATTAAAATAGATCTCTTATAACTGTTGTCACTGCTAAATAAGGGCTAAAGGGCGTTCATTCTATTCGTTTGAGAAAAAGAAATTAGATCCTTTCTTGAACAAGACTAGCATACCTTAAAAAACTGTGGATCTATTGTAAAAGTTTCTTTCCATTTCATATATATATACGACTGATAGAAATAAATCTAATGGATGACAAAAAATTGTAATTAATAGTAAATATATGGAATTATGAAGAACAGAAAACACACTTTCACAAGTGGTGGACTATTCACCTTTTAAATTGGGAGGTTAGGGGGTCCAACCCCATTGTTTGCAAAGATTTGTTTACTCCTCTCTTTACAAGTGGAAAAAGCTTGCCTTTTCATTAAAAAAAAAAAAAGCAATTATGAAGAAATTGACTATGTAGAACTTCGAATTTGGAATATGAAATATGAAATTCGGGAGAATTAAGTTACGTATTAAGAAATCAAATATATTAGGGTTAGCAATGCAAAGCCTTAAACTATAACATGCAAAATCTAAGATTACAAATTATTATAGTTAATTCACCTATACAAATAGAAATTAATATAAATAAATGAATAAAATGGCAGCTAAGGAAACAAAAATGAAGGGGGTGTTTGGTAAGTAATTTTTTAGAGAGTTTTTGGTTAAAAAATAACTTTTTGATTCAAAATTAGCTGTTTGACCTGGACAAAAAGCTAATTTAGGTGTTTGGTAAAATACTTTTTAAAAGAGCTTTTTTAATTTGAAAAGGCTAATTTGATTAGTTTTTTATAAGAACTTTTTGAAGAATTAGTTTTTTATTGTTAAAAATAACCAATTTAACTAAACAGTTTTTCTACAAATAATTAATTTTAACGATTAATACAAATAACTAATTCAAATAACTAACAGCTATTTGTTAAATAGGACCGAAAAGAAATATACAACAAGAAGTCCAAGAACAAATTAATTTGCAATTGGCAATGTTGAAATGAGGCCAAGTGCAGGACAGGATAACGCGTCGAAAAAAGCAGAAAATTATACTATCTGCATTTATCAGTTGAAGGTGGTGTATATCTCTTTTACAGACAGAAAGACGTGGATCGTCAAGTCTCTTTTGAATATCGACAGTAGCTTTTTTTTTTTGGTGGCTGCTGCTCTTTTTCTTTTTCTTTTTCTTTTTCTTTTTCTTTTTTGTTCATTTGGTGGGATTTTGGGTTGGAGATTAGGAATGTCGTTTAATTCCTTGCCCACTAACCTGCGTCATTTATTCTAGGATTACATTTAATTACTTGATTTGTGAGCTGTTCAATGTCCTTTAGTTTGCATTATTTACTCTAGGATTTTGATTTAATTTGTGAACAAATTAATTTTGATTTGTCTAAAATGTATCAACTATTAGGAAGACGACTTTAAAATTATAGTCCTTTATAATATAGAAATACTGATTTAAGAAAAGTTACTAAAAAGATATTGTACGTGAAATTTCTATGGTTTGGCAAATACTCATTTGATCACTGCTCAATATTTGTTAACATCACAAATGATAAAGCAGCTTCACGGAGAAGTTTGCTTCACTTAGAAACATCACTTCCTGATCATAAAATAAAATAAAATAGAAATTCAAGACCATACGGCCATAAAGGTCAAAAAATATAATTAAATTAGTGATAATTTAGAGAAGAGTCAATCTAAATGGATAATATTAATTTATATATCCTAGTTTTCTTAGTGATCCAAATGAAATAATTAATGATGACTGTCGACTTTTTTACATTTTTGGTGTCAGCTAATAATCATAGTCTCATTTGATTGTTTATGAACTCCCATATAAATTATTGAAGTAGAAAATTTATGTTGACCTTGGTAAATACTACTTGTTATATGCGTCTAAATGGTGTCTTCTAACGCAAGATGTTTTCAAAGGTGTCTTTCTGTAGGTACAATGTTCTTTATAAGTATGCAACATAACATAGAGGAGTCTATATATGCACGCGTGCATGTGTACATTTGTGTTTGTGTATGTTTGACTTGAACTATCAATTGTAAGAAAAAACCCTAACATATCTTGCGAATTAATTAATTATCCCTCTCTCAAAGCATGCTTCCACTTAGGGACGGAGAGATCTAGTGTGTCTTTTGAGGAATATCGATCATGGAGTAGGAACATTCTTGTATAAACTTATGATATTACCATTACCTATGGATGCAGATTGGATAAATTAAATATTATCGAAATTGGGAGAGGATCAACACACATGGAAGATCGATCGAGTACGACAGTGAACTATATATGATTTGTAGATTTATTTACTGTAAATTGCTTAGGTAGAATTCTTGAAAAAAGGATTACAATCATTTTCCCCAAAAAAAGGACTTTTAGATTGTAATTAAGTTGTAATTACAACTTTGTGATGACAACTATGTTGAAGCAAGCCACATTCACCGTCAAGTTAGGAGGCTGATAGTATCTGTGGTTTGAGATTCAACACTATAAATACTGCCATATTAAGTCTGGTAAATGTGAAACTACGAATGGCAAAGTGCACGCAGGAGAGAGCAATCAAGTTTGGAAAGGAGAGGGGGGGGTCCAGTAACACAAATTAAATTTTATCCACGTTATATGTGCTGCCCAAATAATTGCATTTGCTCACAAAATGATTTACACATCGATGTTGCTTTGCATCAAAAATCGTTCAAAAGAATTTAACAATTGCAGAAAAGCAATCACTCAATTCCTTTAAAAAAAAAAAAATACAAGTGAATGCTTTCAAACATTGCACATGCTCTAATAAAATGGATGACTCCGAAAAAAGACCCATACTTCTCCAACTGGTCCAACTATACATCCTGATCAACCCTCCATAAGCATGCATGGAATAGACCTTGTAGTAACTCATTTGGATTTGGATTTGATGAAGTGAGTGAAATTTGCAGCGCTTGGTCAAAATGGGTTGATAAAATATAATATTTATCAATCTTCTTTTTCAATCTAAACCACATTCGAATATGTGATCGGTTCAATCTAAACTGTTTGGACCAAATAATCATATAAATCGGTTTTACTAGGTCTATATATATATATATATATATATATATATATATATATATATATATATATATATATGCAGGAGGCCAAATTAGTCAGAGGAGTAATTGCATGCAGGAGGCCAAATTAGTCAGAGGAGTAATTGAAGTACTGTTGAAGAAACAATGAGGATAATTAATTCCCAAACAAACTTGGAGTCGTTAACTAAGAGACTCGAGGGAGAGAAATTGGTCAACAATTGACCACCACCAATGAAAAACTTAGGACTATGTTTCGTGCTACCGAATGCTGCTTCAGAATCTCTCGTGGACTTCCTTTGGCTGCACGTTTTGTTAATACCATCGTGTTAATATATAGTATGACCTTAAATTAATCCTCCCATAACAAAAAAGCAAAGTTTTTTTTAATTCATGGTAGCACAATGACGAAGTACGCAAGAAAAGTATAATGAGTAGATTCTGATACTTTCATGCGTCATTAGTCACATTGGCCATGTTTGGCAAACAGCTGTTAACTGTTAGCTGTTTGAATTAATTATTTGAATTAGCTGTTTGTTGAAAAGCTGTTTGATAAAATTAACTGTTTCTAATAAAGTTGTGAGACAAAAAGCTAATCCTTCAAAAAGTTCTTTCAAAAAGTTCATGAAATTAGCTTTTTTAAATTAGCTTTTTGGACCCAAAAAGCTCTTTTGAAAAGCTCTTTCATCAAACATCCAGATTAACTTTTTCACTTGATCAAACAGTCAATTTTGATCAAAAAAGTTATCTATTTGTAATTACATAAGATATTTATTTATTATATGTGTCTGTCTTTTAAATTTATGCTGCGACTGTACAATTTAACTTGCTTAATTAATATCAAAATGGGTATCAAAATTTAATTTAACAAATGGCTTAAACCTTTAAATCCACTAATAGATATACATAAAAACTTAATTAGGTTATCAATTTAACTGATATTTTCTAATTGCGTGTACTTTCAACATGATTGAATATATATATATATATATATATATATATATATATATATATATATATATATATATATATATATATATATATAATGAGGCATGCATGTTCATGATTGTATACAATTTCTTTAATTTGAAAAACGTGTAAATTTGGAAAATGAAAATTAAAAACTACAAATATGACATTGATGCCAATAGAAATCAGTTGTATAAAAAGATGCCGACGCACCATTCCAAAAGAAGAAGAAAAAGAAGGGGCTAAACGAGGAAAACAAATGAAAAATACACAAGATAAGAAGATAAATTAATGAATAAAACTTTTTGTAATTGTATTTATCTTAATTATGTTTACATTTAAAGTGTAGAAATTCAGAGAGTATATGTTACTACTAACCTTGAAAAGGTCGGGCAAAATGTAATGGTATAATCAGCTCCTACACACGTAAATGTACTGGTGGGGTCATCATACGCATAGCTGTATGCGCGTGGGCAGGACGATTTGAACATCTGCGAGTACACCGACGGCGCACACGCTCCGGGTGAATCATACGCGCCACGGCAGCAATACTCCGGTGTGCCAAATACATCGCACGCGCTCCTACACGCCTCTCCATCCCCGAACCGCAACTCGTTCGGGCACTGCTCATTCAAGTCGGACGCACAGCCTGTTGTCATGCACGACCCGGACCCGCCATCTGCCTCAACGATAATGGGCACATTGAACCCGTCCACGAGGCTCACGTCATAGTAGTCCTGGGTCTCCGGCCCGGACCCGATCGTGAACTCGGCCAGGGTGGCTGGTGGTTTCGCCCCCACTCCGTTACACTCTACTTGACCCGACCCACAGTCGCCCGTCATGCAGCCGCCCTGGCCAGTGTTAGGGTCAAATGCACAACGGGTCCTGGCCCATACTCGGCCCGACCAGCCCGATCCGGGTTGGAATGATCTCGACTCGCCTGACGGGAGCTCGAATCCGGTGGTGCCCAATCCGGGGCTACCCGAATTGGGCAATATCCCTGGCCATATTGTGTAGTCACACTTGTTTATTATTGTAAATGTAGCTCCACGAGCTTCCCAAAAGAGTAACACCAATGGAAAGCAGAGAGAGACACATAAATAAGAAGATGAGCCTCGATCCATAACAGTATTCATTCAGTGTGATCCTTACTAGACGGTAGTTGTTCCTTCAATCAAAGGGTATATTTTATATCAAATTTTTTAAGATATCGATCAAAGATAATCTATTGACAAGGTATAGAAACTATATATAATGCGAGGATAAGGAGGGAGTTATTTACCAAGGAAGAAAAGGGAGAAGCAGAGATAGAAAGAAGAGGGAAAAGGGGGGAAGGAGATCAAAAATATGGGTTGGTATTTATAGAGCATGGAGTTAGGTTTTAAGTAGCTTTTCCAAGAAAATATAATAATAAGCATTTTTGTTTAAAAAAGAAGAAACTAAAACCTTTTAATACTTAAATTAGAATGGAATGGAGGCCAAGTGAAGAAATGGAGAGAAAAAAAGGTGGGGGATGAAACGGTGTAATCCAGTCAGTGGAATCAGTTGGATTTCTGTTGATAACTTCAGTTTGATGAAGATAGACATTCACTTTCATTTCACCAAGACATATCTTGTTCCTTTCATGTATTTTTTTCTTCTGCCTTTTTCCTCCCCTTCCCGTTTCTTTTATCTTTTTGTTTTACTTTCTTATTATATATCTTTTTACCTTTATCTCCCCCCCCCCCCTTTCCAGTCGTCACTTTATCTTCGGCATTACCAAAATTTTCTTTACTCCTTTTTGAAATGGGGAAAGGGGATGTGACAATCTGAGACCCAACTCCCCCATATGGGTGTATTAATTAATAGTGAACAATATTATCTCTTATTTTGCTTATTCCTATTAGATTTCGTCCATATATAAATTATATAGTGAATTTAATGTCAGAAAAATCTTCAACAAAATTTAACTATTGGTTGAGGGTTTTTTTTTTTTTTTAAAA
>JAKOGI010000207.1:722500-890000 GCA_029747015.1 Carnegiea gigantea
ATTCCACTATCGTACAAAGGCAGCAACACCTAATCTAGAAGGCTAGGCACTATGTAATCAGAATGGGATGTATATGAATGTTAAAATGGCGTGTTCCCAGATTTCAATTTTGCCATCAAATTTAATTGGAAAAAAAGGCCTGCAAATTTAGCTATCTAAAGTTCAAGCAATGATACTAGTTCAAGTTCAAACTAGATTTTACAAAATTAAAAATCCAAGAATTTAGGCTCCTACCCAGCTCATTATAACTGATCCCAAACTTCTGACCATAAAACGACCTCCAATATACTAATTAATATAGAGGATTTCCCTTCATCCTCCAATTGACCTTAAAATCCTCATAATCAACAAATTTAGAGGCAGTACAAGAGGCATCAAATCACTCGGCATATCTCTAGAGCACCACGGCGTTTTTGGCGAGGAAGGGGTAAGCTGAGTGGGGAAGATGAGAAATGACAATGGTTACTAACAGACTCCATCAGGTGGCCAAAGGCGGCGATGAGGGAGGCCAGGCAGAGGCGGATACAGGTGAATCATTGCTAACAGACTCCATTAGGTGGAATCGCTTGGCTAGCGAAGGGAGGCTGTTGCGGTGGTTGGCTGGTGAACAGAGGCTGTCGCGGTGGTTTCCGGTGATGTCTCAGCAGCAGACGCAAGAGGAGAGAATAGAGAAAGAGCCGTTGGATGTGGGCAAGAGATTCCGGCGACTCTGGTGCAGAGAGAGGGAGAGAGAGAGAGAGCGATGCGAGAGGAGAGAGAAGGAAGGATGTGGGAAAGTAACAAATCTGGCCTGACACATCAACCCCTCCCCTCACTATTTTATTTTTCTTTTTTTTAAATGCTTAAAAAGTACCATTTAATTCAAACCCTTAGATGAAGATTTAATGGTTAGGAACTTAAGATTAGAGATGAACCTAATTTGTAGTGTTCACCTAAAAGGAGGTGTTCACTTGAGCCCTCCCATATATATATATATATATATATATATATATATATATATATATATATATATATATATATATATATATATATATGGTGTGTGTGTGTGTGTGTGTGTGTGTGTGTGTGTTATATATATATATATATATATATATATATATATATATATATATATATATATGTGTGTGTGTGTGTGTGTGTGTGTGTGTGTGTGTGTGTGTGTGTATATATAAGTGTGCATCTGATCTCTAGCAAATTGAGGTTGAATTAGCTATTAATATAGGTCCAGTTCTTTTCAGTTGTAAGGTTAAACTATAATCTAGAAAAAATTATAAGAATTAGTGCAAAGTTGTTAGAAATTCTACAACTTGGTAGGAACACTACAAAGAGTTGTGAAGACCGATAAATTATAAGTAGTTGTAACTATAAGGAGTTATAAGAAGTTATAAGGATATCTAAAAAATTGTAAGAAGGTGTAAGGAATTATAACAAACTGTAAGAAGTTGCAAGAAACTGTAAACTTTAAACTTAACTATGCCTAAAGATGAAAAGAGCCGGCCATATGAAATTAGAGATAGAATTATCCTAGTATAGATACACAATATAGTTCAAAGTATAATCCATCTTTAAATGATCTGATACTGCTAGAGCTAATAATATTTATCTTTGACAACTTCATGACCTTTAATGAGTTTTTGTTTCCCTATCGTAGATGCATAAAATTTATCGAAATGTTAGTTTATTTAAATTCAAATTTCATCTGGCAAAGAATATGAGGGGCAAGGACCACAAGACCGTACTCGTGGTTCACGGATAGGTTCTTATATCGTTATGGCCCTGTTTGGTAAAAAAACTTTTTGAAGCTAAAAAGAACGTTTGGAGTAACTGTATGACCTTCATCAAAAAATCTCATTGAGTTGTTTGGTTAAATATCTTTTTGTACTCAAAAAACTAATTTGTAAAAAGTTTTTGAAAGAGTTTTTTGCAAGACCTTTTTACTATTTAATATCAAAATTACCATATTGTTTCTTTCTTTTTGACAAAATTACATTCAATGTTGATATTCAATATAAAAGCTCTACTTCGTTGCTAATATGTGATGCTCATTCGTTCATTTTGCTTATCATACCTTCTTTCTCTTATCTACTCCCCTTCTCCTTCAACTCAGAAACTCAAGGATGGCAACAACTCAGAGAGGGTGACTATTTTTGAGGATTTGCATCCCAAGTTAACGATTTTAAGGTAAATATTTTCATCAATTTAATAAATAATGTAGACTGATTAGTCTTTTGATATGTAAAATGTTCTAAATATTATTATGTCATATAAATGTCAATTATTACTAAAAAGAAAATTAAGTTAACATTAAATAAAAATATTATGATAAAAAAATATCAAATTTGGGTGAAGATGTAAATTGACTCTATATATTTCATATCTCACAATTTATAATCATAATTCATGTTGAAAAAAGAAATAAATATGCAATAAAAAACAATTGTATTGTTAAAAAAAAATAATGCAATTATGTTATGCACATAAGTGAAATTTTAC
Organism: Carnegiea gigantea; assembly: GCA_029747015.1. NCBI lineage: Eukaryota > Viridiplantae > Streptophyta > Magnoliopsida > Caryophyllales > Cactaceae > Carnegiea > Carnegiea gigantea. Next base: position 724,994 of record JAKOGI010000207.1, read on the forward strand.
CAAGTACACTTCTTAAAATTAATTAATTTTACCAACCACTTTTTTTTGGAAAAAAACTAATATAATCAGCTAAATCAAATAACTAATACAAATACAATCAGCTAACAACTGATCATCAAAAAGACTTATATATGTAAGATATTTGGAAGGCCAAATACCTGTCTAAATTTCAGAAGCAACATATATGTTTCAGTATCAAGCCTTATTTTCAAAATAAAACATATATTTTTGTGTAAAATTCAGGAAAGCTTTAATGCTAAGGATGTTTCATTTAATTAAGTTTTACTGGGAAATGCTATTTGCGTCTCTTTTTTGGAGAACGCCCAGGCTGCTTCATCTTTAAAGTAACGAAATCTTTTGAAACGTGCCGTTTTAAACGCAAAAAGACAAAAAATAAAGATAAAAAAAAGAACCACCTTCATGCAAGTGGTGCGCCTAACGCTGACGTGAGCCAAGCCGGCTTGGCCCCTAGCGTTTCGCTCGATCGAAGCTGCGCTCAAGTTCGACCGCCGCTTGGCTCGGCTCGGCTCATATGCTTACCGAGTTAAGCCCAAGTCTAGAGTAGTTAGTCTCAGCTCAGCTCATAAGTTGTTCTAGAAGCAAATTTCATTATGCGGCATTGTTGTAAATTTGTAATTATAATTTAGATATAGATAATTCAACTTTAAAGTATATTACTAATTTGCCATTGTTTAAAATCGGGAATTACAGTTATTTAAAGTTCAAATATATGTTAAATAATTACGTGAAGATTTGAGTCATATAGGGAAAAAATTATGCCATGTCAAAGCTTGGCTATGCTCGGCTCGAATCGATCAAACCTAGCTCGAAACTCGACTCAGACTTAGTTTGACCAAACTTGGCTCGTATTCGGACTCGACTTGGTTACTTAATGAGCCAAGCCAAATGTACCCAAGCTCGGATTCAACTAGACTCGAATACACCCTTGGTGTACCTTTATTGTCTTTGACAAATGCTAAAGGAATAGTACGAAGCTATGTATCAAGTAATAAGGCTTCATGATCTATTATGCTTTTAAGGATATTACAAAATTGTTTGATAATAGTACTATTGAGTAAAGGTGAATGGGAGATTTTTGGTGCTATACATGTAAGAGTAAGCTAGTTTCAATTAAGGATTCAAATTCATCAATGAATCTTTAGTAAATGTACATCATAATGTATATGTCTACCACACTATATGTGTAATGTAATGCATGTGTCTATCCTTTATACTGTGTTGCGTATGCGATAAAGTCCTCCATAAAATATTTGCTGCAACACTAGTAAGTTGGTTCAAACAAATTTCCTTGAAGTACATACAAAATCTTCTATGAAATTAAATGATCTCATGAATTTTTTTATATGAGACTATGCAAAAGTTACTTGCTTTACATGGTGTATATATACCTACCATCTACATTACCATTCATGAAGTATAAAGTGAGTTAAATCATAAAATGATGAACCTATTTTGAATAAGAAAAATAATTAACTAAATGACAAAAACTAGGTTGCTGTGGCATTTCAATCAAAAACTAGGTAGCACGACAAAGCATATCAGAATCTACGTGGCAAACAAAAACTTAAGGAAGAACTAAGAAGGCACGTACGGTCAAAGTCAACGAAGTAAAAGGGGCCCACAAGATATTGATATGATCTTGATGAGATCAAGCTTTTATAAAAGCAAATTAAAGCCGGAGGATTAAAAATTAACCGCCATTTTGCCTTTTTTTTAAAAAAATAAAAACCTGTGTGTCTTCCCCATTTCTTGTTTCATTGCCACATGTGATATGACCCTCTACCTCAATCTCCAGTGGCCGCCCACAATTCAGTCTCTGACCTTTTTCCCATGAACTCCACGTCATTTTGTCCGGCGTTACGTGGACCGCACCTCTTTTGGCTCTTTTACATTCTCTCTCCTTGCAATTCGATGCGGACTAGTGACAATGTGACACCGCTGGCGTGTACTTTCTGGTCGTTTCCATGTCAGGGTAAACAATATCTTTCAATTCAAGCTATGACAAATTTTTCCTTACCGCAACCCAGACAATCTTTTGACATAGATTTTATCTAAAAACTCTGAAGACATAATCGCTGTCAAAGATTTAAAAATAGTGTATAAAAATCAATTAGTAACATACCTCATCATATCATTATTTGTTGAGTTTAAGTTCTGCTCACTTAGTAGCAGTACAACGACAATAATGTTCTATATCCCCAAAAAACATGGTTCACACTGCGAGTCCATAAAAAATAAATAGTCGTAGGTGAGTATGCTGATGTCCATCTTATAAAGTGTGATAATTTTCATCAGACACTCTTAAAGATCCATCCAACTAATGGCCTTCAAAAATCCCATCAAATAAACTATTTAGGTGTGATAATTTACAAATAGGTCATGTTAGAATTTGGGATGTTTGTACATTTCTAAAAATAGAACATGCACCGACGTCAAAATCCAAGCTGAGATAAGATAAATTTAGAGAAACTTTAATGATAAAATGAATGGGTAGGATTTGGCCAGTTAGAGGCTGTTAATTAGGCAGCATGTATCCATCACTAATACATAAGCAAAATTAAAGGATAATTTCTATGACTGTAGGCATGAGCTCTACAAGCATGGTGCCAAACTGGGTTGGACAGTTCATAACTCATGCTTAGCCAATAAAATTTCATGCTCATGCAATGCAATGTAAAATTTATTAAATCAACCTTATTAGCTTCCATTATTCAGTGTCCTGTAAAGATCGAAAACGAACAGCTGGAGCTAAGAAAAGTCTTTCTATAGTTTTCTTCCAGATTTGATCGTTTTTATGTATGTCATCTGTCGTGTAAAGTCTCGTGTGGATAATCTTCTTCACTTTTTTCTCTGTTCCCTTGAAGACTCGTCAGTCAAGTGGGCATGAGCTAGATAAGCACCCGTTTAAGTGTGTAATTAAATACCATTGTTTGGAACTTTAAGAATTTTTTTTAAAAAAATAAATGATGAATTTATTACACGAAAGTCATCCACTTTATAAACAGGACATCATATTAGAGTAAATACATACTTAAAATAATAAAATAAATTTCTCGATTGAGAAAATTAATTAATACATTTATGGATACTCTTTTTTTGACTCAATAAATCTTGTATGACAGTTCCATTGGAAAAATTTATTTGCTTTAGTAATCCATACTTGTGTGAATGAGTTATTATAATCTAGATTCTAATTGGTAGGACTCATATAAGACAAATAGTGATTAAAATTAAATGCTCTAACGGTTGGAATAGATATATGCGGACCACAATGAATCTCTGCTTCCCGTTAGTTGAAAAACTGTTATTAATCCTAGAAGGAGAGAATTTCATAAACTCTTACCAACACTTTCTATCTATCCTTAGAAGTAGGTTTGATAAGGTCATATGATAAAAAGACACTCACGATTACGATTGAATTTGGTGACTCCTCTATTTATAGTTAGGGATGAGCCAAAAACCATGCTACACACGTAGGTCTGCTTTGAGAATGACCTACTGAGCCCGCCTTGAGTCTAATTCCCCTTCAGGTTGGAGAAAAAATGCACAGAAATTATTTCACTTTTGACAAATATACGTATACGATCAAGGGGCATGGTGCCCCATGGAAGGGGTTACAGAAAAAGGCTATCTTTCCTGTGTTTTCCGCCTTACTCAATCGGTCTCGATCTAGTCCTGCTCGACTCCGACTTCCAATACCTAGAGCTTAGCCTTTTTCTGTAACCCCTTCCATGGGCCCCCATGCCCCTTGGTCGTATAGGTATATCTGTCAAAAGTGTAAAGTAACTTATGTGCATAGACAGTATCTTTGGTCTATTCCAGCATAACGTCCGGGCTGGACAGCAGCTTTACCTTTATGCAGGAATAGAAATCCATATTATCAAGTCATAGAAAGTTTATAAGTTCAACATCATTATATAATTTCTAAATCGTTCACTGCTATTAGCGGCATGTGAAGGTTTTGATTGATGAACGGATTCTTTATTCTTTTTATTTTTTTTTTCTCGATAGACGGATTCTTTTTATTCTTTTCAAAGGGAGATTGATGGACAAATTATTTTATAGTGATAATTCATTATAGGGTAACGTATAAAAAATTTTGAAAAAAAAAATCATTTCTTAAATACCCGTTTCAACACACCTCACCATCTTTTAAATATTTATTTGTGTTGAAGTATGAAAGTGGGTATTGTCTAACATTCATAAAAATACAAAGAATATGAAAGTGGATGTTATTCCATATTGATAAAATTGAAGGGTTTGAATATGTATATAAGCTTGTGAGTTACTTGATCCATTACCAATTGATTTTGAGTTGGAGCCTATATGCATGACTCTATGTTTAAGGCCCAATTGATATAAAAAATTTATCAATTTGAGTACACCTCTCAATTAGACAAATAGAAAACAGTCTCAATTAAGACATGCTCATTATGTATATACTTATTTGATTCTCAATTTCTCATGTATTGACTTATCCTAAAAGTATATAGTATTCAACAACCATCTCAATTAAAAAAATTAAGTTGATGGTTAAAAGCTCATGTAGGAAAAGGTTTTATACTCTAACACACCCCCTCATGTAAATATTTTTTGGCTTTGAAGCGTGAATACTGTGAAAATTCTAATTTAAGAACCAACTTAACTAGAAGTTAAAACCAATAGTTGAAACTTGAAAGCCTACGAATAGTTTATATTTTAACATGCCATCTCATGCGAATGTATTTTGTGTCTAAAGTGTAGATGCTAAAAAAGCTCTCCTTACCTCACGTATTAATTAATATGGGTGTTGATGGCATTTCTTCCCAGAAAAAAAAGTTATGATATCAAGTACAAGAATCAACACGAACATCTAGAAATTCAAAATGATGTTTGAAGACTATCAATATATTTTATATTCTGATACATGCAATTATTTGTCTCTTGTATTATCAAAATTCATGAAACGGAACCCTTTAATTATAATTTCCTTGTCTTGATGTTTGAGATGGGAATCTCTTTTGTCTATCATATCAACATCAATTGCGTAGTGTAAGGAATGCAAGGAAACCGAACACTGCTCGATCGATAACCGACGAGAACGTGCAAGTGTTCGTCCGAAATCGAGCTTGACACTTTGAGTGTGACTTCAATTGACGCATAATGTTTTGAAATCGATGATTGTTAACTTTCTTGGTTTATTTCTGTTGGAGACTTCGTAATCTTCGTTCATCGCGCGACAAACGTATTTGACACTTGTAAGTAATAAGAAATAAAAACTATCAAGGGCCTCTTCTTTTGGGTTGGAATTCTAAAGGTTCAATTTCTTTAAGTTTTTTAATTTTCTTCAATTTTCTTCTAATTCTTTTCAACTCCTTTTGGTTTCTTTTAATTCCGATAAGCTCCTTCGAACTTCTACCAATTACAAAATTATATGATATGAAAATTATATTCTTTTCAACCAATATTTCAACAAGATTTCATTATTTACATAGATGTCAAATCGAGATTTTTTGTTTTAATTTTTTTCACCAAATTTTTTGTATTGATTTACCCTTACCAATTGCACATTTTATCTTTGGATTAAAAAGAATTTTAATTTTGATTCACAAAGAAACGCATACTCGTAGAGGAAAAAAAAGACTTATTTACATAATATTTCTTGATGGACAACGGTTGTCACTCATTAATATTAATGAAATAGCAATATTACAACATATTTTCAAATAAAAATTATCAAATTATTAAACTGTAAAAGTTCTTCTAGCTTTTTCCAAATTCTGCCCACTTTTTTCAATTCCTTCCATCTCCTTCCAAATTCTTCCTACTCTTACCAACTCCTTTCAATTTCTTTTTACATCCTACTCTATTTGTCCAAGAACAACAATCTAAATGCAAAGGTTTAGCCTTGTTCAGTATACACTACGTGCAAATTTCTAAATTCCTCCATGTACCAAAATGCTTTTTCTCGTAGTTGTTGTAGCCGACAACCTTATTATCTCTCCAAATTACATTTTTGTTTTCACTTATCACCTATTAAAGCAGTAAAATTAAAGGAACTCTAAATACTCTTAGACTATAAGTATACTTTTGCTATCTACATATGGCTAATAATTTCTCTGAGACTATCTACTACTCCGTAGAAATGGACTAGAAAAAGTTTAGAGAGAAATTTTATACTTTAATTCGCTACAGGTCATGTTCACTAATAGCATTTTGAGTAGCGTTTAGCGTTTTTGATCAAGTTAATACAATAATCAGTCAATTTTTAGTGTTTGATAACCTAGTATTTTGACTAACATTTCAAGTAGCGTATAGCATTTTAAGTAGCGTTTTTAAAAAACTAACAGTATAATAAGCTTTTGGCATTCAGAAGTAGCGTTTCATTTTTTTTTTTTAGCCAAAAAAATATTTTTTGGAAATTATCTATATACTTTATGTCAATTTACATTAATCAGCTAACCCAACAACTAAATTTATTGAACGCATTTATTTCAATCGTTCATCTAAACAACTATCCGCTAACAGCTAAATTAAAAATACTATCAGCTTTCGAAACAGTTATCCGCTACCTAAACAGCTAATTTGCCAAATAAAATCACAATCCAAGCTTTAAAAAATAGTTAAATAATACCTTAATTTGGTACGACTCTCACAGCTCACATTGAAATAATGCTATATCCTGAATTAATTATCCTATCAATTAAGTGCTAGCTGAACTATAATTTGTTGAAAGAGATTTAGATTCATATAAATTACATGTAAGCCTTCCTAGGACTTTACCCTTTGTATCAATCCTAAAATTATGAAAGTGAAGCAACTTAATAAACTAACATCCATAATCATAACTTAATGGAATTACCGGCCGTACGTGAGCAATCGACTCAAATGATCACTTAACAATAAAGGAAAAGTGAGCAATATCGACAAGTAGATTTTATCCTGTAAAGTTAGGGTTGCTGACAAATGGCAGGCCACCCTGCATGGCCCTGGCAAATAACTGTCTACGTAGAGCTTACTGTGCCATGCATATTCACTTTGATTTCATTTTAATTTATTTATGAGGCCGTAGTAAATGGCATCCATATCAACACACTTCGACATGCATGCTTATTGCTTAGCTTGTCTGCCGTGTAACGCACCATCACTCTTGAACTTTAGCTGCTTTTTTTCGGCCTCCCTTTGACCCTTTTTGGTTGGCTTACTTCACCTTTCGTTATCCTTAGCTGGAATTCTCACATCATCAACGTCATCGCTTTTGTCTAACAACACAACACTTGATCATTAATTTGCTTCTCTATCTTAAGGAAAAAGCATCGAATATTCCACAGAAAATATTGTCAATGTATTTAGGTTTTTCTATGTGATACAGAATGTACATCCGTGTTATCAAGGATATGTACGAGGGAGGGCGGACGCGTGTTAGGACACCGGGCGGGGTCTCCAATGACTTCGCTGTCAGGATGGGCCTGCATCAAGGCTCCGCCTTAAGCCCGTTTCTTTTCACATTAGTTTTGGATGAACTCACTAGAGGTATCCAAGACGAGGTGCCTTGGTGCATGTTATTTGCAGATGACATCGTTCTTATCGATGTGACCAGGCAGGGGGTGAATGACAGGTTGGAGAGTTGGAGGCATACACTGGAAGATAGGGGTTTCCGGTTAAGTAGATCAAAAACAGAATACCTCCATTGCCGTTTCAGTGGAAGGACAGAAGAGGGGGGAGACATCACACTGGAGGGGAGGGTAATTCCAAAGGTCGCAAAATTTAAGTATCTGGGCTCGATCATTCAGCAGAACGGGGATATCGAGGAGGATATTAGCCAGCGGATAAAAGTAGGTTGGCAAAAGTGGAAGTCTGTGTCCGGGGTGTTGTGCGACAAGAGAATACCGCTAGGACTGAAAGGCAAAGTCTATCGGAGGGTAGTTAGACCGGCTGTTCTTTATGACTCGGAGTGTTGGACCTTAAAAAAGATGCAGGGCCAAAGGTTGATGGTAGCTGAGATGAGAATGGTCAGGTAGATGTGTGGTTTACGAGAATGGACGGCATCAGAAATGTCGTTATCAGGAGTTTAGCAGAAGTGGCCCCCATAGAGGAGAAGATGAGGGAATCGAGGCTTAGATGGTTCAGCCACGTTAAGCGGAGAAGTGTGGCCGCCCCAGTGCCGAGGTGCGAGATGATCGTCCCCCCAGTGGAAAGAGAGGGAGGGGTAGACCGAAGAAGAGCTTAGAGGAAGTAGTTAGAGAGGACCTGAGAGTTGTAGGTCTGACGGAGGACATGGCTCAGGATAGAAGACTGTGGCGGGATAGGATTAGAGTCTCTGATTGTAGGGGACTGGCTCCGTAGGTGTCTGTAGCTTCGATGGGTGTGGGGAGGGTTTTTGTGTGCTTGTCTGCAGGTCATGCTTGGTTAGGCTGTGCTGGCTTCTGACGCCCCGAGTTTGTTGAGGTATGTCCCCGCTCCTTATTTATCTGCTCTACTTACCCTTCTCCCCAGTTGGTAACTTGGTACGCAATCGTTTCCTCTGTAAACCGTTTTCCCAAAAAAAAAAAAAAAACTGTTTTGTGGGTCTTTAGGAATCAACCTCTCTATGGGTAAGAATATCGATATGGGTAAGGTTGCCTGCAGCTGGATCTCCCCAGACCCCGCGAAAATGGGGCCCACACTGGAAGGAGTTGTTGTTGTTGTTGTATGTGATACTCAATATGGAATAAAAGATGGCAGGGTAGCTCTCTAGTCACCTACACGTCCCTCATAGAAGACAAGATTGATAAAAGTGAATTTTATATTAATTAGTGTTACATGAACATTCTTGAAAATGGTTATAGTAATAGGTACACATCTAGTGGGATGTGTATACAAGCTTGTATGTATTTTAGACGCTTTAATAAGTACAGTGGCACTAATCAGTACCGTTACATTTATTCAAATGTCAAGTTAATTATTCTTAATACGCATTTCAATTAGAAAGACTAAGTACATGGCAAGGACGGCCCCTGCCCCTGCTTTAATTTACTGTCTCCAATGCTATCTCAACTGAAGATTGTGCAATTAATCTGTTGCAGTTCTGACCATAGTCGCAACCACACTTTAAATACTTGAAGTTATACCAAAAACTAAAATAAATAAAATGGTCACAAGGATGATTAGTCCAATTGAAACCTAGGGGCACCCCATATGTACTAGCAATCTGACATTATTTGGGAGACTCGATCCAAATCTGGCGAAGAAAAATGAAAAAAAAAAAATATTTCTCCTTAAATTTAGAGTACTATTTTGTTAGCTATTCTTAACTAGACTAGATAGATTTTGTCAATTTCTAACTACAAACAATGATGTGTATCTAAGTTGGACTTGATGACATTTTTTCTCAGAGAGTTTTTAGCAAATATCAATCTCCAAGTCTCTCTACAACACATGTCTACAAATAAGTATTTGCAGGAGGTGATGTAACGCCCCCAACTCTATGGCTAGGAGTGTTAGCGCTTTTCTTTAAATTTTGGGATGAAACGGATAGAGTTTTCTCTAAAAATTGACCATTTCCCAGATTAAAGCCCTACAATAAATTCCCTACACTTAAAAACCAGAACAATAAAGGTTAACTAACTCAACGGCTACTCGCCGGAGTTCACAACTCGACGGGCCACCCGCCCGGAGCATCACAACCAACGCAGTTCAATGCTTAAACAAATGAACAATGAAAAGTACAGCCCTGGGCAACTTCGAAGGTGGCTCACACGTCCATACAGAGCGACTCTAAATGAAATGCAATACAGGCACACAGGAATTGAAATTACACGTCGTTACATCATAATACATTTTGCGGTTCACATACAAGCTCATAGCTTTACTGCTAGGACAGCAATGACTCTATCTCGGCTTGCGTGGACCCACTTTTACCTGTTATTTCAGAAACCTGGGAAGGGAATAATAATAAATGGGAATGAGCAATCATCGCTCAGTGGACAACCCATTTTCCTAAAACAATACTTAAATGCAATAATAACTTACGACAACTGTTTGTAATTCCTTCTCTTTGAAAAACTCACCAATCGTACAGTATGTTCCCATCACAATGCAAGAGAAATAGCCTTTGCACCACCCGCTAAAACTTGAAAGTAGCTATACTTAATAACTTCCATGAGACATTCATATGAACGCATAAACTCAATGAAAATCGAGAAGTTTAACCCATAAATACCACTTGTTGGGATATCTGTTACGAAAATTATTAAAACTTTATATACATTGCTCCGTACATTATTAAGACTTATTTCCGTGCATATAATTTATGTCATATATAGTCAACTCCATTGAAGATGCTGTCAAGCAATAAGTTATATGAGTTTAGTAATGATATTAAAACCATCGTCATCCTCAATGCGATGAAATCACCACACCCATGATTGCACTGCCACATACAGTGACAAGTCATATATATGAGTAAATTTCCTTGCTGAACATGGAACAATAACCATACAGCAAAACAGATACTATGTCATGTGATTGGTAGAATCTCTACATGCTTGGTGGCGGAACTGTAGGATATATAAACTTTGAATTCTCTACCTGTTGGTAGAACTATAGAACTGTAACACAATTGATGAACTATGAAACATTTGATAAGACTATACGTATGAAAATTTGTACTTTGAATCATCTGCGTACTGGCAGAGTTATAAATGCTGCACTTTGGAACTTCTGCCTATTGACAGAACTATGAACTTTGAACTTTGAAACTTCTGCCTATTGGCATAACTATGAACTTTAACTTTAACTTTGGACTTTGAAACTTCTGCCTATTGGCAGAACTATAAACTTTGGACTATGAAACTTCTGCCTATTGGCAGAACTATGAAACACTGAACTTTGAAATCTCTGCCTATTGATACAACAATAAACACGGAACTTTGAAACATGGAAGTTGAAGTTCTATGTAACCTTTAACAGGGATACTGGGTTGGTTACACTAAAAATCCAATTAATGCAATGTAACCTATGCTTGTCACTTAATCTCATCAATCCGATGATTTAGGGTTATTCATTACCAATGACTTATCAATGAAAACATGCGACCAATAAAATATTTAGAAGCGTTTAGGAATTAGGTAATTAAGCATTCATAACTATATCATTTCTGTACAAGCACTATAAACAATGAATACATGTAATCAATGAGCTATATATAGTCGACAAGTTTTGCATCATCGATAGCTTTAAATAATCAATAAACTATTCATTATATAATTAATAAAATACGTATAAATCAATAAGCTTTAGAAAATCAATAACCCACATATAAATCGATAAACTTTATATAATCAATAAACTCTCTATAATCGATAAACGACACATAATTAATAAACTATGTATATATATATAATTGATAAACTTCATATAATCGATAGACTATATCTAATCACTAAACTTCATATAATCGATCAATCGCTAAACTTTATTTAAATCGATAAATCGCTAAAGTTCATATAAATCGACAAATCGATGAACTTCATATAAATCGATAAATTTCATATAAATTGATAAACGTTAAACTTTATATAAATCGATAAACGTTATACCCTCATATAACCGATTCCAATTCGATAAACTATAGATAATAGGATAAATTTCATATAATCGATATAATCGATAAACTATATATATATATAATCGATAAACTGTTGCTCAGTACGATTAAGATATATATATATCCACAATGCATCATTCAGTTTACGCTACAGTTTCCTCAAGTCACTAATAATCAGTTCCCATTCAACCTGAACGAACTATAATCGATAAACTTTCATCGAAATTAACAATAAATAGGCGGAAGGGGAAACCCACCTCGAATCCAAGTTAAGGGACCCGTTTTAGGGTTCGATATGGGTTGGCTCAGTGTGGGCTCGGTCCATTCCCTTGCTCTGCCGCTACCTCTCTCTTTCGCTGCCCACTCTACTCGCGACCGTGTCACCGGCATCCGGCGAGGGTGGCCACGCTGGTGGCGGTCGCCTGGGGTCGGGGTCCTGAAACCTTGACCACGGCTCCGTTCTCTCGCACCCGCCTCTCTTTCTGCTCGAATTGGGCGTCGACCGGGGAGGGGGACGGCCGGGCGCGCATCGGCCGGTAGCCAGTGGCCACGCCGGTGCCTCCCTGGCCCTCTCCCGGTGTGTGTCGTGGCTGGGAGCCCGCCTCCTCTCTTCGCGACCCTTCTGCCGAAAAGAAGGGGGCTTCGGCCCCTTTTTAATTTTTTTTTCCTTTTTCCTTTTCCTTTTTCTTTTGCTCTTGCTGCTAACTGATAATAACACCAACCCACTGTACCCTAAATCCAAATTTTTCGACCTCCAAATCTTAAACTGTAACCATTAATATAATTATCGGTCGATTATTCGCCTTTTGATTATATTAAGGTTTGATTCAATAAATTGCAGGATAGTTCCCACGGTTCAATATTCTAGTCGTATTCGAAAATCTGCTCAATATAATGCCCGATAAAAATCCTTAATACCAATAAAACTAATAATAATGAGAATACTAATATTTCCTTCAATAAAATCAGCACTCGGGCAGACTTTATCAATATTAGTTCAATTTATAACGATATGAATCGGCTTATGAGGGGATAAAATTTCGAGTGTTACAGGTGATTCCAATTCGTTTAATAACAACTGGTTATAATTTTACCTAAATCATATATAGGTACATAGTGGTTGATTTGATTGATAACATATTTTTGGTCATAGTATTTATTTGGATTACGTACAATGTGGCATACATTTGCCTTCATGTAAACGTCCGCCCAAAGGGCAAAAGGGCTTTAAATGAAAATTTATGCGAATAACATGCTTGATTGAATATGAAAATTTGCAGATTGTATCTTTTCATTTGGTTCAATTTTTTCTTTATAATAATAGTGTCAAATTTAGAAGCAAAATTGGGCTCCGTAATTATCCCCTAGAAAGCATCATGCGGAAAACTAATGCACATACTTTTAATAAAGAAACTAATTATTCAGGATCTATATATTTCAGCGTTTAGAAAGCATTTGATAATCGCCAACTGCTTCTAATTGATCTCTAATGCTATCAACCCCTCATCACTTATCCCGATGTTGGTGACCGGTGGTAACGGCCAACTAACGCTATTTGTTATCTCTACACGCTAATCGCAGCCGCTAACAATCTCTAGTAAAAGCTAATTCTTGCTCCTAATAGTCAATAAGCATTGGTAACTGCTGGTAAACATTAATAACCGCTGGATTATGTACAAAGTTGAAATGAACTGGGCATCAATTGGCTTTTGTATTAAGAAAATTTGACATGACCGGTCGAATAGGAAAATTTGCCATGATGTCTTAATTTGCTCCCCAGAACACTATATAAAAAAAAAATGAGTATAAAAAAGGGGGAAAAGTATTGTAATGTTTGGTTATATGTGATTAACTTTGTAATGCAAACAAGTTTGTAATTGTATTTTCATTACTTTGTTTAGTTGTATGAGAGTATTGCAATGTAAGAATTATGTTGTAATTATGATTACTACAAACTGGGTAATTATGATTGTGTTACAAAGTTAATTGCATTATATTGTTATTGCATTACATCAAACCAAATACGGCATGTGGGTTACTTTGTACTATCCAACAAGCCTTTCACTCTCTGGACCCTTCTGAGCCCTCCAAACAGACAAAATAATTTCCATAGTCATCAGTGTGCCTCAATGAATGGGCTAATTGGGTATAGCCCATTTATTGAGGCTAAGAGAACGAGATTTTCTACAATCTAACTGGGATCCTTCAGCCCAAGACCCTCCCCAGACCAGCCCAAGTGCCAACATTATCCGTCACCTACTAGCCTACAGTCCATCATCTATGATTGTATATATGAACATTTTTTATAACCCTTTCCCTGTTATCTTTTTGCCATTTGATACTATGTATTTCACTCTTAAACTATTTTATAGGGGACAACTTGGTGTTTTTTTTTGTTTTTTTTTTTTAAAGTGGGAGCATCACATATATGAGCTTGAGTCTGCGCTTTTGTCTATATAAAGCCGAAGTCACCAGGAACACATGCTCTCAGTGTCCATATTCTATCTTAATCCACCCGTTGTGTCCGAATTTCGATGTGATTTTCATGCAGGGATTACTCGATGCATTTAATTAGAGATGTGTACTAAGAATATTTTTTTTTTCCCCATTGTCAGAGCGTGGATGGATGTAAACCGAGGTGGGGTAGGGGTTGAAAACATCCATAACAAACCACCCTGCGGTCTGATTCCCAAAGGTCACCCTCCAATCCAATTCATCGGGTAGTTAGACAGATTATCGTCACCAATGGCCCAGCCCATCGCAGGACAGCACTTAGATGTCTAACAACCGTGGGTCCCAATTGCCAACCAAAGCCACTGAGTTTGTTCCAAAAGCTCTTTGAATTTTTCTGCTCCACACCCAAAATTTATTAATTTGTTGATTTATTTTTTAATGTTCTGATGTTTTGTTGAGGGTGATTAGGTCTTTTCCTTTTTTGTAAATATATATTTTTTGCTCTTGATCTTTCAATTCATTTTATTGGAGAAAGTATTGGTAAACATACAGGGGATGTAGTTGTCTTATGATAGGTTTCCAACCATTCATAAAAGTCCAAGGCTTAAAATTAAGACTTTTTTTAAGGAAAGTAAATATCACACTAACCGTGTATTGATAGAAGGTTTGCTATATCAGTCTATTTAATAATAATATTCATTCATTATAAAAACCATCAATTTTAATAAATTGAATTTATTACAAGTTATTTATAAGGATGAGCGTAAATTAGCCACTTTATGACACTCATATTGTACACCCCAATATTTGGTGACATGGTGCGATTTGACTCAAGTCAACTTTTTTTTTTGGAGGGGGAAGGGAGTCCTGAAAAATAAGAGGTAAGTTTTTTTTATAAAAAAATTACTATATACAGTATCCATATTTAAAGATTCGAAACTATTTGATCATTTGCAGCCACTTTATATCACTCTAAATCCATCTCTCACACATGAAAAAGTTCCTAAATTCTAAACAAAAAGTACTTCCTATTTTGGGGAAAAATTCAATCCAACACAAACAATCTATCCCATGTATTTACTAAAACTTCCTCCATTTGATAATTCGTGCATTTCTTGATCTAAGAGCACATGCAACACTATACTAAATGTAAACGTAATCCTTTAATCTCTCCCACAAATACTAGTAACACATATACTTCGATGAAGACAACAATGCACATGTGTGTAGAACTTGATCTAAAAGAGTCATTAAATGGTTGTGAAAGTAACCGTAATTACACCAACAATAAATATTGAACATGGCATCCTGGGGAAAGTTCGTGGTGCAGATGACCTCTCTAAGTAGTACGAATAAAATTATCTCCAAAATACAAATAAATATTAATGACGAAAATAATACATAGGTGAATCCCAATAACATCAATTAGAATTGAATAAGATTTGAATCAAATAAAATTTTATTGTCAACTCCTTAAAAATTACATAATCTAACATTGGTTAATTTCCTAGTATCATTATAACTGGCCTATAAATAAAGTATAGTCTATGGAGATTATTGGGAATCACAATTATAATTACAACTACAAATAACAATAATCACCTAGCACTAGAGGACGGGCAGAAGGTGATGGTATAATCCGGCCCTCCACTACAGGTGAAGGTGCTGCTCTTGTCATCGTACGCGTAGCTGTAAGCGCGCGGGCACGCCTTCTTAAAGATCTGTGAGTAATTGGAAGGCTTACACGTGTCCGGCGATCCATACGCGCCATTGCAGCAATACTCCGGAGTGTTAAACTTCTCACACGCGCTCCTACACGCCACCGTGCTCCCATCGCCTTCTTTGGTGACGCGCAGCTCCGACGGGCACGCGCCGTTGAGATCGACCTCGCAGCCGGTCGTGGTGCAGTTATCCCCTTTACCACCCCGTGGGGCCACCAGCATTGGGAGGTTGTACCCATCCACGAGGCTCACGTCGTAGAAGTCCTTGCCGTCGGCGCCGTCGAGGGTGAACTCAGCGAGGCTCGCCGGCGGCTGAGCTCCGGCGCCGGAGCATTCGAGTTTGCCGGAGCCGCAGTCGCCGGTCTTGCAGGTGAATTTTCCGGCGGGGTCGGCGGAGCAGAGGGTCCGACCCCAGAGGCGGCCGCCCCACTTGGGCGGGGCGGTGATGGCCTTCGACTCGCCCTTTTGGAGAGCGAAGCCGGTGGTGAGGAGCTGAGCAACGCCGGCGTTGGAGAGAATTCCCGGCCATACGGTGTACGCGCACTTGTTGATTATGGTGAATGTTCTCGCCTCCGCTAGGAGAAAGTGGTGTTGCAGAGTAGCGAGGGCGAGGAGAGAGAGAATTACGGCGGTGGAAGTGGAGGACATGGCTGCGATCGAGAAGGGAAGAAGGTGGTGTGGTGTGGTGTGAGAATGGAGGAGAGAGATTGGAGCTTGGGAGGTATTTATAATTATGGAAGTGGGAGACGATGGATAGTGGACGTGTTGCATTGGATCGGCATTATAATTAGGGAAGCTGGGTCATATCGTGGGAAGATCCGAAGATGGTGGTGTGGAAGAAATATTTCCAATTTGTGCCTTCAAAGATTTAATTTCCTAACAACTCACTTAAAGAGGCTGTTTTCCCTACTTCCTAAAATAGAACTTTTCATATTATCTCAAGCAACTGAGACGTTTACTAGATTTTTTTTGTCCAAATTATATCGATCTTCATATAGTAAAGTTGGTTGAATTTTACCATCTTTAAAATTGGTAAGATATTTGTATGTAGAATGAGATTTTTACTAATGGTAATAGAAACAGAGTAGAAATACGATATATATTATCATGAGCATTTGAGTCTAATAAGGTGACCACGCCATAGTAATTAGTTGATGTTAACCAAGTTAAATAAAAGTTAAAATGGGACATCCATATCCATCATTGGGTGATAAAGATGGACAAACATATTTTATAGAAAATTAATTATTCATGAGAATTTTAATAAATAATTTTATTTGTCAAATTAACACATATTTAATATTTTTTGGGGGGTTGGGGATATGGATTCGAAAATTTATGGAGTTGTAAAAGTCACTAAATAGGCCAATTTAATGTTCAGAACTCTTTGATAAGGATATATACTGAATCACCGAACAATTAACTTGTCCTCCATACCCAACAAGATTTCGTTGAAAAAAAAAAAATCAACCGATGAGTTGAGATATATTGTTTTTCATTTCATTTTTTTTCTTAATTTGTCTGTTTTTTTGTTTGGAAAAAGGGGGGGGGTGCTGATTTTTCCTTCTTCTTGCTTTTTTAATTAGTCCGTCCTTTTGGAGGGCCATGGTTTGGTGGCTTGCTAGTTGTTAAACCAGTGCAACTAAAAGTACTTAAGTTGTATTCAATTATTATACTGAATTATCAATACAAGTTGATTCAAGTGGTTTGACACTTGTTCCTCTTCAATAAGGTCCCGTGTTCGAGTCTAGCTTGTGAATGGAGAAAATCTGTGGCGGGAGAGCTATACTCTTTATTGAGCTAACAGTAGCTCGACTCCAATCAAATAGAGGATCTAAGACAAAAATATATATATATATATTACTGGATCAGGTAGTTAGCTTGGCAGTTCAGAAAATTTTCAAGTACATGAATTCATTCGTATGTTTGGACCTTGTCGTCTCATATTGTAATGGTGGAATTGAATTTGTATTTAGGTGAGATTCTTCCTGGCTTAGTGCCGTGTATACGGAAATTCTTCTCGCACTATTGATCAATAATGTTAACAACTTAAAAATAGAAGAGACACCGATAAACTAAATATAAGACAATAATTAACAAATCAATTAATTCAATTCATTGACCTTCAATAAAATCATAAACTCATTTTGTATGAAATGAATACGATACACTGAGTCTATATTGAATTATCATGAATAGCTGGTCCAAAGAAATATATATATTGTGATCAGATTGCGAAATATTGGTTGTTGATATGCAAATTTTAAGTGAATAGAGCAAAATAATATGAGAATTGTTTACTTTTTTTGGTGCATAAAGAGGTTCAAATGTTAATGTAGGTAAGATTTAAATCAGTAATAACCCCATTTTTTAAACTTATTCCTAAGATATAATTAATACGCAATGCGTGTATAATCCGTGCATGGTATCCTTCCTGTCAATGAAACAAATCATGCTATTCACTTTTTTTCATTTGATGCTAGTTACATATGTTTAAAACAGTAAATCTTATTTGAGATTATCCTGTTCAAAATAATAATAAGATGATAACTATGCAAGCTCTAAATTAAATCTCTGATCCCCTCTTTTATGTAAGATATATAAGTCGCATGTAGATTTTTTCATATTTCAATCTTGGTAACATGTACCATGTACGCAAATTGCTATTTATGTACACATTCAATAAAGCCCATGAAGACATCATTATCAGTTGGTGATGGATTTTGAATTAGTTTTTTAAAAAAAAAAAACAAAGGTAAATAAAATCGTAAGGATGTTAAGTGCTTCTTTTCACAAGAGTGCGCCGAACTACATCATCTGCCAAAATAATCCTAAGAGATGGAGAAAAACAAGTATTTGAAGAGAAGGGCGCTGTAATTGAGTGTCCAAATTTGGAAAGCCAATCAGCTGTTATATTTGCTTCTCTGAAAATGTGGGTGATGAGTAAATGGAAACCTTGAGTTTGCCATATATGTATATCTTTGATAGTATTCAATATTTGCCAAGGAATTTGAATCTTTCCTTGCAGTTCTTGAATCACTATCTTATTATCACCTTCAATAGTTATCTGCTTGAACCCAACCTAAATTGCTAATCGTAATCTGTCTCGCAATGCTCTCGCTTCTGCAACTAAAATAGATGTATCACCGTAATAATTTGCTCCTATCTTAATAAGTTTGCCCTTCCAATCTTGGATGATGAAGCCTCTTGCTGCTGATGAGTTGATGAAAGATCCATCAAAATTGAGTTTGACGAATGTTGGTGATGGAAAATTTTGAATTAGGTTAAATGGGTTTGCATTAGAATTGTCCCTTCTTAAGGCTAACAATGTTGTTTGTACTTTTAGCAACGTGCATTCAAACTAGATCAAAATCTCCGCTCGGATTTTTTGTATGATGGACCTCAACCTATTGTTGTAGCACATTAAACTTATTATATTTTGGTTCTCAATAAGATCTTAATTAATCTAATGACTTGGAATCAGCCACTGACAAAGTCAGGTTAGACTGCCTACAATTCACCCCTTCAGGTGGGGTCCTTCCCCAGACCCCGCATGAACGTGAGAAGCTTGTGCATCGAGCTGCCTTTTACTTAGATTTTGAACTTACATTAAATATATTAAATTTCAAGTTTCATTTTTCCTCAGTCCCCTCATCATTTGAATTAAAAAGAAAAGAAACTTTGATTCATTTGTTCCTTTCTTTTTCTTTTCGTAGGATTTTAGTCGACCAAAACTATATTACTAGGTTTTTTGTTGATTTGTGAGAAAAGAAAAGGAAAAAAATTAGAAAAAGGAAAAAATTAAGCCTAGCTAAATGTTCATGACACGGATTGATGGAATGTTGGTGACTCCTTGATAGTTGATTGGTCAAGAAGATTATGTTTCCTCATCATTGATAGATCGGATGATGTTGGTTGGTAGATTCAGAAGAGCTGAAGCTGCACGCAGATGGTGAGATTGTTTTTTTTTTTTTTTGGTTGATGGACTTCGATAGAAAATTAAAAAGTTGAAACCGATGTCGTGTTTTCCTGGTTGATGGATCGAGGTGAAGTTATTGGTAGATTGATTTTGTAAGCCGACGTCGTCGTTGCAATTAATGAGTAGGTGGTTGATATAATTTTGAGTTGAAGGGGGAGATTTGTAGGATTTTGTCCAACCAAATATTATATTAATTAGAATTTTTGGAAAATGGTCATGAGGCAATTTGTAAGATCTAGTAAGTCTGGCTATAGAAAGTCTTAAAAGTTACATTCTCATAATTAGGAAGATTCGTACAATATAAATAGGGTGTTGGACCTTGGTTGATAATTATCCCAGGAAGTGAGAGAGGGATTCTTTTGACCTAATGTAGGGTCTTCAGTGCAGGTGATATATTCTTGAACCGATGCGCGGCACCTTTAGTGAACGTGAGAAGCTTGTGCATCGGGCTGCCTTTTACTTAGATTTTGAACTTACATTAAATATATTAAATTTCAAGTTTCATTTTTCCTCAGTCCCCTCATCATTTGAATTAAAAAGAAAAGAAACTTTGATTCATTTGTTCCTTTCTTTTTCTTTTTGTAGGATTTTAGTCGACCAAAACTATATTATTATGTTTTTTGTTGATTTGTGAGAAAAGAAAAGGAAAAAAAATAGAAAAAGGAAAAAATTAAGCCTAGCTAAATGTTGATGACACGGATTGATGGAATGTTGGTGACTCCTTGATAGTTGATTGGTCAAGAAGATTATGTTTCCTCATCATTGATAGATCGGATGATGTTGGTTGGTAGATTCAGAAGAGCTGAAGCTGCACGCAGATGGTGAGATTGTTTTTTTTTTTTTTTGGTTGATGGACTTCGATAGAAAATTAAAAAGTTGAAACCGATGTCGTGTTTTCCTGGTTGATGGATCGAGGTGAAGTTATTGGTAGATTGATTTTGTAAGCCGACGTCGTCGTTGCAATTAATGAGTAGGTGGTTGATATAATTTTGAGTTGAAGGGGGAGATTTGTAGGATTTTGTCCAACCAAATATTATATTAATTAGAATTTTTGGAAAATGGTCATGAGGCAATTTGTAAGATCTAGTAAGTCTGGCTATAGAAAGTCTTAAAAGTTACATTCTCACAATTAGGAAGATTCGTACAATATAAATAGGGTGTTGGACCTTGGTTGATAATTATCCCAGGAAGTGAGAGAGGGATTCTTTTGACCTAATGTAGGGTCTTCAGTGTAGGTGATATATTCTTGAACCGATGCGCGGCACCTTTAGTGATTGTGTGAGGCTAGGCATTTAGATACTCCAAGCCAGGAGTAGTGCGGAGCATGCATGTTGTGGGGAGAGATAGATTTGTGAGTGTGAGAGGTGATTCGAACACTAACTAGAGGAGACTCGGAGTGTGTAGTATTGTGAGTGTCTCTGGTTGTAATCTATTGATCTTTTGTTACACTTCCGTACCCAACAAGTGATATTAGAACGCGTCTAATCGCAACAGTTTTGAACTCTTAGTTCTACCTTTTAATCTCAAGGTTAGACGTCGGTAAAACTTTTATTTGTTACCTTTTATCAAATCTAATAACACAAAAAAAATTTTAAAAAAAAGTGGGAAATTAGAACCCAAAGATAGAAGTAATTGGAATTCTAACCACTACATCTAAATTTTGTACTTATCTAAGCCAACATTTAGCATGAGCAAAAAGACTATGTCTTGTGGGGAGTTGAAAATGTTGACCACAGTTAACAAGACGATTAAGTAATAATCACAGATTAGAATAAGTCACAGGATTAGGAAAGAAATAGAGCAATTCTGTCTAAAAGTAGGGTTGACATCCGTGATTCAACTTACGTTGAAGGCATCTTTTCTTGCAAGGGTGTTTGGTGAAGTAATATATATAGAGTATTACGTAGGCACTATTCCTCTCATAGAAGGCACATATAATCAAAGCTCATACATGACCTTAGAACATATATATGGTTCACCTATCAAAATTCCACCTCAACCCTATTACTTGGATAGCTTTTTGATCAAAACTTATTGTTTGGAAGCATTTTAGGTGTTTGGACAATTTTTGTTTGGAATGACTTTTTGATCCCAAAAATCATTTTTCAAGAAGTTAGACCAAGTAACTTTTTCAAATGGTTGTTTGAATTTTGGTTTCCAAATGACCAAAGTATCCAAAAGTTGACCTAAATTATACCAATTGTCATTTTCAACAAAAACGTTAAATCATTCATGTCAACTAATTTTACATAATAAATATTTTAAAAATCATGTAAATTTCACCTCATATTCAAAAATAAAAATAAATCAATAATAAACAAATACTATGCCCAAAGAACAAGGAAACAATGTTATGGATAGTAGATGTTGTGCAAATTTTACTCCATAGTAGTAAAAAGAGGATGATAAAAATAAGTACAATTAACAAAATAGGACTTTATCAATAAATGTTATTGTACATACTATTTAAATTTTAAGTCATAAATATTGAGAAGAAAATTTAATGCTAAAGGATAAAAATCATGTGCATATAAATAATAATATAGAGTTAAGAGTAGAAAAGTAATTTTATCAAACAATTCTTACATTTGCAGCCAATTTCATTAAATATTTTTTTTTTACAAACAGCTAATGCAATCAGCTGATTCAAACAGTTAATGCAAACAGCTAACAACAAACGACTAATAGCAGACGACTCTTAGATGTTTGCCGCACAGGATCATAATTCAGTTTTCATGTAAAATCACCCTTTTATCTCTAATTATTCACATATTTAAAATTACTTATATCATGCGTTTACACGGATAGAGTTGACCTGATTAGGTGTTATTTTGTAGCCGTTGGCATAATTAGACATGGAGGTTGGATGTCTCCGACCTTGAACTATACATCCATGACAATTCTATGAATTTGTACCCTACTAATTTCACCACTTGCTGTAATCCCCCATCTCAACGCTATAACTTCTACACTCAAGATTAAATTTGTCCCAAAATTATGCACCCCCATAGTATAAAACGGGTATACTAGTGGTTCTTGTATGTCATTGATAGCCATAAGATTATCGGTGTTATTTTTCAAGCTTTGGCCCCCCTTAACCTATGCATGAAGCCCACCTCTTCATTGCTAGCTGCCCCTGAAAATGGGAAAGTCGTGCATATGTATGTTCAAACATTGTGTTCAAACTTCAACCGCTTTCCATCTATAAACGATAATTATGCTGACTGGTGACTAGTAGCTGCCCTTGCATTTGTCAATATAAGGGTCACAAAAAGGTCCCCTCATCATCGCCGCATTAATTAATTACCAGCCATTTTTTCTTTATTTTGGATCAAGTAAGTTCGCACATCTTCATTGTAAGTACTAAGAAGTATGAAAGTTATCTAACTTATAAAATTTGGACAATATTTTTTTTTTTTGGTGCGAAATGTCTTATTGAGGCCCTGTTCTTTTCGTGGGTCAATTTTAATATATCAAATTCAACTCACTTTAACCCACTTCAACCTACTTCAACCCAATTCAATCTATTTCAACCCACTTCCACTATTTTAACCAAGTTCAATTTATCATATAAAAAAATTCAACTCACCTCAACCTACTTCAACCTACTTCACCCTTTTACCCACCGCAATTTACCTACGAAAAAAACTGGCCAGTATATGACTTTTATTTTGTATAGGACAAATTGCATAAGTCAAAATTTTAAATTAAATTTAAATTCACGTACAAAATTTATAATTATTCTTTATATATTTATATTATACCTAATTTTTTATTTTAAAAAAAGGATGAGAACCGATAATATTTTGTTGGGGTTAGCTTTTTACCATCCAGCCCCTCCATTAATCCAAGGCCGAAAGCTCAAAACATGCTCATGGCCTGCAATTTAGAACATGGGGCTGATAACATGTGTGGCCTTGGGGCTGATAATAAGGTTGGGCACGTCCATGTTAACATATTCCAATTGTCCATTGAATTAAACATGTTAAGATACATTGTTCCATGAGATTAATTTTATGTTGGAGTCAATTTCAGGTTAATGGAGTGTAATCTCTACATGATTTGCAATGGCACTAGATCATTTTGGTTGCTCAAATTTCTAAGATAATGTAATTAATATACATTATTTAATATTAAGATTATCAAATGTCTTGGCTCTTTTAACTTTCAACTTTAATTTTTGGTTAAGTGATTGAATCTGTCCTCAAAACATGATATCTAGACTTCCGTGACAGAGATGCCTCAAATTTAAACCTTGAATCTCAATACCTTGATAATTGATATTAGATTATTGTATCAAATTCAGGTTTTAATTTTGTTCACAGTGTATCGATCATTTCATGTTTGAATTATGCAAACTTCTGAATAATTCGTCCACTATTTTAACTCTATTGTTGAACCTCAAAACTCAAGTCCATGCTTCTGGATGAGTTGGTAAACTAATTTATAAAACTTTAGGTGTGGCGTATTTAAGTTATACCAAAGTAAGGAAGTTGTTCACATTAAAATTCATCATTTTAGGACTAAATTACCGTAATTTCGTGTAATTTGCATTAAGTAATAAGGTAACACAAACTAGTTTTGCTAACTATGAAGAAGACGAATAAAATGTCTCCAAAAGGTATACGACCATTAACACAAAGTGCAAAACAGGTAGAGGGTTTTATTATTCAAATCTCCACAGCATGCTGAGTTTCTCAACCAACACAGTTGATAACTTTCACATAAAGACCATGTCAGATAGGGTGGTTTCTTAGACACTTGTAAAAACTTCATATAAAAATAGAAAAACAGAAAGAAAGCAAAGGTGCATGATCACTACGTGACCCCTGATTTCAAGTTTACACTTTTATATGTCAAAAACTGCTATCTTATGACCTTATTATGAGGCAGATGACCCTAAAAACTGGGTCTCTGCGGTCTGAAGGATGAAAATTACAATACTCTCATCCAGAAGATGGGAGAAAAAGGATAACTAATCGTACGAAGGGGACTAAATATCTTCTACTATACAATCGCACTCTGAGATTTTAACACTGTCAGACTTTTTGCGAGAGAACACAGGAACCGGTTGAGCAATTTTTCAGCAGCTGTAAGCTCAAAGCTCTTGTCTCCTTCGTCCCTCTGGCTCTGGCGGTCTTGCGCAGACTGCACTTTCCGAACAAGTCTCCGCAACTCCTGCATTGAGAAGATGCATCACGAACAAGAAGTCAGAGAAAATGGTAGTAGAAAACAACATTACAATTCTCAATTCACCTCGTTCACAATCACGTCATCTGGAGGTGTGATTGACAGATTTTTATACGGAGAAAAGGAGATTTTTCTCCCTATAAGAGCATCTAGCTTTATGGTACCACTTTTTGTTTCCTTTGTATGGAACGCAAATCATATGTATAACACCGAAAGACATAGGGCATTGTTATTGTGTTGATAGAACATTTAGAATTCTTTGTTTTATCTCAGGTGCCTATATCAAAAGCTTGACACTCCTATGTGGGTAAGGACTCATGGACCTTCATTTCAGATTAAAAACAAACGAAATTGTTAGAGAGTGGCCAGGTCCACCATCAACCCTGTGATGGTTGATGCCGGATGGTAAAAGTAATACACAAATTGCATGCACAAAGGCATCAAGAAGTTCAGATAGAAGTAAAATCCCTCTTAATTCGCATGAGTGGAAGCAGGCTAAAAGTCATCAAAATGGGTATGGGATTGACACTAGTTGAAGTAGGTCTTCTACTTTATAAAGACGGTTCAACAACTGGCAAAATGGATAACTGGGAGGGAAATTTTATACAGAACAAACGTCAAATTATATTTTTGGCAAAACAAGAGAACTTATATTCCTTCAAAAAATGACATTTTCAATAATGTTCATGAAGCATTTATTTTGAAGATATATGGCAGGAACAACAGGGGGCAGTTCAGCAGTTAAAAATGAACACAACTATCCATCTTCAACTAATGGAGATAAACTCCCTTACTCTCTCCTCCCCAACACCTCACACAATGACTTCATAGCCTTGCCAGAAACCGTCAAACCAGTCATTCCTCACCACTTGCCCAGCAGCCCCCCCCCCCCCCGGGGTGCAGCAAAACCAAATTCAGGGTCCTCACTTCTCTCCAACAGCTATAAGCAAGGTTCACAAGTGCCTGACTGGAAAGCAGAATCACCTGGCCTAGACCACCATCCCTAATCCAAGTCCAATGTCCTCTGCAACTCTCAGACATGATGATATTTGGGTTACAGTTGGCAATACATTTTTTTCTATTTGTGGCACGAATTGAAACAATTATTAACTGAGGGGCTTTGATTGTTGAAATTTTTAATAACGAATTGGCCATTGGTGTGGTAGTTTCAGGAAATCGTCGCTTGTAAGAAGGATCAAAGTTGAAGCTGAGAAGGGAGAAGCGGCATTTATCTAGGAAGTAGTATCAATGTAAAGGGATTTTAGCTGCCAAGCTGCCAAAGATGGGTCATTAGCGGCAATTCTGACAGTGGGATTATAGTTCATAACCACCATCAGCCAGTTGCAGCAGGACACATTGGTGTTGGTTCTACAATGGCAACTGCAGCAGTTGGGGTGATATTTGATCAGGAAGGGGAGCAGAGGGGAGGAAATAGTTGGTCCAAGTGCTCCAAAACTTCTTCAATTTCTAAATTTTGGACAACTATTACTCGATACCCTAAATTGGGAAATTTTGGTAAGAAGTTCCTTGGAAAAATTTCCGTCTTCAGAAACCATAAAATAAGAAGTGAAAAAAGCTCATGTTTCAACACATGAACAGACTCTGGTTTTAGCATGAACATAGAGCATGCCGCTGTCAGGTAAAGGATCTACAACAGAGAACGGGGACCTTTCCTCCAAATAATATAATGCACTAAGGGAGTTTCTTTTTGATATAAGCAACAAATGTTTTAATTTACATAACATGTTCAAAACCTGATACAAATGTGCACAACCTGTCAACTGAATTTGGTTAGGGTCCAAGTTTCCAAAGGACTTTGGACGTTCGCTACTTCAACCTGCCACTGTTGCTGTGGACAAGAATTAGTAGATGAAACACTGCAGTTTCCTCTAGACGTGATGTTACCGTGTAGCTAAGCAAATATCAAACATATTACACTCTCCACCCACCAAAAACTTGAGATGAGGTATTTGCCCTAGTGATGTCCATAGATCCTGACCAAATACCTTTTATTTTCGAAACAGCACAACACCTTGAAGAATCCAAAAGGAGAGACGTACATTTATGTATGGGAGAAATGTTCATCAGGGTGGAGAATAGGTTGGGCAGTCCAAGAGCTGTTGTCTTATGTGACCTAAACAACTTGGCTATAAAATGTTAATTATAGGGAAGAATAGGTTGGGCAGGCCAAGACCTGTTCTCTTATGTGACCCAAACAACTAGGGTGTCTCGCCCCACACAGAAAGCGAATTGGGCTAATACTGGCTATTTTCATCCCCATTGAACATGTAAGGGCCAATGACCTGAGCTGCAAAGCTTGGCTGTAACACTGCCCCTTATAAGAGAGGTACCTAATTTTAATGAGCCAAAAGGGGTCAGTATGTAGCTACTGTTTTTTATCTAAATCCTTTCTTTCCCCCCTCATTCCCTTCCGAATTCCATTTTTCATATCCCTAGGTATTTGCTTTATAATACATTTCTTAATATTTAGTTTAACAATATCTTACAGAATTATCAAATTCCAAGATTCACTTCACCAAATAAAGATTAATGTCGATATCCCATAATATATAATGTATTGAGTATCATGAACTGGTTGATTCTACAGTTAGGGGGGAAAAATGTATTTGTTTGTTTATTATAAGAGTAGCAAAATGCATGAATGACAGAAGGTCAGCTGGCCATGCTTTTTGCAAGTTCACTAGTCAGAGCTTCATAGGCTTTAGAATTCTGCAGGCAGGGAATTTGAAATGAGCTTTAGAAAGTTGTGCTTCGTAGCTCAAAACAGGCGAGTTCAGATAAATTTTGGCCACCCCAGCCCACTTTGCATCACATGTCTCAATTAGAAGTCAAAAACAACCAAACCAAACCAAACAATTTACCCAAAATCCCACAAAGGGTACAATGTGGAAAGCTTAGATGTACACAAACTACCTCTATAACTGAATGCCTGTGAACCCTAGATTTGACAGACACTGATTGGCCTCTTGTTTCACAACAAAAAAGCATAGGATAATTTAGTGGAGATTTGGCATCCCAGCAAAAATTCAAATCCACTTACTACCGCATTTTCCAGCATCCAAAAGCATCAAGTTTCCTGCTCCACACAGAATTGTTAAGTACATGGATTATCATTAGTCTCGCTAGACTGTGTGAACTCCTGGTCAATAGCAGCATGATGCAATGTTCAAATCCACATTATTGTATAGACAGTAAGTGTTGTGTGAGACCAACCCACTCTGACTTATCGTGATACAGATTACACACTCATTAACTGCCGGCCCAAATCAAAAAGAAAAAACACTTGCCACATAGGCAGAGGTCTCAGATAAATCATTGTGAGACAAGCTCACACAATAATTTGTGCTGTATAGAAGGGAGTTTATCATTAGATATGTTCACAGATACTCAACTAAATCCCACAGCAGCTTCGGAACCCAAAACCAGAAAATCCACCTGTAAAATATGACCCTCAATTGGACAACATCGCTCTGCAGCCCTACGTTCCGCTCTTCTGCCGCATGCCCCTCAGCATAAGATAGCACATAATACTGAAAGGTCTAGTTATACAGCTAAAGTGTTGGAAGTCATTCAGGAAGGGCAGAAAATACGAGGTTTTGTCTAATGGACCAACATCGATTCTAGTGGATAAGTTAACGCTTGATTCTTCAAAATACTAAAAGTTACCTGGCGATCAAATTCCACTTCATCGACTGAATAAACTTCAGTGCTTATCTGTATATCCTTGTTAACAAGACCATCAAACCATTTGTTTGCTAGAATGATGTGATCACTTGAAACCTGCGAAAGCAGCTCTTCCTCTGTCACATTCATGAAACGTTGATAGCTTACACCATTCAAAACATGTGATTCAAGTCCTTTCTAAGATAGACTAAATCCTTGTGATATTCGTCCAAAGAACTGACAAAGATTCTTTGCATACATATATAAGCCTCCTCTATAATGAAGTACATTTGAGAGGGCAATTTCACTCCTAGGTCTTTTGTCTACAGTTCCCGCTAGGTTATAGTCGTCAAATGAACTATTAACTTTTAGTACCCCTTGTACTATGAACTGATATTCCAGCCCTTTACATTATAACATTGAGATTCTAGTGCCTCACAGAGATGGAGTAACTAAGTGCCCACTCAACAAGAAATGTCACTAAAGCAATACATTACCAGTTACCACCATCTCCTCATTTGTTTTACTTTTTAACTTTTGAAACTTATTTGTTTATTTTGTTTAGCGTATTTCCTCACTGCAATTACTTTAGAAAATAGTAATTAATCAATGCCCCAATTCCTCCATCTAGCCAACCACCTCTAAAAACCAGCCTCCTCACCACAACTATTGCCACCAATGGCTCGCCAGTAGCCAATAACCCCAATTTTGAGGTTACTTGCTTCCAGCTACCATTCTATGATATGAATCAATTGTCTCATCACCCTGACATTGCTCCATCACATTTTTCTCTCTCCTCCCCCTCCTACTCCATCCCTCAAAATCCCAATGACGGAAACTTGCAATTTCAAAAATCTGTTCATTGACTTTTGAATCACGCGCTAAAAAAGAAAGTAATAAAGCAACATTGTATTTGTGTGGCATCCAATAGGGCATTTGATGGACATAATCTCAATTGGATTAAAGGGGGAGGAGGAGAGAGATAGCGAGGTGAGGACCATGATGTTAATCTTAAGCATAAGGGGGGGTTGGGGAGGGAGGGAGGGCTCCAGGAAGGGGGTGGCATTGGCAACCAGCCACTGGAGGTGGTGTCATTGGCCAGATCAGGGTCGTCAACAGGGAATGATTATTAGATTAGGGAGATAAGTGAGACGGGTGAAGACAAAACTAATGAGCAGGGAAAGGTTTATAGTATTAGTAGGTAGGGTGTTACTCACATGGCCACCAATGGGCTTTTGGGTCACCGACAACCCTCAGTCTAAGGTCATCGACCCCTACTAAGCCAAGAGTGATTATACTCAGCTCCTCAAGCTGGAACGCAAGAAGAAACTAGGTCACCGCAGCCCTGGTCTACCTCATTGCCATCTTGGTCACTGAACAACGTTAATCAGATATCCTTCAAGTAGAGAAGCGCTGAGATTAAGCCTTTACCATCAAGGATTGAGGTCATGCAAGAGATTAAATTGGCATTAAGGTCGCTAGGCTAGATTCCCAGGCGGCAAAATGCTGAATCTAAGAGAACACAATCAGGAAAGGCTCAAGTATGCTGGTTTAACCTGTCCCCTCCACTATGCTACAAGGGCTGAAGCTGGCCAGTCTAATTCAGAGTCCTGAATAGAACATGTTCCTTGAAGTTGCAATTGGCTTATCTTATCACCAAGGCTTCCAGTGAAACCCAACATCAGCCATTGACAAGCAAGTTGATCATCCCAGGAGCTCAAACTTACATGAAGGCTGGCCAGTGGTCAATACCATATTAACTAGATTAGTCACGATGTGCTGTAGTTATTGTAACGTTCTGTTGGAGAGTCAACAACATAGATTCTTTGCATATGACCCTCTTCTTAAATAAAACAGGTTGAGAATTCAATTTTGTCGCCAGACCTCGAGTTCTACAATTTGCTCTAGGATGCAGCCCTCAAACAGTTCACACAATCTTTGTGAAGATTCATCAATTTCTTCTCTTTCCAAATTTCACAAGATATTATTACAGACCGTAACCATGACCATGGCTTCAATTCAAGGTGGAAGGTCCCAAACAAGCTTCAGAATAGCTCATTTTCATAGTATTATATTTATGCTTCCCATGACAAGCTAACAAGACACAGTTCACAAGAAATCATAGACTACTGATACTTGCAAAAGCCTCTGATGAGGTGAGACATGAATTGCACAAATGCTTCACATGTTCTAGCTCCCCAAAAAGAAGGGTAAGTACCTCATACTCCAGCTCGGATTCAGATTCATGAGACTCTTCTTCAAGGTCTTCATCAACCGACTCCACATAACCAGCTAAGGCCTGAAACCTACTCTGGTCACCATCTTTAGTAGCCTGGATTAAAGCTCCCAGCAAATCTAGCTGTGCATCCCTAAGCAATTTCCCTACATAGTTTATTGAAGCTATTAGATCCATAATTTGACAGAAAATCAAAATGCACACAACAATATAGCTTCTGCAGTAAATGAGAGTTCCAAGTTCCAACATGTCAAAAGTTTAATATAAGAAAAATACTTCATGACTACCACAATAACAACAGCAATTAGCAAGCAACAAGAAGTTGTAGGGTTCCAGTCAATTACATTCCACTGTATATGAGGAGATAATTAATAGATACTACGTAACCTACATCTTCATGACAAAGACAATCAGCCATCACACACAGCAACAACAAACAACCCTGTTAAAATCAGCCGTCTAAAAATTCTTCTTAAAAAAAAAGAAAGAAAATTAGGAAGCAAACCAAGAAGATACCATTCGATAAAGCAGGAGATACATATATCCTTGCAGCAAACAAAAGATGATAGGAAAAGAAAACTACCTATGTAATTGAATTGCCTTCTTTTGCCTTCACGAACATCGGGCCCTAATCTCTGCAGCATTAACACAAGCACCTGAGGTGCAACTCCACTTACCACACCCCTCCCATTTCAACCCACCAAACGAAAACTGGGCAATTTAACAACAAATTGCACATACCTTAACGAGCATCAAAGCCTCGAAAACCTCTCGCTCCAGTGAAGCCGCTCTGCAATTTCTCAAACCCGAAACCCAAAACCATGTAAGCTAAATTGCTCAATACCCACTTCACTATCCGCATTAATTTCAAGGGGAAATTCGTAAAAAGAGAAAAATAACTGAACTTGAGAATACGTTTGATTTGGGGGGCGGAGAAAGAAGCAAGGTCCATTGCCCAACGAACAGCTTGACGAGCCTCGCGCTTCATTTCACTGCGGCTCTTCTTATCGCTCTTCTCCGCCGCCGTCTCATCTTCCACCAGGTAGGGTTCCCGAGGGAGGCGGAGGCCGTGTGATCGGAAGTGGGCATAGCGGCAGTGGGATGGGCGGGTGAAGAAAAAGAGGTGATGAGGCACGCTGGTGGTTGCTTGAGGAGAGAGAAATTGCTTAAATTGGAGGTGCCGGAGCGAAGTCGCCGCCGCTCTTGCCACCTGGGCCATGCGCTCTGAGTGTAGAGTACCGGCGACGGAAACCCAGAGGTGGTGGTTTGAGAGTTGGTCAGTTGAGATAAAGCTTAAACCCAAAACTGGAGCGGGAGGGAGGTCCGAAAATGGAGGACAAAGGACGGAAAAAGAAGCAACAATAAAGCGTAAAAAGAAATGGCGTCGCCCGGACTCGAACCGGAGACCTTCAGTGTGTTAGACTGACGTGATAACCAACTACACCACGACACCTGGCTGACAACACATCGAAATTTAATTATATTTAGTCATTTATGTACAACATCGTGATGCTCTTGTGAGAGACTGTCTGTTGATTCGATTCTGACATTGTGAAAGCTATTGTTTGATTTTACAAAACCAACTTAAAAGTAGCAACGATAATTTGAGTGCTTGTAGTAGGTGTTAGTGTGCTTCTAGTTGGGAGAATTTAAGTTGTCTTAGAATATAACCTTTGAAATTAGAGTTGATCAAATTAGCATTATTGATTACATCCACTTTAAATTAATTAGATTGTTTGGACATCTTTTTTAAAGAGAAGTGAATAAACAAAGCAAATCATTGTCAGATAGTGTGAACAAATAAACAAGATACCTTGAAAGTGTATATGTACTGCCAAATACCATTTCTCTATATCTTTCTTCCAATGTATATTTATACTTCTTTCTTGTGGCTCAAATCACTTTTTTATTGGGCAAAAATAATCCCCGTTTCTCAAGTTTCTTGTAGACAATGGCTGCAAATAGTTATATATCCTAACTCCTTAACATATTTTTGAGATGGAAATTCAAAAAATTATTCATAACGTATATGAGACTTGATTTTTAGGGCTTCATTGACCCAAGGGGGGAAAATCCTATACCGAAAGTTTTTTCAATTGATATTAGTAGTATTTTGTAAATAATTTTTTCATAGGCATTGAATGTACTTGAAAACAACCTTATTTTTAACAACCCTTCTAAATAAACCAATAAAATAGACATCAAATCTACACTAACATGATGTGGCGCAATTATATGAAAAATATCATCATAAAAAATGGGCGTTTTAAGGATAAAAATTAAAATGAACTAATTACATTAAGATGTTTTAGTGTACTTTTATTGGTGCAAATATAATTTTCTATTTTTAATGTGATTTCTTTACGTGGAATCGTATAAATTCTATTTTCTCGTGCTTTCTTCCTTTCTTTTTTTCTGTCTCTATTTTTGGTGAGATACTTCTTAGACTTGCACGAAAGCAACATTAAAGAATGCCCTCAAAAAACAAAGTAGTATTAATGAATCATTATTTATGGGCTGATATTTTGATATGAAATCTAGGGCCAGCAACTTAAATTCCATGCCTATCCATGACTTTTTTTTTGGTTTGGGGGGGGGGGGCTGGGGTTCATTAGTCGGAACCAATTGAGTAATCCATTACGAACTAATAAACTCCATGTAACAGTTGATTACGTAAATGGGTGTGCACAGAATCGAAGTGCCCAACAAAAACAGGCTTCCAAACACAAGTAGTCATTAATTGAGATTTTAATTGCTAAATTAAACCACACAATAACTTAAACGATCGATCTTATCCTTCACTTGTGTAATAACCTTGATTACGTAAATGGGTGTGCACAGAATCGAAGTGCCCAACAAAAACAGGCTTCCAAACACAAGTAGTCATTAATTGAGATTTTAATTGCTAAATTAAACCACACAATAACTTAAACGATCGATCTTATCCTTCACTTGTGTAATAACCTTGATTACGTAAATGGGTGTGCACAGAATCGAAGTGCCCAACAAAAACAGGCTTCCAAACACAAGTAGTCATTAATTGAGATTTTAATTGCTAAATTAAACCACACAATAACTTAAACGATTGATCTTATCCTTTACTTGTGTAATAACCCGACTCTAATTCATATTTATTTATTTAAATTATATTTATTTATTTAATTAATTATATTTATTTATTTAATTAAAATCATGTCATTAGTAATTTAGGGGCATTACAACTCGGTACAAGAACTAAAAGTCATCTCCAGTGCACGAATCTACATGTTTAGAATTGGGGGGCTCATTTATTAACGCCATCACTAATGCACAATATCAATAAAAAAAGAAATTACATGATACATGCCGCGGTAGTATATTTTGTACGAATAAACCATTTCTTTTTGTTAAGGGATTTGAAAACCATATTGTATTGCAATCATAAATTAGGTAGTATTCCATTCCGTGTAGACTAGCTTTTCCTAATTTGGGTTGACTTAGATTTGCTTCCCAGCCGCCTAACTCCCGGCACATCATGCATTAGGATTCCCTTGTATTTAAAGCAATGTTGGCCGGCATCAAAGAGAAAAGAAACATGTAAGAAAATCAGTGTATTATTTACAAAATAATATCAATTTCACTAATTTTGACATGGTATCAGACTTATGAGTGGTGGCAACAAAAAATTTATGATTGATAATCAATCACCATATTTTTTACATCCGTTTGAAGTAGAGTTGGAAAACAGGTCAGGTTGGGTCAACTCATTTAATAAACGGGTCAATTTCATATCAACTTTGAAAATAGTTTAGATTTGCTCAAAACTGAAAAATAACAAGTTTTCACACTAAATGGTCAAATCGTGTTGACTTCGTATCGAAATCGGCTCGGCTCGGGTCGAGTTCGTGTTTCTCTTAGTAACTTCGGGTCGTTTTGTGTCTTGTTATCATGTTGGGTCAGATTTTTCCAACTCTAGTCTAAAGGACTGGGCATAGCTACTACGACGGTAATTTTCAACGGCAAAAATTACGACATATGGCAAAAGGTGGTAAGAACCGCATTACTATCCAAACATAAATTAGGATATATCGATGGAATTATTGCGAAGCCAGAAGATAACCCCAATGAACTTAACGCTTGGGAGATGGTTAATTCCACGATTTGTTCATGGATATTAAACGTCGTCGACCCCAAACTACATACCAATAGAGCTTGTGCGAAAATGGCTCGGGATATGTGGATAAATTACAAAAGAGGTACGTTGTTGGCAATACACCAAAAATGCATCAACTCAAAACCGACCTTGCCGTATGTAAGCAAGGTGAACTTGACGTAGTAGATTTTTATTCCAAGTTGTCAGGAATGGGGAGCGAGTTGGACAGTTATACAAAGGTGTCATACTGTACTTGCGGCAAGTGTGAATGCGGAGTTAGCAATAGGATCATCAAGATGTTCGAGGAGGAGCGAGCCCATCAATTATTAATGGGCCTGAACGAGGAATCTTTCTCAACGATTCGAAGTCAAGTCCTTGCCCGAGATCCTCTACCCTCTCTTGATGTCATCTTCAACACAGTTCAACAAGAAGAGTATCATAGGAAGGTGATGATGAGTAGAGAACAACAGGTCGAGTCGGTGATGGCCTTCGCCGTCAGGGAAAGAACCGCTGCAAGCGAGAAACCGACCTGCCGCCACTGTGGGAAACACAGCCATGCCAAGATATGATGTTATGAAACGGGTACCTGGCTAGTTGAGGTGCTCGGGGGCGTGGCCATGGACTGCGCAGTGGACGAGGCAGAGGCGACAGATCAGGGCGTGGGGCTGGGCGTGAGTTGCTGAACTCAGTAGTAGCCCATACCGAGCAAACATTAGTAGCTGCTTCTGCAGGACCAGAAACAGCAGCATCAACGTCGATTCGGGACTCACGGCTGATCAGATACAGAAGCTATTCACTCTTATCAATACACCTAAAGGAGGATATGAGAAACTCTCAGGTATAAACCCATGGTTGATCGATAGTGGAGCTTCTTGTCACATGACCGGTGACTTGAAAGCTATGAACGAAGCCTAGAAAATTCAATCCATTCTGATCGGACTACCTAATGGCTCAATAGCCGTGGCCTCCAAGCAAGGCTCAGTGGTCTTGGGGAAGAATTTGGAATTAAGAAAAGTTCTTTATGTTTCGGTTGCAAAACTAATTAAAGATTTGAATTGTATAGTGACCTTTTTTTTTTTTGATTGCTTTCAAGCCCAAGGGCTAAATTGAGTACAAATTAAATACGCATAAAAAGATACAAGCAAAAGACAACAATCTAACACTAAATGTCACCAA
Organism: Carnegiea gigantea; assembly: GCA_029747015.1. Classification (NCBI taxonomy): domain Eukaryota; kingdom Viridiplantae; phylum Streptophyta; class Magnoliopsida; order Caryophyllales; family Cactaceae; genus Carnegiea; species Carnegiea gigantea. Next base: position 761,153 of record JAKOGI010000207.1, read on the forward strand.
CTTATACCAACCTTGAGCCTCCAGCTCCTCTCCTACTTCAAATGCTATGAAAAACAAAAGTCTGATGAAATGGCCCAAAAGTCCAAATGTCCAAGGACGACATGGCACTTGCACAAGCCCACTAGTTAACAACCTCTATACATGACCTGCTTTTTCATGTGATAATGACACATCCCAGCCTCAAATAGCTAACACAGAGGTAATGAAAAGTGGTTCACATGTAAAATTCCACCATGGCAATTGTGCTTTTTGTCTTGTGTATATGACAAGGCTTCTACCAAAAGCTTTCTTCCAATATTCACCCCTCCAGTCTTCTTTCTTTTACCAAATTAATCCCTTAATTTGCTAATCAATGTGTCAAAACAAATGAGCATCTACCACCTGTTCAATAAAAGTCCTCCGAAAAAGTCTCAAACTTGCTCCAATTCTTGAAAATAAATCCATGTTTTGGATATTAGTTAATACACTATAGATTTTGCTCTTGACCATCAGCGCCTTGTGTCTCCTAGGTATCGGCCAACTTCCATTGTGTTCTTACAAGAGATGTAGCTTTTCACGAGGTGCAGAAATTCCCCATGGAATGCTCATGCTGGAGACCTTGCTTTCACGCAGAGATAAAGCCAAGACAATCTTGCTTTATGATTCTGTTTCTTTAGTTACCTGGCTGAATCAATGTTACTTAATTTTATGAAACCAAACCTGAATGCTATACCTTGCACCTTTCAACAACCACTGTATGTTCTCCACATTTTGTCACCTCTTTCCTTGCCCATCTTAGCAGCCCCATCTCATCACACCTTCTGCATTTTCCAAGTCACAAAGTTTGCTCTTGCCACATATCTAGACACCACCATGGATACTCCTAAGCAAATCCCTAAATTCTTCTCTGTCTTTGTCAAGTCTTCCATGGTTCTTTTCCTTTTTTGTTTTGGGCCAAAGCCTCCAATACTCAGCATACTTCATATTTTTATGGATAAGGTGGAAAGAGGAGGGTATTTTACTTCTGAGCGTGTTGCCTACTAGACTGAATCTCCTAATGGCTCTGCAAGTGTGTTTTTCTAGCTTTCTTTAGGGTATTCACAATCCTTGATGTTGCTGCCTTCTCATTTGCTGTAACTTTAAGTTCCAAAAGGTTCCCAATTTGCAAAGATTCTTTTGCAACTTGATGAATGGCTGCTTAGGTCTGGCTGCTAGCTTGAGACACTTGGTTTCTCGTGCTTAATTGGTTTTTGGATGCTATAACTTTGCTTTTAGCTTCTTAGGTGGGGGCATTTAGTTGTACGGGGGAATCAAACCCTAGGGGCTTGGAGGGTTCGTCGTTGCCTTGAAAGTCTTCCTGAGTTTGATGCCCCAGCAAATCTCTACCATCTTCCAATGTCTTGGAATGGTCCAACCCATCATTAATGCACCTTTCAAAACTAGGGGGTGGATGGCTATTCTCAGCATTCAAATGATGATGATCAATATTCTCATGATCATTTTCTAATGCTTGTAGTTGTCGAGTGATTTTAGAAATTTTCTTAGAACAACCATCATGACTAAAACAAACAATTTTGGTTCTAGTCACATAATTATTGCTTCCAGCCCGAATTGAGTTATCCATTGACCTTTCAACTTCCTGCATTAAGTTTGAATTGTTTTGAAAGTTTGAAGACTCTTGAACTGCACTATCCTCCACCTCTGCATCGAAATTGGCTTTCTTTCCTGTGTCACTTTTTGTTGCATCATCCCAATGATCATCAATGTCTTCGAATCCCACCACATCATTATTAGAATCCTTAGCTTCCATGAATGGGAAGCCTGTTTTCTTACAAGCACGATGAAGGACTTGCGAAGCTGGACCTATTTCCTTGACTGTTATCCTATACTCACAACTTTCAAGAGATAAGATTATATTCCCTTGAATGGTTTGAAATATGCTTGCAACGATGAGAACTTTCATTGATTCAAAAGAATCAGTTCTGAAAATTGGCCTCCCCAAGCAAATTAGTCGACCCTTTAACTCTATAATTTTTTGAAAGTTTTCCCAACTCCATCCATTAGGATGAACTCTAAGAATTTCTAATCACACGCTTCTTGTTTCACAACAGTCGTACTTATCCCACCTTTCAACATTGATGAACCATTGTCCCAATTCATCATGATTTTGAAGGACCTTTTCCATCTGTTCCACGATAAGGAATGTTATGATGAACTTAAAGTTACATAACAAACAGATTTTTGTGCAATAACCAAAACCACTAATTATCGCTGATGCTAGAGAAACCCAATCTCTTGGCTCTTCTAAAGTGCAAACTAAACTTCTTCTCAACCAATCAATGAACTATGTATTAACCTCTCCTTGAAGTGTATTTTGTTCATGAAATGTCTCTGTGCCTTTAAGGTAGAATCATCACCTTGATTCTTCCTCTTATTTCCCTTTTTATTATCTTGAATATCTTCCTTCCTCCTCCATACTCTTCTACTATCCTGGTTGGTAATGTTGTGATTGAATTATGACCATGATTTATACCGTGTTGATTCCATGCTCTATCTTGAAAGCCACGTCTCTCAAACTTTGCCATACAAACTTGAATTCTGTGACCTCTAATGGTAAAATTGTTGAACTTAATGATACTCCTCACCGCTTCATCAAGCTTCCAGTAACGCACAAGTCCATATCTTCTCCTGCTTCTACTTCCTTTTCTAATTGGGATGTAAGAGTCACTCACCTTGCCCACTTTTTGGAAGATTCCTTTCAACCCAAATTTATGCAATCTTGGAGGAATGTTATCTACAAAGACTGTATAATCCCTCTACCTTCCTGTCATCTCCCTCAAGTTACATTCATTGTACAGTGACCTTTTGTGATGATTTTTGTATTTTGCAGGACCGCACTTCAAGGATTCCGATTGGAGTGAATGAACAAAGAGTTGGGGTCTATAATTATAAAGGGGCACCAGAGATGAAAGATCAGGTCAACATCATGATTTCAAAGGATTTATGGCATAATCGAATAGGGCATCCCTCAAGTGAAATTTTAACCATTCTTCTTAAGTCGCTAGGAATCACTAGTACAATAAACAATAGTGAGTATAGTGTAAGTGATGCTTGTTTGCGTGCAAAACAAAGTAGAGCTCAATTTTTTCCTAGCAAGAATAAAGCCAATGAGTTATTTGATCTTGTGCATTGTGATATTTGGGGTCCATATCGAGTTCATTCTTTGTGTGGCAAGCACTATTTTTTAACCATAGTAGATGATGCAAGTAGAGGAGTATGGGTGTACTTAATGAAAGATAAAGGCAAGGCCGGTCACTTTCTTAAAGAATTCATAATTATAGCTGAAAATCATTTTGGAAAATGAGTAAAGGTGGTGCAAACCAACCATGGAGCCAAGTTAGAGTATGGACCAATGCTGAAATTCTATTTCGAAAAGGGGATTATCCATCAAACGCGTTGCGTGAACACACCACAACAAAGCGGAAGGATGGAATGCAAACATCGTCACATCTTGAGCGTGGCAAGAGCATTACAATTTCAGGTCGATTTGCCGCTGAGTTTATGGGAAGAATGTGTACTCATGGCAACTCACTTGATAAATAGGACTCCTAATAGAGTCTTGGATGGCAAAACGCCTCATGAAGTGTTGTTTGGGCAACAATCGAGTTATGATCATATTAAGGTGTTTGGGAGTTTGTGCTTCGCTAACATCCAGCCCAAAGACAAGTTTATGTCCGGAAATAGGCGATGTGTTTTTGTGGGATACCCATTTGGGCAAAAAGGGTGGAAATTGTATGATGTAGAAACTAAAGAAATCTTTGTGAGTAGAGATGTAATTTTCTTTAAAACAATTTTCTCATTTAGAAACTCCCAACCAGCTTTTTCAACTCCCCAGCGGCAAAATTTGGACACGGGCCCAATTGGTCAGGGTTTTTTAAACAAACATTCCGTCTCGTATTTCTACACTAGCAAAAGTTGAAAAGTAATAATAATACACCCCACTTTTTTTATTCTTAGAAAAAAATTATGGTACCTCTACTACGTTTGCTTTTGTGGTTTTCCATATTTTGAATTTGATGCATAGATTGCACCAAAAATGCAGAATATTACAAATACTTAGTATTTACTAAAACTGTTAGCTAGAGAGGGCAAATCATTAGCACAAAGCAATAAAACCAACCAACAAAAATGAAACATGAAGTTAACATATTAAACATGAAATACAGCTAAAAAAAGTAATATGCACCAATTAATCGCACCAAAAAGGAAAAAAATAGCATCAAGTTCAGATCAACTAGTACTGCCATGTTAAAGAAAAGTCTACACCAAGAACGCATTATAACTAAACAGTTGAAAATAAATAATAACAATAAAAGAAAATTAACAGAATTAAATTAAATTAAATTAAAAGTCTAAACTCTATATAAGGTAGGGGGAGACAGAGAAAACTTTGGACTTACATACATTTAATTTTATTTTACTTTTCTATCAAGTTCCGACGTTATAACTGTACTTTTGATATTTAAAGAGATTAAAAATATCAATGTGGGTTTGATATATTTAAAGAGTGTCTGTAACTTTTTGGACCTAATTTAGGAGTGTCCACATATACTAATTTAACCTAATTTAAAATAACTCATTAGAATTTTTTTTGGAAGAGGGGGTGTCCAACATATGGATATGTCCATGGTCATCTCAAACTGTTAATTAAAAACATTAGTCTGACTCCACATATTTTTACAATGGTTTAAAATAATTATACTGATCCATAAGTATTACTCCACAATTCTCAAGTATTGGAATATAAATAAACAATATGTAGTCTAACAACAATAGTCAGTCTCCCAACTATGACACGTGTACTGTGAGAACCCCGGATATGGCGTTGCTCCGTTATTGTCAGGTGACATCAAGTGATTAAGCGAGTGGCCAATACGACGTCGTCTGATAACATCATCTTATCATAGTCAACCGTTTTGCAGAGTTCTAACTTCTAAGAGTGTCGCATAACACGTTATGGACCCTAATGAACTCAACGGCTATTGATGTGGAGCCTTTCTAGCTGTTAGATGTTACGACAGTGTCGGGATGGAGGACTCTGGTCAATCTCCTATAGGCAGTCTTGATGTCCTAACACATGGCACCATTCTAGATTCCCATCACCTCGTAAAACGAAGAGTACTTGTCAATGGTGTTGATCATGGTGGCACAGACAGTGGCGAATCATTGGAAACCGACGAAACACAGTGATGAATGAGCGGAAGATATGCGCCAGTGAAAGGGGGCAGCGGAGAGAGATTGGAACGAGGGTGATGTTGTGGTTGCGGAGGTCGTTTAATTTTGTTTGAATTGGAGTGCGGGTTTGGAGATATTTTCAATTTTGAATTGTTTTTGAATTGACATTGAAAATAGGGAACAATTTATAAAGAGATTGGAAAAGGACATGAGACAATAGGGATGATAATTAACTATGGTTTATAATTAACTACAGTTACTTGGAGGTTGGAACTGTGAAGTATGATTTATGAATGGTAGTGATCTGTAGAGTGCATGTGGGGTTGCTGTTTATGCGGAGTTAGCAGTACGCGTTGGTGACGCTGGGCTTTCTATTTTGGGTCAGATAGTGGCATTTTTTACTAGAGGAGAATTGGCGCCTTCTTCTATAATAGAGTGGAGACATAATCCTACACATGACTTTATCTTATCCAGTCGATAATAATGCAGATAGTGAGGTGAATCTATCACTATTGCTCCATGACTTGCAGCAATTGATCAAAGCTAAAATTTACTGTGAAGACTTAGTTTTAAGTAATTCACATTTGTATGAGATTAGGGCTTTTGGGGGTATAAATTGTCATAAGCGTAATTGCCTTGCAATTAGTCTACGTTTCATCTAACCATCCGCATGAGCCGACTATGATAATATATACAGTCCATAATTGACATCAATTGCTTTTTGTCATGTCTTCTACCAATTTTGTCTCAAATTTAGAATTGTATTTTGTTGAGTCCAGTTTTACAGTTAAGAATATAAGTTTGTTTTCATCTAAATATCCTTAGTATTTGTTTGACTGAATTTATAGTAAATATTTTGCTTTTTTGGTCACAATTACCAGACTTATATGGGAATAACTTAGAATGATTCTAAAAATTCATAAATTATGCGCCCAAAGTTTATATACTCCTGAAAATTAGACTATACTCCCAAGAGAATAATACATTATGCTTCCATTTATCAAAGTTTCACTTTGACACAAATTTAAAACTCATCTTTTCAATCTTCGTCTTAATTAAGTCTCTAAATTTTATTCTTTTTACCCTATGGTGCCTTTTTCTTTAAAAATTTTGAAGAAATTGTAGACTAATTACATCTAATAAATTCTATGTATACTACCAAGAGTACAATCTAACAGACTATTTGGTGAGATAAAATGGAATGAAACTTAAGTCCTTATGTGCAAGTTTCACTCTTTTGTATCTGTTGAGCATTTTAAGGGGATGAAACTTAATACCAAGGGGTATCAACTATCAAGTTCCCCCCAATCTTAAGAAACTTGAATTATCTCATTTCCAAGGGGGTTCAAGAGTCCCCAACCATCTAGAATCATCATCATCATCATCATCATCATCATCATCATCATTATTATTATTATTAATTATTACCTTTATTATTAATGACTATTATTAATATTACTAATACTTATTATTAACATTACTGATACAATTATTAATAATATTAATAATACGTATTATTGTAATTATTATTTAAATTATTAATATTAATATTAATAATTATTATTAATTATTACTTAGTTATAATTATAATTATTAATTATCGTTAATAATATTAATCATTATTATTATGATTAATAACAATAATATTAATTATTACTACAAATAAAAATTAATAATTATAATTATAATTATTCTTATTAATATTATATTATTAGTTATTATTTTATTATTAATATTTATAATTAATAATAATTAATAATATTAATATTAATATCAATATTAATAATAATTATTATTAGTAATAATAATGTTTATTATTAATAATGTTTATTATTAATAATAATTATTATTATGATTACTGTTATTGTTATTATTAATTATTATTAATCATTATTATTTGTTTTTAAAATAAAACAGATTTGATTACATTCTATAATCTACAGCCGAACAATGAGGATTAGAACTTGATTTCATTCATTTATCTCAAAACACATGAGTTTAAGATCAAGTTTTATCCTTTATTTCTTAGGGATCATTTCTCAATTCTATTTCATTCCATCTTTTCTCACTAAATAGGGCTAGCAGTTGAGACAGCTGGGATTGCATTATACTTGCTAGCAGAGTTATGGATAGATCTTAGCTCCAAAGGGGGAGGGGAAAAAAGGGCTTATGGATAAATCCTTCATGGACGAGAAGGCCATCATACACGTGGCATGTAGTTACAGTGGATCCGAAATCACATGGGTCTGTCTTGTGGTCATATCACTGGGCCAAGGGCTGGGCCTGGGAACCTTCTCAACAAGTTTTTGAGGTCAGAAGAAACATGTCTGTATGGATTCATTGGGCCATGCTTCAAGTCTCCCTCATTAATGTGGATAAATAGTTTAGATAGAGAGATATACAATGGAGCAGGATGAGTGGCTCATGGGATGAGTTTTGAAGGTTATATACCTTTCAAGGATTCGCATAGAAAGACACAGGCTGAAAGGAATGCAATGAATTGAGGGTTTTACTCACATTCTTTATTCTTTATAGGTATAAAGACGTCGTATCCATAGTAATCTATATCGGGTGATGTTAATATTGCTGTACTCATATCGTAAACTTGGTAAAATTATTTTTCCTAAAGTAGAAAAAAAATCCCTCATTAGTTTATGATCAGTTTGATAAATAATTATTATATGAAAGCTGTTAATCAATGGCAGTTAAGGTTTTTTTGTGAATAGGAGAACGGAGATTTTTTAATCAATAATTATATCAAAGATCTCAGACTATAGACTCATGTCATCTTCCGCACTTTAATGCCCTTTATTTGCGCACTTTGGTTTCTTTTAAACAAATCTTTAGTGGTCGAATTCTTAAACATATATAAACTATGAAAGGTTTTTTGTGGGGTACATTTCACTACTATTTTTGGTTACCCATTTCACTACTATTATCATAGGCCTTAATCCATTCTCTTATCGTGGTGATGTTACAATCTTTGCAATCAATATTTTGGCTATAGGAACTGTTGACGAAGTGAGCCACCCACGAATTCCCCTTGCTACATATGAACATTTGTAGCAGAATGCAATGCTTAGATAAAGTGTGAATAGTTCAGCAGCAAGCCATCCAGCAATGATCTAAGCCCAAGCTAAGAAAATAAGAGGAAGCGCGTCCCACATCGCCATGACAGCAACGCAAGCGCTGAGTGTACACTCTATAAGTGGATTCCTAGAGGGTGACCAAACTATGATCCTTCAGGCAGTAAATGGGAGATGAGGAGTGGTCATGTCTTGCTTTTGCGAGACGGGTGTCCGCTCCAGCGCCTGGTTACGACAGTTGAGGCACCCCCGTTTGTACCGTCTGATCCCTATTCTTGAAGGAAATCAACACACCTAACCCCCCCCCCCCCAAGTGTTTTTTTTCTTGTTTGAAAAACAATTTGTAAATTAAGTTAAATGTTTTCTTATAGGAGATCACTAGAAGTAATGCATACAGCATACACTTGCAGACTTCAAAAAGTAGAAGCCCCAGTTGACAAATTGAACAGTTTGATATGCCATTTTTGTCTTTTCAAATATTTAACAGAAAGCATACAATAAATAAACACATTTTTCTCTGTATAAAAAGGCTTTAAAAGTTGGACTAGTGGAGACAATTAATGTTATAAAGTGAAGATAGAGCGAAAGGTGCCAGCCAAGTTCAAACTCACCTGCACTAGATGGACAAGATCCACTTTGAAGTGGTTGTCAAACAAGACACTACAATTTTAGATCGCTTTTAAATCCGCTTGAATTTGCATTTTTCTTTACGTTCTTATAATTATGCACTAAACCACCACGTTGTTTGAGTTCGACATATACATTGTCCAGTGAGACGCAGGAAAGCTCAACCTCTAGCTGACGACTGGGTAATAAAATGCCTTGAATCATTTGAGTACCTTTCAGAACTGTACTTAATTTAACTAGATCCTTGTTGCCCTTAAAAATGACACACTTAGGGGTGGACATGAAGTGAGCCAGCTCATTACGGCTTGTGACGTCACTTCTACATAAAACTTAAAGAGCATGACTTAAGAAAATAAAAAATAGGCCTATTTTCAGGCTCAGCGTATAAACAAGTTAAAGAATTCGGACTCAAAAAGCTTATGAATTTGGTCATATCTTCATATCTTGTAATTAGGGATGACAACGGACGGGTTGGGGACGGGGGTATATTCCCCGTCCCCGTCCCCGTCCCCGTCCACGCTTCCCGGCCCCCATCCCCCCCGTTCCCTGTTGCAGGGAAAAAATTCCTCCCCGTCCCCATCCCCATCCCCATCCTCAGCGGGAATTCAATGCCCGATGGGGTCCCAACGGGGATTTTTACTCGCAAATTTTTTTCCTTCCTATGTGAAAACTATACTACAAGTTAGATACTGGTTGAAAGGCCAAGTTGTCCAACTGACTTAACTGAATTAATTGTACAAAGTTCTTGGAAGTGCCATGCAACGTAAGTTTAACAAACTTCACTAAAGTTTATAATTTAACCCAAATTAAAGTTTAACAAGTCCATACAACATAACCAAACCAAAGTCTAAGAAGTCAAATACAACCCAATCAAAGCTAAGAAGAAAAATAGAGATTATATAACTAGAATTTTTTCAAGTAAATTTAGCTATTTAACCTTAATCTTATGTTCATAAATAAAGGATTTATATACAATTTTTAATTATAAATAGGGACGTGGATGAAATTTTTTTCTCCAATCGGGAATGGAAAGCGGGGATGGGGACCAAGATTTTTTCTTAGATGGGTAATTGGGGGCGAGGGCGGGATGGGGACGGGGTAAAATTTCGCGCTATCCCCATCCCCTTCCTCACTCGAGGATTGAATCTCGTCCCTGCCCCTATCTCCATCCCCCGTCCCCGTACCCATTAGGAACGGTGATTTTTTCCCAATGCAGATCGGGGCCCCAGCTGGGATGGGAATTCCACGCCCCACTGCCTTCCCTACATGTAATAATGATCTCAAATGCTAAATCATGTTGATCAATGCACCAAAAAACTTGTCTCATTACTGAAACATCTTTGTCCATTATGTACTCAAACATCAAATTACCACCATTATACTCTCTACTGATATTTTTTTGGGGAAAAGAGCGAAAATTATATTAATTTATAAAACTAAATACATACAATAATTCAGACTGAAAATAATACTCCGAAACTTCAGTCTAAACCACATCAGCCATACTCCCTTACAGCAAAAAGAGAGAGTAATGGCTGAAACCCAGTCAGCAATAAACTTGCTAGCTATCAACTTCATGACTGCAACCTAAAACTAGCATCAGTACTGACAGTACATGCCATTCGAGAAACCAAAAGGCGACCCATATGGACCTTCTATTCCCCATTTCTAGAAAGAGAAGTATCTTCTTGAAGCTTCGTTGTATAGTGAAAAGTCACTTTATCCAAATTGAATGCTGTGTGAAGTGAGCTCAGAGGTTCAGGATGGATAATTAAAACATCCATTTGTTCCCTGTAGATACTAGCCAGCACAGTGGTTATCAAGTTCATTGATCGTTGGGCATAGTTCAACCTAACGTCCCATTTCCTGTCAAGTAATTCCTGGATTTCATTAACCAGACTTTGAAGGTAAGAATGACAACTCAAAGGTCCAGCCTGTAGTTCAACGATGACCTCTCCATCTAGATCAACTTCAAGAGTCTCCACTTGGTAAGACCATGCCTGCAGCAAGGCCTCTTTGAGGGTAATTAAGATGATTTCAATCATGTAAGGGGAGACAATGGTTCGCTTAACTCCAAGGAACCATTTGAACTAAACATCTCTTATGACTGCTGCTCCTGTTGCCTGAGTTATGTCCTCCTTTTGGCAAGCATCCACATTAATCTTGAAGGTTGGTTTCGTCGGAGGCTTCCAATATATAATCCTTTGCTCTGAAATAAAAAGGTGGTCCTGCAATTTACGTGAGAAAAGCAAAATCACCAAGAGTACGTTGCTAGATTTGGTTAGTACTTTTCCATACCTTATAAGAAGCACAACGATTCCTATAGCGCCAAATATGCCACATAGTGACAACAAATTTGATAGTCCAATCTTTGCCAAAGCTATAATTCATGTTAAAACGCAGCCAGTTCTTCCATTCAAGAGTGAAGAACATCGGGTAATCATGAGCAGAAGAGGGAGGAAGGAAATGTGTCCATGTAGCACAAGCAAAAGGGCAATCTCTAAATAGATGTAAATGGTATTTCACTTCAAGTCCACAAGTAACACAAGAAGCATCAATAAAGGGAATATAATGAGCAAATTTGGCAGCTACTGGAAGAGAACTATGACTTAATCTCCATAGATGAAACTTCATTTTAGCAGGTACCTTAAGATTCCATATCTCCTTGGCGAAATGGAGGGTGGTGAAACTGGGTTAGTAGCTTTATAAGCATCAGCAATGGACCAATGTCATACGTTCATAACCCCTCACCCCTCTCCAAAATGAGGCTTCTGCTCGACTTGTAATGTCTACTGTTCTTAACAATTTTTTTTTAATTCCATTTGTTTATATGAATATATGAGCCAGCAGGAAAATTGGAAGTGAAGGCTAGCAAAGGACCACAAGCTTAAGCAAGTAACCTAAAATTTGAATACTTATGCTCAACTCATTTACACCTCTAAATATAGCAACGGTGGGTTTTAAGAACAATGTACTAAGGATCTATTTAGTATGTGTATATTGAACCTGCTACCTACTCTAACATGCTCAAACCTGCTAACTATTAGTCAAACCTATTCTAACGTGCTTTAATCTGCCCTAGTGTGCTCAAACCTACTAACTACTAATCAAATCTACTCTAAACGACTCACACGTATGCTTCCAAATTGTTTTAATTTGCTAACTGTTAGTCAAATATGATCCGACGTGCTCAAACATACTTAAATCTACTTTCTGCTAGTCAAATTTACTCAAACTTGTTCTAATATGCTCCATTCAATTCTAATATGTTCATGACAAACAAACCCTAAATTGTTGTTCTTCAACACGTAAATGAAATCTTGCATGATGTGCATGATCTTCGTGAATCAAGAAGATAGTCACCAAATTCGGTTCAATAAAACACACCTAGCACCAAAAGCCATTCTTCGTGTATGGCGGTGAACTACTCCCATCTGATTTTTCAGCAAGAGAAATAAATAAAAGAAGCCCAACTTTCTCACACCATCAAACAGAAATTCATATTTTCATGCTCATTTCCTCAGGCTAGCTAAGGGTACAAAAACCTAGGAACTCTAGCCTCACAACTATCCTCGAAAGACCTCAAACTGCCATGGACTATATTCACCATCATATACCCTATCGACAATCAGACGTAAGTCCAACATATGCAACTCCCAAATGTATAAAGGATCTACATCTACCTAGTATATACAATGCCAAAACTCGCAGTGTGCGCTGTTATTTACATTAAAATCATAAGAATAAAGGGGACTTGTTGAATCTCTTATACTGTCCTTCCTCAGAATGGAGCTTCGAGGCCACCACTCCTCATATCAAATTCATCACCCTCGAGCAGCTCAGGGCGACGTGTTTTCATTGATTCCTTATACGGAGAACTCTCCATGCTCCTGCTCCACCTCCAAGACTTGGACATCTTCTGACCATTTTTGGCAAACTCCTGACTTTTGCTTATCCCGGGAATCAATTTTCTCATGCTTATTCTCTCTAACAATATTCGCTCCTCCTCCGAGAGCTCCACCGTTAGGGACTTGCTGCTGTCATAAGGAGACGGAAATTTCTTCATTGCTGAGTGGAGTAACAGGATCTTTTTGCTGGGGGATTGGAGGGGCAAGGTTCTAAGCCCATAGTCTTGACGTTTCACACCACTAATCAGCCTATGAAGCAGTGTCACAAGCTTGAGGATGCAAGAGTCCATTTTCTCCTTGTCGGCATGATAGAGGGTCTGAAGGCGGATCAAGTTACCATGCCCTGCTGTGTTCTTGTTGAAATCAATGCTGTTCAATAGCAATAACGATAATCAAATGTCTCATTTTGAATTTAGGATACTTCAAATAAGGTTCATACAAGAAGCATCTCCATTTTGAATGATGAGAGTGGTAGAGCCACCAACATACCTGGCATTTGCCCACTCTCCAACCCAACCAAAACCCTGGTGTCCTCTGCTCGAAAACATAGGAGACAAAAGTAGAAGTGAGTAAGCCATAAATTCATTAGAGGAAATCTAATGTGGAAGAATTTTGTTCATCGAAGAAAGTTTAAATATGTACCAGACCAATAGAGAAAGGACACATTTGAAGCAACTGTGACTTACTTGAGAGTATTCGCTGCCATTGGAGAAAGCCATTCAAGAATTCTTTCCATTTCAGCTTTAATTTGAGGGACATCGGTCTGCAAGGATCAATAAAATTTATACAAAGGAGTATGTTAGCATTGACATTGCCACACAGCAGAATGAATAGAGCAGAATAACATAAAAGACAGATGAATGCCTAATTAAGAAAAGCATCATTCAAAAAAAGGGTAGTAGAAGCTGGCCTAAGCCTCAGAAGGAAAACCAAAATTTCTTGGGAAGGAAAAAAGAAGCAAATCAAAGGAAATAAATGACGCTCCGTGCAGAGTTGGGTTGGGTATAGGGCCTTCGGGCGTTTTTCTGGCCCCGGGGGGGGGGTTTAACGCAATTCAAAACATAATAGACCCTACATGCTTGACAAGAACATCCTAAAAAAGCATATGGTGAAAGTACCTCATTTTTTGGATTGAGTTTCCGCAAACTAGAACGTAGAGCAGTCTTCACACTCATGGGCAACCCATGATACAATGTATCCCGTATATTAGGGGGAAGAGAGGTTGGCCTGGATGCCTGAGAACACACAATTCTAGTTCAGAAATCAAAGCGACTAATCATCATGTCTTCATCAAACAAATACATAAAGGTGATGAATTGGGGAGGGGGTTGCGTGAGAGAGACAGAGAGAGAGAGAGAGAGAGAGAGAGAGAGAGAGAGAGAGGGCTCACAATGTTGTCTATCTGATTAATAATATTTGCATAATGTAAAGCTAGGCCAGCACTACCTAGTCTCTGAGTACTTGTGTCCACATTTTCACTAGCTTTTACTCCACCTGCCAAATGCCATTTATAGTAATTGTCAGAATTCTTGGATCAGCTGCTGGATTGAACCACAACAGTCAGAGCTTTTCTTATTGTTCCAACGACCAAAACTACATGTCTCCTTTCTAAGGTTCTGTTCTTTTAGTAGGTAAATTGTGAGTGTGGAATGGAAAGAAGTGGAACGGAGTGGGAAGGAATGAAATGGAGCAAAAAGGAGTAGATATTTCTTGTAGGAGTGGGAAAGGAGCGAGAGAAATATGAAATCATTGGCATCAATGCATGGGAAGGACCGATGGGGGGAGGAAATGGGAGGGAGTGGGCAAGAGGGAGAAGGAATGAAAGAGCTGTGAATGAGTGGAAGGGAATGAAATAGGTGAACTTACGAGATATCGTTGAACGAGTGCAATTTTCAAGAATTTAATCACTTTTCTAATCAAAAGCAAGTTAACAAATGTGAGAGTTCCAAATAGAAGCAAGACAACCATAGAGAGCCTCAATGAGAATGAGAAATCAAAGCCACAGTTTTCTTCAGTAATGCATGATCAGCGATTCGGCTCATTCCTATGGTTGCCAATGAAACATATTGGACTCTAGTAAAAAGTTTCTGTTGCCCACATACTTCCCTGAATTATGGAGTATAGTCTAGGACATGTAACTTCATACCATTTTATTAAGAGATGAGAAGATGATTACATAATAATAACGCAATACCCCATGGGTGATTAGAGATGAAAATGTGCATGAAATGTAAACAGGAACATGAGCTTATACCTGCTCCAAATACTTCAAGAATCTCTTGGTGTATGAAGCAAACAATATCAACAAGCTTCTCAACAACCTTCAATTTCAAAAGAAATTTAAGAAAATCAAAGAAAAACGAAATGTGTGAAATTTGTGCACTGTCAACAATCAACAGCAGAACCGCAACATAATATACGCAATGGCGTACAGAACCAGAACAGGAACAGAAGCTCTACTATGTTGATAGGCACGCAGGCTACTCCAACATTGCATTTTGCTTAAAGTACCAATGCTTGACTATGCATTACTATTAGCATTACATCAGATGTGTGAAGGTAAAGCAATGTGCTATACACTACAAAGAGTGAGTTCACTCTGGCTATAAAGTCAACAGAACATATGCTGGCCACAGCGCCAGTAAAAAAAATACTGACATGAGAAGATCGATTTATATGCAACCTTACGCTATACTATAAGGAGGCAGTTTCAAAGAGAGAACACCTCCCCCCCCAGCAGCCAAAAAGAAAACTGAAACAAAACTAGCAGGTTTTAATTGATACAGAACTCCAAAGGCAATTCACCAAATGGATCAAAATTACCTCAACAGGGAAAATGAAAATAATTAGAATTTAAAGAAGCATAACTAGCAGTACTTTCTACCAGAAAAAATGGCAATTCAGATGGAAATGATTAAAAATTGCAGTTCATCAAGGTTCAAATGTGACTATATTTAAAGAACAAAGGTAGATATTCTAGAGTACCTCCTCCAACTTTCTTGACCATAGGGATTTCCTTTTCAATGCCATTACAATTTTCTTTTGCTGCCTTAGCTCATCATGTAAAATCATGAGATGCTCTCCTACAATTTACCAGAAGATAAACCATTGTGAATTCATGTACAAGACGGGAGAATAACCAATTAAGCACAAGAAAATTAAGCATCCCAGGACTGACAAAGAAACAATGTTGCACAATCATTCATAAGTTATGATAACACCGACCTTTGCGAGGTAGATTTAAGGACTTCATTTCATCGACCTTCTGCCGGTAGTCCTGTTCGAATCTGTCGAAAGCATTCAACTCGTGATACAATTCCTACAGAAAGGGAAAGCTATCTTTAGAACAAATGGATCACAACCAATGACCATACATGACAATTACGTAGAACACACTGCAAGATTATTCATATGTAGTAGCTTTGAGACAGCAGCCTCCAAGCAGTCAAATGTGCATCATACATTAGTTACCTAAGGGCCGGAAGCCCCCAACCCCCTAGTTCTACAGCTCTGAAATCTGAACTCAGTTGCTTCTTCCAATAGTTGATGCTTAACAAAAGAAAAAGCAAGAGAAGAAGAATATAAGTCCCGAACTCACCGAAGTATGCTGAGCTAAAGATATCAGTTCGTCCATTTTCGCCTGTGCCTGTTCCCGTTGTTGCCTGCATGCTGCATTTTCTGAATTCAGTCTGCAATAGTACGACCATTCCAGCAAGCACACACATTGAGTTAGAAGTGACCACCCTAGCTGCACTCTACAATTCAAAATAAAACATCTACCTTACTTTGCAAAAAACCGATCCAAGTTATGCCATTGTGGGTCTTTACAAAGATTTCCAAATCTAACTACTTCCTTGCAGAAGATATATAGTTCTTCCCTACAAACCAACAGAATGAAATCAGATATTCCATCATAGCAAACAAAAAAGTTATGTCCTCATATCCCAGCAAAGACTCTACAGCACCTCTTGTCCGAAGCCGCTAAGCTGAGCAGCACCTTCATATTTGTAGAAACCAAATGCTGAACTCCTTCTGATGGGATAATCTCCTCCTTTATGAACTTAACATTTTCCTCAGAGAGAGAATTCATCACATTTGCTCCTCGGGTAATTGTGTTTGCAACTTCAAATGCCAAGATCAAAATTTTGTTGCCCTTGGCTACCTTGCCCGTCAAAAATCCACTAGAATTCAAATTTGCCATCCCGCTTCCTAGTGCATCCAGCACATCCACAGCTTTTTCCAGCCCAGCAAAACTGGCTCTCCCAAGAAAAGACCCTTTTTGTGGGATCTACAAATAAAGAAGTCAATGGACAAAAATGATGTTACACCCTTGAAATTATAAGCAAAAAGGAGGAGTACAGGCTGATAATATGTACCACTTTTACCCAAAAGAAAGCCATTCACTGTACTCGATTTCATTTTATTGCTCAACAAACATGAAAAACCGCTACCGAATTGACTTACTCCAAATCCCCCTTCCCCCCAAACCAAAACCCAAAAAAAATTTTTTTTGGAAGAACAGCTGCTTAATGGCATCCAAAACATGTCAAATTTCTTTTGGAATGAATTTTTCAGTTTGTCTCCTTCAACATTATGCACGAAAAGAAGTTCTTAGTTTCTACTTTCCAGCAAATGTGAAGGCAACTTTTTCGAAGGAAAAGCGTTGGAATAAAAGACTATAACTCTTCCTTCTAACCCAAAAAAAAAAACAAACAAAAACTTCTTCCCTTTCGCTCTTTTCCTGCAATTTTCCCGTTAAACCACATAATTTGACATTGAGCAGAATTCAACAATTTTGCTCGCATCTCCATTTTTCCACTAAAAAGGTCCAAAAAGAATTGATATAATCAATCAGTGAAATTATCGTCAGAAATGTGCAGGAAGACAGCAAAAGAAAGTACCTTATCATCACCGGAGAGACGAGGAGAGGAAGAATTGAAATCCCCAGAAAACGAAAACCGCGATCCAGCAGATTCAGACCTAGCCGAAGACGGAGATTGAGGATCGGAGGGCTTCAAATTATTCTTCCTCAACCTACCAAAGCTTCTGGCACTCTTCAACTTTGTCTTGGGCTTCAACTCCATTTTCTGGTTCTCAGAATACTCCTCTGAGCTGATTCTACCTCCCATAGCTCCCGCCGAACACGCCGCTCCCATTCTGCAATTCGATCTCCAAAGAGAGAGAAATTGGGGGCACAGAGATGAGGAGAATGAAGAAGAAGAAGAAGAAGAAGAAGAAGGTAGATAGGGTTTGAATAGAAGACGCGTTGAGTTGAATGAGGAAGAGCGAGAGAAGCAGGGGGGGAATTGAGAGAGAGAAGTGGTCAGTCTGACTTGTGGAAAGGGGTGTCTGGGTTAAACTTCGACGAAAACAAGGGCGTTTATATACCGGGAGGTTTAATAAAATGCATTAAAAAAAAAAGGGTTTTGTAGGCGCCGTTGGTAATGTTGTGTTCCGGTTAGTTTGGTGTATTGAGCGATGAGGGGTGTCAGGGTGATGATAATGTGGACCGGGTCAGAAGGGGGAGGGAGAGGGAGAGAGAGAGAGGGATAAAAAGGGAAATTTGCTTGAATGTTACTTCACTTCACCGGCCTCACGGCACGCACCCGTCACCACTCTCTTGTTGCCCATTTTTCCCTCCTCTGACTCTGACGTTGATTGTCAGACAAACATTTAGGGCCCCCACCTTTTCCTTTTTGGCCCCTCACCTGATTGGGGATCTGTTTTTTTTCTTTGGGGGGCAGAGAGAGAGCAGATATATATGAAATAAAACGGAGTAATATTTTTTTACAGGAATGTGAATGAATGAGTAAGAGCGAGAATAAATGGGAAGTAATCAAACAGAGTATGATTAATATAAAATCAGTGACATCAAGGTATGTGCAAAAATAGGAGAGAATGTAAAACATGAAAAAAAAGCGGGAAGAAGTTAGAATGAGTGGAATAAGAATGGAAGTCAAAATTTACCTACGAAAAGAATATGCTCTATGGGTCTGTTTTATTTTGCGTTTTAGATAGATAGATAGATGTAAGGAGATATAATGAGATATAAGGAGTTGTAAGAAGTTGTAAGGAGTTGGAAGGAGATGGAAGGAGATGTAAGGAGATGTAATGAACTGTAAAGAGTTGTAAGAATTGATGGAAGAAGTTGTTAAATTGTTAAAGAGTTGTATAGTATAATTTATTTACAATGAACGTTTTAGATGAAAAATAATAATATTAAAATAATATACTTATTAAAAATAAACAATTAATTAAGTTAATTACACAACAATAAAATATATTATCACCTACTACTACATTGTAAATTTGCAAGGATTTTGTAGGAGTTATCCTTTAGTTGCTTGGAAGTCTCCTGGGTTGTCTCGAATTCAGTGAGAAATTATCTTTTGGCTTGGGAGGGTGCCTTTGGTAGGAAAGTTAAAGAGAGAAACGTCTTATTGATCCCAAATACGATTTTTTGGGCTATTTGACGAGAGAGAAACAAAAGAGTCTTTGAATGATAGGAGACGCTCCTTCGATGAATTAAAGATATTCTTATTAAGACTTTTTTTTTCTGGGATAGTGGGAACTTTTGTGATTCTTCTTTTGATGTAATTGATTTTATGGATAGGTTCCATCTAGGTGTACATATCATTTTGTAGGATGCCTGCTTACATCCATCCCTTTGTACATTTTACAGTTTAATATATTTTACTCTTTTTCCTTATCAAAAAAAAATAAAATATATTAATCCTCATCAATTTGGTGAATAAAATTTCGTCCAAGATTTTTTATATGTGCATTAGTTTGATCGAATAAGCAAAGTATAACCCAAAAAAAAAATAAATTTTTTTGACAAAATTGAATACAACTTTTCAAATAAATTCCTATTTTAAGTAAATAATTTCAAATATAAATAAATGTATGGCCATCTATAATAATATATATTTTATGTCGAAACTCAAATATAATTTACGTCATTATATTATGTTTTTATATTTATGTAGATGTTGTGTTCATAAGATATTTATAAATTTTGTATATTGGTAGTATCATTAAAAAAATATGCATATTTCTGTAACTAAAATAAATGAATGTTATAGAAAATCTATGAGATGTATGAAGATGTAAGGAGATGTAAGAAGATGTAAGAAGATGTAGGAAATGTAAGCTCTTAGATAAATTCTAAAAAACGTGAAATAGAACAGGGCCTATGTCTAGACAAGAAGGACCCTATGTCATTGTCTTTTCCCCCTTATCCTGTCTGTTAATTTTAGTTTGCTTCTGAGCTGTTTTTTTGACCAGTAGATTTTATTTTTGGTATTTGAACATCTATTTCATCATAATTAAGTTGCCGTTAATGTTAGAACTCTCTCCCCACAGATTCTCTAGACTCACAATACTCAAAATTGAAATCTTGGTTGAGAAAAACAAGTGTCAAACTATTTAAACCTATCTGTATTAATTTTTTTTCACTGAGTTTTATACATAAATCTTTTTCTCCCTTTAATTGGTTACTCAAATTAGTATGTGTACATTTACATATTTATTATACATAATAGATTAATGTTGAATAGAAATGATATATTCACCTACTGCTCTACTATGCTCCTATGGTGAGACCAAAAAGTATTTCAATAGTTACTCTACAAATTGGCTAAAACTTATACAAATAGATTACGGGAACATATCCATACCAAGAATGAGAGAAGGGGAAGGGGTGGAATATGACTTTGACAAAGTGAAGACAAATTCTGTTAGGTTGGTAATAAAATCACCCTAACATTCCTAACAAAATTTATGAAAGTTCCTGAAATTAGAAAACACGCTTTTTAAAATATTGTTGACTAATGTTTTTTACAAAATAAAGGGGGAAAAAAAAGATAATAAGTTGGACATTTGTTTGAGACTGATTTACATAAACTTATTGTAAGACATACTTAACACGTCAAAGCACAAAAAAATTAAACATTGAATAGCGTAAACTTAGATTCTTGTTGTATAGGTTGTTTTATGATAAATTATTATGAAACTGTCTCATGCAAAAAAATTCTAATAAGAAATTATGGTGGCAAAAATGATACATTCTCTTAAAATTTCGATACTTATTGTTATGCCCAAAACTTTAATAAAGTATGGGATCTTAGTCAAATTTCAAAAACTTTTATTCACGTGAAAAATATTCATAAAATTTTTATAGAAGAGTAATAGTTTTAGTTAGATTTCTTTTTTTGATTTTTTGAATAATAATTCAAACTATAGGGGTAGTGGGTGGAAATTAATAATACGACCTTAAGAATTAATCATCAATCTGAACTTTTAGAATATTTGTTTTCAATAGTATGTAGCTATTTAGAATGTATTTTTCAGGCAACTCTCAATGATATATCCTCTAAAATATTATACATATATGAAATTCAATGCGTCTAAATTTATTTTGAAGTTTATTTTGTCTGAAAAATGACCTCCACATTTCTAAAAACAATTACACTCAAAATTCGAACTGTTTGGAGTTATTTCTTAAACTTGAAATATT
This sequence comes from Carnegiea gigantea, assembly GCA_029747015.1. Classification (NCBI taxonomy): domain Eukaryota; kingdom Viridiplantae; phylum Streptophyta; class Magnoliopsida; order Caryophyllales; family Cactaceae; genus Carnegiea; species Carnegiea gigantea. The sequence continues at coordinate 782,506 of JAKOGI010000207.1, forward strand.
GATTTTCATTGTTCCTAAAGTTAATATTATTATATTTTAAAAATCCTTTGTAATTTGATTATAATTTATCTTTGAATATCCGAGTGTTCAAAATTTTTTTATATAAAAAAAGTCTTCTATAATAATATTTTCACATGGTGCTAGTGAGCAATGAGACGTGCCGCCACGCCTCCCTTTTTCAATAGTATTCTAGAGAAAAACCTGCACCAACGAACCAAAGTAAATTCAAGGGCAAGGTGGTAATTTGAGAAGTTGGACAACGAAGACAAAAATAGGCGGCATGTCAGGGAGCCATTGACTTTGTGTAGGTTTTGAGTTGAAATGTCAAAAAAATAATTCATTGACCTGTACAAGTCTCAGGAATCTTACGTCATTGCCGTGCTTATGTTAAATTGGAAGCGTGTCAATGGTTATTGGATAGTACTCAACACATCCACGTTAATCTTCCACGCGACCGGATTCTCCCAAGATTGTATTGTAGCATTTTCGAAACAACAAAAGTATGTGCATTTGTTCGCTTCTCCATTCGCTTAACGTGGATTTATATTTAATTTGACTCCTTTATTTTTGACTTATTTATCTAAATTTTGAGAATTTATAGATATAGATATAGATAGACCCCATTTGTATCATTTATATTAAGTCTTTTGCCCTAGTTTTAGGATACACAGTGAAGTATTGTTCTCTTTAAATGTCGAAACCAGTAAAAATAGGTGATTTTAATGTTTTAAAAAAAAGTAAACACTTGTATATCTAGGGCAGCCTTCTTAAGTGTCTGTTCTTTTTATTGGTAAATTGTGGGTATGGTATGAGAAGAAATGAAATGAAGTGGGAATGAGTTGAATGAAATGGGAATAAATAGTTTTTTTTTCTTTTTCTTGGAGGAGTGGAGGGAGTGGAATCGAGTGATAATGAATAAAACAGAGTCCGAGAAAAATAAGTTTATTGATATCAAAGTGCCGAAATAAGTGGAAGGGGTTGGAAAAGACTGAGAATAAGTAGTATTTATATTTAAGAAGTGGGAATGGGTTGAAAGTAGCGGGAAAGAGTGGGAGGAAGTGAAATGGTAGTAGGAGCTAATATTTCCCGTGAAAAGAACAGACCGTGAAAAGAACAGACTCTGATTAGTCATGAGATTATGGTATGCTCTCATAGTCTCTATCACTTGAATTTCGTACTATTCAATCTTACATCATTGTCGTGCCTCATATCATGTGTTATGGTTCTCTAGTTTAACTCTTGATTGCAAAACCCAAAAAAAGGGCATGTTTTTTTGTGGGTAAATGGATTACTCCTATGCCCTCCATTCCCTTTCACTCATCCTCATTTCTTACCATTCCTTCTCACTTCTTCAAGAAAAATTTTATTCATTCCATTTATTGTCGTTCCACACCCTCTCTTTAGTTTTCATCATTTTCACTATCTCTATTTTACATAATCTCATTCCTTCTCCATCCTTTCCATTATATACTTGTTCATTTCTCACAACAAGAACATGCCTGATTTGAAATTCTAATTTCTCTACGTCTCTTCGTATATCATTGTTAATGCCAAAAAAAAAAAGTCATCTTTTTATATCAATTCTCACCGAATTATGCATGAAAGTAATACTATTTTTTAGGATTTTTATGTATTTTGTTGACTTTTGTGATCAACAATTTGAACTAAGCATATAGGCAAAGTTGTTGCAAAAACTATGAAAATCCGACAAGTGGAGTATCGGAACTTAGAGCCATGCATTATCATAAACTCTCATGCACCATCCGTTGCTCCCTCGGACACGTAACCGTACACTTTTCTCAAGCCCTTCATGCACTCAAGCCGTGACCATTCGGACATGTATGCATTGACATGTATGAACCCTTTGCACCTAGGGACGTTTATAACAGGCTGCCTTGGATGTACCATGTCGCTATCCATACTCCTGTTGCACGCTACAATGGATGTTGGCCTGTGCCATGAGCCCATGACACAACCCAGCTGTGCCAAGAGACAAAGGGCTAATCTCCCTTGACATTGTTCAGGTCATGTCACTGCGTACGGACCATGTGGCTTATTGGATGTTGCATGTTGCTTCTTGGATGAACTTTCCTAAGCTAACAAGGGTTGTGTCGAGCCGAGTTTCTCAAGTCTATTTAAGATTATTTCTGGCATTTTTAGGAGGGGACTTTTAGGTGTTTTTTTAATGTTTAATTTCGGATACCCTTTCAAAAATCCTACTTTGTAGGAAATGAATTAGGCGGATTAGCATTAACTTAAGTTGATTTTGGTTCAAGTTTGTATATTTGGCTTAGAGATGAGTGATTCTAGTTGTGATTAGCCTTTGTAATGGTAATTGATATTTGGGCCTAACCATACCTAATTTATGCTTGTATTTTGGATCTCTCTCCAATGCTTGCCAATTGTTCATTGAAATATTTGAAATAGTGTTCATCCACCTTTTTTTAAGCAATTAGGTTGTGGGGAAAAATGAATCCATTTTGGTAATACAAGTATTGAGAATAGTTGAGATTTTCGCATGAAATTAGTTCAAGTCGTATCTAGGTGCGGGGTTGCTATTCTTGTGATCTATTTGGGTTGAGCTAATGAAAATAAGTGACTAGACCAATTAGACCAACACATCACCTTTAAAGAGATCCTAGATGAGTTTTGATGGTGCAATCAACTGTTAATAAGTAAGTGTTAGTATAGATTTCGGTAGGTTATGGTTAGACTCAATTACTTGACGCATTAGGTGGTAAAATCTCAAGTGAAACTTTTTTTTTAATTACTTTCCTTAGCTTAGTTTTTCATAATTCAAACATATCTTGATTGCCTAACTTAAAACACTCGGGTAGCTATAGTACTTGTATGCACAACTCCTTGTGAATGATTTTTATTTTCCAACTATGTACACAAAGTTGTACACCTACGAGTTACAAATGTAAACTTGATTATATTACAAATGTAAACTTCATTATAATCATCAACTCATGAAAAAAATACAAATTACGAGGGCGAGAATATTTAGCTTTAAAAATGTTAGGTCGTAGTCCTAAACTTTTGGTTATCTCTTGTTAACATAGTAAATTACAAATATAATTTTCGTTTCTTTTTTCCTTTTCTTTTATTCCCAAAATATTATAAGGAAATTGAATGGGGAAAAACTTGAATCAAGTAATTATTTGGAGAAAATCTGGTGACAGAATGCTTGATTTATACAAGGAAGACCAATGTTCAATTCTCTATAGATTTCGCACGTGTAAATTCATATCAACATATTGTACAAAATATCAACATATTAGTACACCATTAGACCCTTGTCATGCTTAGCCTCTATCTTCTTCAATTTATTTTTTAAGAAACTTCAACAAGATTAAGTCCATAATTCAACAAAAGCGAGCAGGGTTAATTCAATTCAATTGTGTTCTACTTTTTCGATAGAAATAAAAAATATGACCTTTAAATTGGTAATTCTTATTAGGGACAATCTACATTAGAGCTGGGTAACAAGTCAGGTTTGTATTCTTGTCGAACTTAAATGGGTTGAGAATTCCTCGATCTGAACCTAATCCATTTATTGAACAGGTTCAAACCTTTATTTGTACTCATTTAATTTTTAAATGTGTTGATTTGCTTAACCTGATTAACAGGCCGAGTTCAGTCGCCTAATTTGACTAATTATCTATTTACATATTTAATATTTTCAACTAATACATAATTACATAACGTTAAAAATTAAGTTTACATATCACAATAAACAACTCTCTAAAACTCCCCTGATTCATCATTATTCACATTTTTTAATTTTTGTATTCTTAGTTATCTAATAAAAAGTAAACGAATAAATAACAAATAGAAAAAATGAGTTGACCTTTTTGACTCATTTAATTAACGGGTTAAATTGAGACTTTTTATGTCAGGAATTCCGACCTGAGCAAAACCCTTTTAATTAAACATGTTGAATATTTCAACCCTTTTAATTAAATCAGTTGAAATTTATAATCAAAACCACTTAACTTCTTGTTAGTTTGGGACCGATAATTGTGTCGGATCAGCTTTTTCTATCTCTAATCTACATTAACTAAAATCAAACTTTCAATTTTTTTTAAAAAATCTTGGATTTAAAGTTCCTATACAAAATGTTAAACTTTTAGGCAGTTTCAAATTAACATTCAACTTGGGTAAGTGTACATAAACAAAATGGAAGAACTTGAGAAAGAATAACTCACAAAACATAGTGCATTAATGCATTACTAAGGGTGTGTTTGATAGGGGGGAAAATCATTTTTCCAAAAAATCATTTTCCATGAAAAATATTTTTTCAAGAAAAATGAGTTTCCACTTACATTTTCAATTGTTTGGTAGAATGGAAAATAATTTTCTTTTGTACTTCATTTTTTGTTATTTGATAGAATAAATTCCCCTGCCCTCACTTCATTTCTTTTTACCATCAACCCCCTCTCCTGCTCACTGCTCTGACCCGACTCAACCAACGAATTCTGTTTCTCATACCCGGTAATAAACTCAGAAAAAGAGAGAGTCAACATTAATGAATCTCAATTTTTTCACTATTCTCAAGGATTACCGAGTTGACTTTGAGTGATATTAAATCCAGATTAAAGAAAATGGCGAACGGGAAGACAATGGGTGTCTCAAATTGCGAAGTTCTTCAAAATGGCAACAATAACAAGCTCAGAGAACTCAAGAAATAATTACAAAGATTGACGATGGAAATCATCGATGAAGATGATGAACATGAAGAAGAGGGGAAGAATGAGAGACAGAATGAGAGTGAAAATGGAGTGATTCTGGGTACAACTAAAAGAAAATAGAACGAGAGATAAAATTGGGCAATCAAAATCGGGCTTGGAAAATCATTTTTCCTACTTTTTCAAGGGAAAATAATTTCCTTCAAATGGGGTAAAATGATTTTTCCCTGAAAATAATTTTTCCCTCCTTATTTTACCAAATGACGTAAAATGAAAAAATTATTTTTTTCCCTATCAAACACACCCTAAAAAGAAAAGGCAAGAATCAGAATAGAAATGGGCTACAAAAATAGGAAATGGCCGACTTGAAAGAGTTTCCTAGGCTTCAAGGACATTTCCTACGGCCTGGATGGATGATTGCTCATTTGCTGTTACTGTAGATATTGGCGGCAGTTGAAATTGTAACTGGACTGAGCCTACTGTAGAAATGGCTGCAACAGCCAACGTGTTGCACGTTCTTCGCTGGCAGTGTTAAACCTCCAAAAAGTAGTATTTGACTTTTAAAACTAATATATTTGCACTATTATATTTGTCAAAATCACAGGACTATGAGAATTAGATTATGTTCATTCAAAATGATACGCCTCCTTGATCTGTATCCACTTTGAATCTTTAAAAAAAAAGGATATTAGCTTGATTTAATACGTACTTGTCCTGTTTGAATTATTCAAACTTGCTGCATCTTACAGACTTTAAATTTTTAAGAAAAATTCTTTATCGTACCAAGTTACGAACTAGATAGTACGAAGAATACTTAGGTCCCATAACAATCAGCCACTTAGAAACAATTCTTCTTATAGGGATACACATATAGGACCTATTCTTTTCATTGGTATAATTTAATTTACCAATTTCAACTCACTTCAAGTCACTTTACGAACTTCAATAAACAAATGTCAACTTCAACCAATTTCAACCCACTGTTTTGATCAATTTATGCCATTATATAAAAATATACCAACTTCAACCCAAATAAACGAAAAAGTATTCACTTCAACCAACTTTACCTATTTCTAAACTCCTATTTCCCAACAAAAAGAATCCGATCAGTAGAAGTAAAATATCATAACAATTAGCCCTCCTTATAAAGATACACATGACTTCAAACCGGGCCTTGATTCTTTGAAAATTAGGCCCACCTCCGTATCCATACAAAACTCATTGGATAAGCTTGCACAAGGGTCCAATAAATTAGATAACTTACTTCTTTCTTTTTTAAAGAAAAAAAAGAGGAAAAACCTGACTCAAACGTTAATAGGTCAGCATTCATCAAAGCTAACTCAATCATGGGCCTCCTAGTTTGCGTTGATGAGTTCTAATATGGGTCGTAAACTTCAGTGACCACAATTTCATAGTAGCTAATCATGTTTATCACCTCCTTGATAATCCAATTTCTATCATCTCAATATCATTACAAATCCTGACTAGGTATTTAATAATCGAAGAAGGCAGCGTAGTAAAATCATCCTTATCTTTGTAAGGATTGCATCAAATATCATTTGAATTATTCCTGTATTTAGCTTTATTGTCTCTGTCTCTTTCAAAATCTCACACGCTCGTATTACCAATGAAGCAGAAACCTGCAAACGCAATAAACAAAATAAAATCTATGGGCAGGGCACTCAGAATGAAAAGGACTTTCATTAGAAAAATCAATCAATTTCAATGACCGATTCCTCGATCTCATCCAACGAGTCAACAATTCCTCATCGTGCCGACGATAATCAGATTTTTACAAACAACATTCTTTTAGGCAAAAAAAAAAAACAATAGAAGGAATGGATCGTGGATGAGCATTCAGTATGAGTAGGAGGTATTGTATTCCATTCACGAAATTGTCGGTTAATATAAGAATAATCATCATCATGCTCATCGACAGCCAATAGAATCGGATAAAAATAAGAAAAGATTTGAGAACAAAATCAGAAAAATTGAGGGGAAAACAAAAATAAAGATGGAGAAGAAATCATCAGAGTTGGATTGTTAAACATCAACGTAGACACTAGAGAGTGCCTCAGACGACCGTCGTGAGAATTTCAATCCAAGTTCATCACTTGAGATCTTCTCCTTCAGTAATTACATTAGATTGATGGGTGAGACTCAGACAGAAAGAGAGGGAGAGAGAAAGGGCGAGGGCGAGGGAGCGCAGTCCGCCAGGATCGAAGAATGCAGATAGGGTCCGTTTATATCGAATCGAAGAAAGCAGAACTAGGGTTAGCTGCCGTAATTGGGGGGCCTTTGGAAGGGCATCTCATAGTTGTACCTTAAGCCCATTTCCATTTGGATTGGGCTGTTGCTGTCTAGTAAGCCTATAGTCACGCACCGTGGCCATGCAAGATGGCGAATACTTATTGTTTGGGTTATGCTCAATAATAGGAGCAAGGAAACAGAGAGAGAATAAATTATTAATTGACAGTTACATTATTTGACAAGAGATTTTATTTTTTTCATCAACTAATATAAGCCCGTACAAAAGCATAGAGTATGTTTAAATGGACAATTGATAGTTATGTTATTAAAAAATAAATGGATAGTTAGTGTATAAATAATTAATACTATAAGTCAGTAAAAAGAAGGGAAAAACCCAACAAAAAAAATTAAATATACAACAATTTCGTGCATAAACAATATGATTAACAATTGAAAACTATATCATTGTGAAATAAGTCTATATAAGTATGATTGACACATTAGGTAGTGAACACGGTATAATGTACGTTAAATTGGATAATGATAAGTTAAGTTATGACGCCAGTGATGAAGAATCCATTTAATCTGACCCGTCAATTGCTAGAACTAGTGTGAGAATTGTAGAGAGGTAAATTCTGAATATTTAGTAGTTTTGTATGCTTCCCAATTTAATTTGTTAATTTATATGCTTGTAATTTGTTAATTTCTTAATTTGAGTGGCAGTATAAGGGTTCATTATATATATATATATATATATATATGTATATATACTATATATATATATATATATATATATATATATATATATATATATATATATATATATATATATATATATATATATATATATATATATATAAACATGTCAGTTTTTTTTTCCTCATTTATAGGTAGCCATATATATAAATGCACCTCGTACAAAATAAAAGAAAGGTTAGCTAAAGACTAAAAAATGTATTATGTATTTATTTGTGAGTGAAGAATTTAGGCGGTCAAATTCTAGAACTCCCGTGTCTTAAAATAATAAAATCTGATTGATATACCCCGTGTCCTTACCGTTCTCTATATCTTCTCTATCTCTCTAGAATTCTCTCACGTCTCTCTCCTCTCAGAACCCTCTCGGCTCTATCCTTTCCGTTTTCTCTGTGCTCTCTGTCATCTATGTGCTCTCCATTCTCTCCAGGCTCTCAATTTCTCTAGACTAATCTCATGTCTCTCTCCTCTCAAAAGCCTCTCAGCTTTCACATCTCTTTCCTCTCAACGGCCTCTCATTGCTATCCTCACCATCCTCTCTATTCTCTCTCTCATCTCTCGCCTCTCCATTCTCGCTATGCTCTCTCTTATCTCTCTCAAAAGTCGGTTCTCAAGAAACCTCTGTGACCAAGTGATGACATCTGGGTCGTCCACCACCTTCACGCGTCCACCGGAAAAATTCAACACCACGACGTTGTAGGTCGGCCAAAGCGGAACGCGCCACTCAGACGGTGGCGCGTGGGGTTACACGCTTCCGTTTCTGTGGCGGCGGTGGTCTTTTCGCCGTGGCTTGGGCAGATTGGGGGGTTGGAAAGGCGACGGAGGAAGAAGGCAGCCAGCAGAGCCCTTCGTTGGCGGCACGTGTATCTCACGCGCCCCCTCTCCATTACCTTTCTGAAGGTAGAGGTCTGTTTCTAACAATTTTGGACATTTTTACCCTTCAATGTTCCGTTTTGAAGATTTTAGTGCATATTTTGGGTTTGTTAATGGTGGTGTTGCCTTTTCCGTCGTGGGTTGCGCAGATCGGGGGATTTAGAAAGGCGAAGGGGGAAGAAGGCAGTCAATGGACGCCTTCATCGGCGGCACGTGCAGCACACGCGCCACCCCTCCTTCCCATATCTAATGGTAGAGGTCTGTTTCTAACCGATTTGGACGTATCTACCCCTTCTTTCTCTTTTTAAAATGTTTTGTTGCATACGTTGGGTGTGTTCATGGTGGTGGTGCATTTTCCGGCGTAGTTTGGGCAGATCGGGGGTTGGGAAAGACAAAGGAGAAGGAGCTATCTTAATGTCATGGGTAATAAGGTAATCCATTGTCCTAGGTTGTTTGATTTAGAGTGTTGTTGGATTTTTGTGTACTAACTGCCATTGTCTTAGGTTCTGCATGCCGTGAAGGATGCGTTTGATGATACTTAGAAGGAAAGGGGGGAGGTATGCGTCTCTATATTACTTTGTTAACAACTTTGATAAATCATTATTTTATACGTGTTAAATCAAACAAATTTCAAAGCAGTCCAGCTTAATACTTAGTACTTTAAAATCTGATGTTTATCCCTAAGTATTTTTTGTGAGTTGTGAAAAATTGCTTGTTTTATTCAATGGTTGTGAGTAGTTTATGTGAACTGTGAAAAAGCCATTCATTGAGTGTCTAGTTACAATGTTGAAAGTGTAATTGTTATTTTCAGAGTTAAATTAGGAATATTGAATTAGTTGATTTGTATGCTTCCAAATTATGTGGTATATGTGTTTGTGGTAAATAGAGTATGTCAACTGAAAATTATGTGATTGTTTCATGTAATTAATTAGTTATTTCAATGTGTTGAGATTTTTCATTTTCAGAGGCTAATTATAGTGATCTAAGTCATCTAACCAAGGGAACCGAGGGTATGATCAGGCCTGCCACGTAGCAGGTTGATCATGTAAGTTTTGCCATTCTTTTATCATTTTCTTTTTTTCAAGTTTTAGCATTATCTGTGAGTATTTGAGATTTTAGATTATGTTTTCGTTAGCTATTTTTGCTAATTGAAATATGTGTATTTCAGTTAGGTTTGATATGCGAATTTCTATGCAAAGTTTTAAATTTCTGTAGCTTAAGGTATTAATTGTGGCCGACTTTCTGAATTGGAATGATTGGATAATTGTAAAAGATTAATGATGACTCTCATATTAATTAACTGGTTGCAGAAAATGTAAATATTTACAATGCTGAAGAAATATATGCAACCTTTGATTCCTCTACTGTGGCCTTTAGGCGGGGGGCAGTGTCGAATAATTCGACACATTGATTTTTCTGAATGTCCATTATGTGGAGATTTCATAAAATTGACATGTACAAAATGAAACGTCTCATCCTGCCTTCTCCCTGATGACTTTATGCTATGAATAGTGAATGACCGTGCATGAGTCTCTATCATAGTCTTGTTGCATGACAAATGGATGGAATATAGAGATAAGGGAAAATGGGAGGGTATTTTGTTGGGGTATTTTGTTGGCTTTAATCAACAGTTAAGTTAGTGGGTGTTTGAGGGAGAGTGGGAGATATATTTCTTTAAAAAAAAAAAATTGGGCTGAATTTTGCTTGGGTTTGGCTATTGCTCCAATCTACATGTAATACATCTTTTCTCTGCTCTGTTTTTCAACAATGGGCATTATTCTGTTTATGTTATTGCTGTTTAGTCTTAGTCTGGTGTGCACTTTGCTCATATAATTCATTTTTCACTGTGGAAATTTTGTATTCTGATAATTTTGAGATGTACTTATATGAACTGTTGTATTATATCACCTATTATATTTGTGTGCTGATCATTTTGAAATGTAGTCGACAAATTATTTGATATCATTGTAAGAATTCTTTCATTTTTTAATTGTGGTGAGTGGTTTTGTATACTTTCATCCATTATATGATGTCACCTGTTTTATTTTTTAGAGGTTAATGAAGACAATTTATTAGTTAAGTTGTATGCTTCAAATATAAAATGAAAAGTATTTACTTTATTTCTGGTGATAACCATATGATATCAACTGTTAGATATGTATTATACATTTTGATAATCTGAAGTTTTTTTGGATGGAGGATGATGGGCTGCTAATAATTTTCAGATGTAGTTATATGTTTGATATTACAGTGAAAATTCTTTCATTTTTTAATTGTGGTGAGTAGTTTTGTATGCTTTCAACCATTATGTTATATCACCTGTTTCATTTTTAGAGTTTACTAAAGACAATTAATTACTTAAGTGGTGTGCTTCAATAATAAAAAGAAAAGTATTTACTTTATTATCTGGTGATAAACCTATGATATCAACTGTTAGATATGTGTTCTACATTTTGATATTCTGAATTTTGTTTGGGAGGGGGGCTGGGCTGCTAATAATTGTTTTATTTTTTAATTGTGGTGAGTAGGCTATCTCAAATGAGATAGTTCTTCAATTTAGTTTATAGTTTAACCATTAAAAATGTAATAATAATCTGAAGAGGTAAATTAAGAATATTTAGTAGTTTTGTAAGCTTCAAATTTAATTAGTTAATTTGTATGCTTCACAAGTAAAATGAAAAGTATTGCATATATTATCTCATAATAAATTGATGATATCAAATGTCCTATTTGTAGTATACATGGTGATTATCATAACGTATTTCATTTGTAAAGTTTAGAACATTGGAAAAAAAAATTCCGTTGTTAAAGGTTAACGAGGATACTTAATTAGTTCAGTTGTATACTTCAAAATTAAAATGAAAAGTATCTACTTTATTATCTGGTGATAAACACATGATATCAACTGTTAGATATTTATTGTACATTTTGATAAGCCGAAACTTTTTGGGAGGGGGGAGGGGGGCTGCTAATAATTGTTTCTTTTTTTAATTGTGGTGAGTATGGTATCTCAAAAGACATAGTTCTTCTATTTAGTCTCTAGTTTAACTATAAAAAATATAATATTAATCTGAAAAGGTTACTGAAAACACTTAAGTAGTTCAGTTGTATACTTAAAAAATAAAATGAAAAGTATTTACCTTATTATTTGATGATAAACACATGATATCTGTTAGATAAGTGTTTTAGATTTTGATAATCTGAATTTTTTTTGGGGGGGAGGGGGTGCTAATAATTTTGAGATGCAATTATATCAGTTAGTATATTATATGAACTGTTGTATTTGTATCGTTATAATTTGGATATGTATGCTTTAAAAATAAAATGAAAAGTATTTACTTTATTTTATGGTGATGACCACATGATATCAACTGCTAGATTAGTGTTATACATTTTGATAATTTGAAGTTTTTTTTTGGGGGAAGGGAGGGGGCTGCTAATAATTGTTTCATTTTTTAGTTGTGGTGAGTAGGGTACCTCAAAAGACATAGTTCTTCCATTCAGTCTCTAGTTTAACCATAAAAAATATAATATTAATCTGAAGATGTTGTTAGAGGTTAACGAAGACACTTAAGTAGTTCAGTTGTATACGTAAAAAATAAAATGAAAAGTAAGTGTCTTCAGTTGTATACTTAAAAAATAAAATGAAAAGTATTTACCTGATTATCCGGTGATAAACACATGATATCAACTGTTAGATAAGTGTTTTATATTTTGATAATCTGAATCTTTTTTGGGGGGAGGAGGTGCTGCTAATAATTTTGAGATGCAATTATATTAGTCATTATATTATATGAACTGTTATATTTGTATCGTTATAATTTGGAGATGTATGCTTGAAAAATAAAATGAAAAGTATTTACTTTGTTTTCTGGTGATGAACACGTGATATCAACTGTTAGATAAGTGCTATACAGTTTGATAATTTGAATTTTTTTGGAGGGGTAGGGAGGGGGGTTGCTAACAATTGTTTCATTTTTTAATTGTGGTGAGTATGGTATCTCAAAAGACATAGTTCTTCCATTCATTCTCTAGTTTAACCATAAAAAATATAATATTAATCTGAAGAGGTAAATTAAGAATATTGAACTTCAAATGTGATGCATTATTGTAACTTGAATTTTGAAATGGTGGAGATTAGAAGGGAATGAGTTCTAGGGGTGGTATTTAAGCGGGACTTATTCTCATATGAAAAAGTGTTTCAATTTTACTTTTAAGTTACACGCACACGCACACGCACACGCACACGCACACGCACACGCAGAGTATCGGATATCTTTATATAAGACGTGTGGAAAACTAAGTAGAAGCGAACATATCATCACATTAAATTGAAAAGCTCTTTAATTTGTCTGAAATAGTGGATGACCCAAATAAACTAAGTTCTTGATCTTTTAAATTCCATGATCTCCATCTTACTTGAGGTTTTGTGTGCCATGAAGATTTAATGTTGAGAACTTATATGATTTACCCAACTCCCCCACATTAATGTGGTTAGTCTAGTGCCAGAAAAAAGATTTAAAAGTAAAAGAAGAGAAAAAGGGAGTAGGTATGCTTTACCATATCTATAATAAAAGAAAAATGTGTTTGACTACAACCAAAGTGATTTGCGGATAAACTTGCATTTACAATCACTGGTCTACTTCTCCATTTAATCTGACTCGTGAATTGCTAGAATTGGTGTGAGAATTGTAGAGAGGTAAATTCAGAATATTTAGTAGTTTTGCATGCTTCCAAATTTAATTTGTTAATTTGTATGCTTATAATTTGTTAATTTCTTAATTTGAATGGCAGTATATGAGTTCATTATTTAATTAGCATTAGCATATAACATGTTAGTGTGAGATGTTTGTGGATGCTTATTGTTAGTTTCTGTAGTATATCAATTGTTATAGTGGTATGCTTATAATTTGGAGATGTATTGGGCAAATTATTTGGTATTGGTGTGAGATTTGTTTCAATTTTTAATTGTGGTGAGTAGGTTATCTCAAATGAGAATGTTCTTCCACTTAGTATTTGAAAAGTATAATAATAATATAAAGAGGTGAATGAAGAATATTGAGTTAGTAGTGTTGTATGCTTCCAAATTTAATTTGTTAATTTCTATGCTTATCATTTGTCAAATTCAGAAAATATAGTAGTTTTGTATGCTTCCAAATATAATTTGTTAATTTGTATGCTTATAATATGGTAATTTCTTAATTTGAGTGGCAGTATATGGGTTCATTATTTAATTAGCATTAGCATAACACGTATTAGTGTGAGATGTTTGTGGCCTTGATATGTATCGTATACATGAGATTGTTTGGATTTGTAGTGTATGCTGGTGGTTGTTATTGAACATTTTCAGTTTCAACCTCAATCTTGATTGTTATGGTGAATTATTTAGTGTAACGAACACTCCAGTTGTAGTTAGTCAATTTAAAATAGTTTTGCATTTTTAGACATTGTAGTTTTTAATTTTGTATTAATTTTGTGTATGTTATATATAATATATATATATATATATATATATATATATATATATATATATATAATATATATATATATATATATATATATATATATATATATATATAGTTAGTGCAATAATCTTGGCCTTCTTTTCATTCCTACTTTCCTGTTAATCGACTTTGTGTTTGTAAGATAAAGATTTATTAGTTTTGTAATATGTACTTCTTGATTCGATTTTACTTCTAATTTTGACTGTTTCTTTCAATGGCCATATATAGCTCATGAATAAGTTAATTATACCTTTAACAAATTTGATTTGCATATTTTTGTGGGTTTTCTTTATTGTCTTATTTATTATGATGAGGTTTTGATTATAATAAATCTCTTAAAGCATTCAGTCCCTAGTATCAATGTGGTCCAGTTCAGTTTGCTGTTTGTCATCACTTTGTCTTGATTCAGTTTAATTCGCTTATGGTTGTTTCTATCATTGCATTTTTTTTACTGTCTTATTTTCTCTGATGAGGTTTTGATTGTAATAAATCCCTTAGTGCATTCAGTCTCTATTGTCAATTTTGTTATGTTTGGGCATCTTTTGCATGATCAATTTGCTCTTGTTTACATGCAGTAATCTTATAAATAACGTAGATGTTCATTTGTTCAGTTTGAATCTAAATCTTGATTGGTCATCGTCTGTTTTAGGCAGAAATAAATCCCTTAAAGCATTCAGTTGCTATGGTCAATTATATTGTCTTTGGGCATCTTTTGCATAATCAATTTGCTCCAGTTTACATGCAGTAATCTTATAAATAACCTAGATGTTCAACTGTTCAGTTTGAACCTAAATCTTGAGTGGTCATCATCTGTTATAGGCACAAATTTTTAGATGTATATGGTTCAATGAGTGAGGAGGGAAGGGTATTGCATACCTACTATGTGCAGAACCAATTTCAGCTTCACTTCACTGTTGTAATTTTCAATCTGTATTGTAATTCAAGGGTGTCAAGTAAGCAAATGTGTACTCGTCAATATCTTATAAATAACTTAGATTTTCATCTGTCCAGTTTGAACCTAAATCTAGAGTGGTCATCACCTGTTGTTAGCATATATTTCTAGATATGTATGGTTCGCTAGAGGGAAGGGTATTATATCCCTACAATGTGCAGAACCAATTTCAGCTTCACTTCACTGTTGTAATTTTCAATCTGCATTGTAATTCAAGGGTGTCAAGTAAGCAAATGTGTACTCATCAATATTTTGTGTTTGATTTGTTGTTTGAGGAAACGGCCATACCTGAAGTATAATGGCCAGATATGGTTTCCTGATTATGTGTGTTTATTGTTCAGCTCCCAAACTGTACTATCAATTTAGGTTCACATAAATGAATTTGCACGTAGTATCATTGTATTTACTACGATTACCATGAGATGTGTGTAGAAAGATATTACCTGGTGATTGTCAACTACGTTCACAGCAGCGCAACAGCAGACAGAAAGGAGCAGATGATAACTGCGAATTTGGTGTAAGAAGTTTTTCAAGATTAGAGTTCTGTAGTTCTGTGTTTTGGAATTGTCGTGAATGTTGATTTGGTTTTGCTGTTTTGAAATTCCCCACACTTTCTGCTCTTGGAATGTGGGTGGTTATCTCCTTAGGCAATTGTGAATTGTTTTTTTTTTTTTCTTCTGTGGTGCAGTGGGTTGTAAATGTAGTAATTTTTTTTTAATTGCCCACACTTTGTGGTGGTGGGAGGTTGTATCCGTGGGTTGTTTTTTGGGGGGGGGGGGGGGGGCAGTTTGATTGGTAGTGGGTTGTTGCGAGTGGTGGGGGGTTATTTTAAAATTTAAATTCTGTTGTAGACACCACAGTTGGCGGGACTACACCAAATCACTGGAAATCTGGAATCCTGAATTTTAAACACTTCACCCATATTCTCATTTGTAAGATAAAGATATTATATTTCAAATAAGTTGGGAAAAGAAAAAGATACAATAGTAGCCTAATGGCGATAATGCCACCATTGACGACTTCTTTCTGTCTGATGGAAACGAAACTACTGTTGTACCTTCAAGACTGAACTATGTCAATAGACACTCTAAATCTTAAAACAACACAAGAAAATAGCATACAACCCAAGGGTAAAAACCAATGAAGGGCAACTAATGTGAGCTCCAAGTCCTTGCATTACAATTCATTACGGCATAATAATAAATTATTAATATGTGTTTAAAACCTAATATTATGGTCCCTTTTTTTTGGTGCACAATATCAGTAACGTGTTTGAAATTGTTATGTTTGTGCCGTCATTAGGATGTAAGCTGGATAAATTGGGGGATTGATGACCCACCCCCCAACAACAACAACAACAATAACTCCCACTGTGGGTCCCGCTTTTGCGGGGTTTGGGGAGATCCAGCTGTAGACAACCTTACCTCTACCGGTATTCCTACCCATAGAGAGGTTGATTCCTTAAGACATTGATGACCCACCCCCCCAAATTAAAAAAAAAGTTTACATTATGTTAACATAAAGATTTGCCAAAAAAGGCCTTCGTCTTTTTTTAAGGGAGAAAATAAAATGTGCTCAAGCATGAAATATTTTGCAGTGAACTTTAGATTTTAAAAAAAAAAAAATCATACTTGCTAATAGCGAAGTATACAATTATCCAAATATGCGTAAAAAATAATCGGAAAAAAGAATAAAAAAGACAACTACTTGTAACCCAATTATCAATTGCAGAAAGTCTATCCTGACTGATAAAAATATACTAAAAGTATGTCGATATATCACAACTGATTTTTTATATATTTTTTTCTCGTTAAAAATCTATTTTTAAAGGTGATATTTTCCATCTAAATACACAATATATATCATGTCAGAAAAAAATTGATATCTATTTTGTTAATATGTTTAGAGTGATTGTTATTGATCGATCAATATCACCTGTCGTCTTCCATATTTTGTCAAAATAATCCATTGCTCGTCTACCATGACCTGTATTTTTAAATTTTTTACCCACTTTATGAATTGAATGAAGTACATATCCATCAAATTTGGGTGAGATTGTTAGACCTACCTTGGACGTTTTCTTTTCGCAACAAATTAATGGGTATAGAATAGGAACGAATTGAATGGAGTGGGAAGGAATATAACCTAGTGGGAAGGAATGGGAATAGTAGCAAATCATCAGATCATGAGTGTTTACTTATGAACATTCGTCAACGAACCTCCCATGGAATACAGTTTAAATCGACCTACCTCATTCAAATTGGAAGCCAACTTAGGCAAAAACTGTCATAACCAACTGAAATCAAGCAAACTATCCATTGTCTAAGCGCTAATTATGCTGGGATTGCCATTATTCAAATGCCCATTTCCAAATCCAAAAAAGTGAAGTGTTCCAACTAACATTGACCAAACCACACATCCCGCTACAACTTAGTTTTTGGCAACACAATACAAACTAATTATTGGACTTCAATTTTTGGTACAACAAATTAAATCTAGATAATATTGAATAATTGCTAAAGTAAACTTGGACATACAGAAAGTGAAGTGAGGGAGACTACAGAGCACAATAGTGTACCACTAAGCAATTGCAAGAGCACATAAAAAAATCCCTTAAAAGAGTGCATATTTTATTAGAAAAATAAAAAATTGTTCTTAGTTGGGCACTTTGGTAAGAAAAAAATTTCAAGTCATGAAAAAGAATGAAATTAAATGAAAAAAAAGTCACTTGTTTTTTAAGAAGTGAAGAGAAATAGAAATGATAGAAAATGAAATCGATTTAAGCTCCAATTTTTCTAGGAAAAGAATAGGTCCCTCCGGAGCTTCCAAATAGGCCTCATGTGGTGCAATAGATAAATTATATATAAATAGATAAATTATAAAAATTTTCAAAGTGTTGGCCTTGTTCTTTTTGTTGGTAATTTTAAATTAGCAACTTCAACCGACTTCAACCCACGTCAAACCTATTTCACGAACTTCAATAAAAAATATCAAATTCAATCAACTTCAATCAATTTCAATGTACTTTAATCTACTTCAAAATACTTCCCACTACTTTAACCAACTTTTACCCATTATACCCCCAAAAAAAAAAAATTCAACCCAATTCAACCAATGTCAATCCAGTTCAACCTACTTTAACTAACCTTAACGAATTTTCATCTACTTCAACAAAAAAAAAAAAAACTCTATTTAACCTATTTCAATTTATTTTTATCAATCTCAATTAATTTTATCCATTTATCAATTTATATTTTTTAATGAAAACAACAAACCTGAAAAGGAATGAAAACAAGACCTTTTTTTTATAAGAAGTGAAAAAAAAGGAATAAATGACAGAAAATTAAATAAATTGGTAACTCCGAATTTTCCCACGAAAAAGAAAGGGCCCCCATCACCCCATGGGTTATGGAGTTCATGGCTCATAATGCCACCATGTTCTGCATTTTGTTCCATAACACCACTATGTTTATTTTCTCTACCTATATACCACTAAGGGTGTGTTTGGTAGGGGATAAAATCATTTTCTCGAAAAATGATTTTTCTATTTTACGTTGTTTGGTAAAAAGTGGAGGGAAAAATCATTTTTAGGTGAAAATGGCTGTAAAATCATTTTCCTGGGGCTCGAAAATAACTCTGCTTCTGTAACTTCTATTCGATTTCAGGAAAGTTTCAGCAACGTTCGAAAGCCTTACTCCCTCTTTTGAATTTGGAAGTTTTGACTCTCGCTATTGTTGGAAGTCGGTTGAAGCACTCTTACCGCTGTATTCGAGAGCTTTTAAAATCGACTTCAAGTGCGCCATTAGAATCAAGAAAAAGTCGAAAGAGAATCCGTGACGACGATTTGGAACTTCAAAATATCTCCACCCAAATAGCAGAAGTCGCTATGGCTCTACAAAATATATCTAAATCCAAGCTCGACGTCGACCTTCTTTATCAACAAGTGGTGAAAACTGAAGGGTTTGAAGAGAACTTTTTGGGTAGCGCTTTCGATCACCTCGTAAAGCGTGAAAACCTTGCAAAGGGCTTTCTAGCGAAAAGCGACAAACTGAGAAGGATTTGGCTTGAAAAATTCAAGGAGAACAATTGAATGAAGTGATATTTCTCTCTCTCTTTTTTTTGGTCTTCCCTTTTTTGGCTAAGGAGAACAAACAGTTGAGAATTATGACTTTGTGACTGTTTGATGACTTTGTAAGCACTACTAAATTGACCGTTTATCTATTAGCTTAGCCTATTAGTATCAAACACTTGAGAATTATGGTACTGAAAAATGATTTTTCATTCTAACAAACAGCTGAAAATGTAGGTGGAAAATTATTTTCTTTGGAAAATCATTTTCCATGGAAAATAATTTTCCTGAAAAATAATTTCCCCCCTACCAAACACACCCTAAGTTGTAATATATTTTTCCACAATGCTACTTCATAAGTTGTTAACCTGATAAAACAGGTCACTTTTAATTTTTAATATTTTTCTTAATAAAATATGCAAGAAATATAAAATAGTTTAAAAAATTATATACAAAATATTTAAAAATTCAAAATGATAGAAACTATCAAGTAATTCATAAAAATCAATATTAGATATTAAAAAAAAGAACTATTGTTAATACTAAAAAAATAGTTGGAAAAATCTACGTAAACTACTTTACAAACTACAAAAAATTCTGTAGGCAATTATAAAATACATACAAAATTTACACAGCATAAAACAAATTCTTTAAAAAATATTGAAATAAGAACAAGTTAAATAAAACAACTGAGAAAATTTATATAAAACATGAAAAGATGCAAAAATAATTATAAATTTTTTTATAAATTATGAAAATAAATAATTTGGCCCCATCCAACCCTCTCTCACCTATCCAAGCTCAGATCTCAAGCATCACTATAAATGTTGCTATTTGTCGGCCATAGGAGTGTCGACGGGCTACCGGCAATACTCGACCACCTTCTCCTCTGCGGTTGATCATCATTAATGGTTGGTTGCCTTTCCCTGATGGCATGTCTTCTTTCAAGCATTTGACTGCAGCCGCTCTCTTTCCTCTATCTTTGGCAGTCGATCGAACTCTCAAGGAAGACGAAATCACAATTCACATTCAAATTCTCATCAAATTTCACCACCACAATCGTAGCAATCATCACCCTTCGTCTCCATTTACTCACATCCACCATTACCATCTAGGCACATCTCCAATCTCGGATCTGAACTTGCAACCACCATTGAGTGCCATAACCCTAACACACGCCAGCTACAAACACAAAAGGCTTTTGATGAGCAACGACAGACAGACCATCAGGAGGATCTGTAAGGGCAGCAGAGGGTGGGATTGGGAACACCCGAAAATTTTATTGATTTTCTTTTCTCACACAAAAGCTTCTCATGTTTTTTCACTTTTTAAAATTTTATTTACTCATCAAAAAATTTAAAAGTACCAGATTACCAGCTATAGCAGGTTAATAAATTACACAGTGATATTTAGGGAAAACATTTAAAACATAGTGACATATATAAGTAAAGAACAAAAACATCGTGGCATTATGGAACA
Organism: Carnegiea gigantea; assembly: GCA_029747015.1. NCBI lineage: Eukaryota > Viridiplantae > Streptophyta > Magnoliopsida > Caryophyllales > Cactaceae > Carnegiea > Carnegiea gigantea. Next base: position 803,077 of record JAKOGI010000207.1, read on the forward strand.
AGATGCAAAACAAAGTGGCATTTAGAGTCATGAACTCATGGCTCAAGTGGTGCGGCCTATTTTCGCCTTGTATCGGCCTGGAAAATTTGAAGCTCCGAGCGACATCAAAAGTAAGATCTACTATGTCAGTTTGATGAGTCGTGACTAGTGAGAGTTTCGACAGCAAAGCTTCCAACAGTTCGAGAAGATGACAATGGCAAACGAAGGTGTTCCGCCGATCATCGCTGCTCAGCTCAATTACCTCCTCTCTCATTCCCCTTTTCCCATGCGGGTAATCTCTCTCTGCCCTCTTCCTCAATTTAGGGTTTTGAACCATTTTGATTTCTACTTTCCGAAATCCTAGATTCACTGGCTTCTATGAATCTCCTTCAGGTTGAGCAGATGTGGTCTGGCTCCAAGAACGAGCCTTGGCTCGATCGCTTCACTTTGCTTATCCCCTTTTGCCTCGATTACATCAAATGTACGTGCTTGCGCATTTGCTATGCTTCGTTTAAAGGTTTATGTGAATTGGGTTTTGATGTTTGTGTATTCAACAGGGGATGTTATGTTCAATGTGCAGAGTCCATTATCTGCACCAGATGTGATATTCGCTCTCGATGATGAAAAATTTCCCCCCTTCCTCTTATCATGTGGAGGAGATCACACTAAGTCACCCTTGCATATTTTGAACAATTGGAATAGCAGAGACCCTTCTAGATTGTTGTCATTCATTCTTCAACTTAGGTTAAATTCTGCAGCCTCTCGTTGCTCAATCTTTCTTTCTTACTTAAGGGATTTGGAATTTGTTATTGAGAAAGCTTTTTGATTCTTCTGTTTTTATTGGTGTAGAGAATGCTATTCAGCCTACCAAAGGAAACGGGTTGGAGAAGTTGATGATGAGAGGGTGAAGTTTGAAATTAACACTATGTTGGCGAGGGAGGTAATGCCGATGAATGTCTGATTAAATGTTCATGTATTCTTCTCATTGTGATGACTTTCCTTTGTTAGGGACTATGATGCTTCTTCAGTTGTTTTGTGATGACTGCCTTTTTTTGATCTTGGGTTGTCTCATTTTGATGGTCCTAAAATGTCAATCGCCTCCTTCTGGTGTTTGGCTCCAATAAGACCTTTATTGGTGGTTCTGTTTTACTTGCTTTTGATTTTAGTGATTTAGTGATGAGAAGTCTGTGGAGAGAGAGGAAGCTCTATCAATCATGCTTTTCGCTTCTCTATGCATAATCTTGGTGTTCCCAATCGAATATATGACTTGTTCAGACGTTTCTTGTATGAGCCCCAGCAATTCAGGTTTTGTGAGTTGATTTGAGGGGATTTATTAAAGGATAGTTCCTTGGTAGGCTGTGGGATTCCTAATTTCACTGAGCGAGGTCATTTGGATTGGCTTCATGGATGGAACTTGCAAGGTGGGGGGTGATAGTGCTTCCTTCTTGTTGTGTTTAGTTGCATATGGTACACCAGGGTTTGGCCATGTAGGAAACTAGAAATCCATCACGAGCTCATGGTTTGCCAGTTTGGATCTGTAAAGGCATGTAGATCTGGAGGGCTATGATACTATGCTTTTGCATTCCATTTCATTTATTGAGAAAATTCTGGTCTCCGTTGATTGTGTAATTTTCTAGTCTTGCTGTTTCTTGTGTTTTCTCTCTCCAGAATTTAGTCATCCAATAACTTAAAACTGGAATTCTTCCCTGTTCTCACCTCCAATATTGTTTTGCTTGTTGCCTCAATCTCAGTTAACTGAGAAAAATTTCTGAATTTGTCAAAGGCCTGTAAGATTGCCCTTGACTGCAGTTGCTTTTCCACATAGTGTTCTATATGTAGTATTTGAATGCCATTGCATACCAGCAGATGACTGGGCATAATTCGATGAGGGCTAAATAATGTGTGTTTTATGTTCCTTTCGTCCAAATTATAGTAAGCATAAAGGGCCATCACTACTGTATGTAACCTACAGTAAGTTACAGTTTATATGCTAAAGAATTGTTTGGTTGATGTGCCCGGGATATAGAGTTCATTGTTGGATGTTATTCTTTTTGCTGACCAGTTTATTCTAATGTCAATACCTGTCCATACGATGTCACTTTTAGGCAACTTTGAAGTCTCTTCAATAAAGATGTCAGCATCTTTCAATACCGTTGTTCACATTTTACCTCAAGTTTGATATGCATCATATAGATTTCATGTGACTCTATATTTCAGTACCTGTTTTTTAGATATATTAGATTGTTCTCTAGAGATTGGAAGCTAATTAGGGATTTTTTTTTTCTCTTTTTAGTATGCTTTAATCATAGCAGAAGCCATTCAGCCCTGAATGTTTATGATGTATATGAACATGCTGGATTTATGGTGGCCAATTACCATATTCATATATGTATAATATCCCCCCCCCCTTTTTGTTTTTTTAAAAAAAGGGTAGGCAAGTGGAGGAAGATTGTGGGTTTCCTTAGAATGTATGGAGTCTTGCACCAATCAGTATAAATAAATGTCATATTTCTTAAAATTTTTCGCTCTTCACCTTGAATCTCTCTGGTTTGATATAAGTTGGCACTCTTTAATTGCTTTCCATGCTCTGAAGCCTCTCTATTCCTATATCTTTGTAGCTATTCCTGCCTGATGTTTACTTTCTAACTTGTAACAAGACTTTATCTGCTCTCCCAAGTCACATTCAAGAGAATTTGCCTTGTAGGACTATAATCAAACTAGATTGGAAAAGTTCATTGGCAGAATTTGACACAAAGAAAAGGTACCCTAGTGTGATAACTGATAAGATCATATGTGGCTTCTGTGGTCTACATATTTACTGTGGGTTTTGGATGTTGTATTAACATTCAGTCTGTAGTACCTCTCTCCATCTGAATTTTAGAGGTAAGGCTGTGTATGTGAGACTTGCCATGTTCCACCCTGGGGGTTTAATCTTCCGCACAGTGCCCAGGTAGATTTAAAGCCTCTCTTCCAGCCTTATCTGCAATTTGCCTTAAGAACTTAGCTGATATTTACTTATGGTAATTTTTAAATTTCTATTTTATTCTTGAAACTTCCTTCCTAGTTCTTTGTTATGCTTGATATTTTTCTCTAGTCAATTGAGTATAGAATTTTATGCTATGTTATCCCGTTATGTTACAGGGAATCGAGATGAGTTTAAGCTCAAGTGCTGAAAAGGTACTCATCGACGCTTAAACGCATTCTATGTTTACTCTCAAGTTGCTAGGTTTCCATAAATCTCGGTAGTATTATAATACTGTTGTTTCTGAATTTTCTTTGAACTTTAGCATAGCCAGAGGAGGTGAAATTTGCAGTACCTTTGCTAGATACAAACATACATAGTATGGTTCCAGGTTGCCCCTGGAGGCATCAGCAAAAAATTTACTTGCAGGTGTGTACTTGTACTTCCATGAGAGCTTGATATGTTTATTTTTTCATGTTGTCTGAATGGAGATTAGTACCGCTGAAGCAGTGTTGACTGTGTAGAAACCATGTTTATGAATTATGCATATTGACATTTGCCATTTAATTGCTGATGTAACCCCTTGAATGTTGAAAGCTTGCAGATCCTTAAACTCTAACAGATTCGTAGACTCTTTGGCAATCCATTTCGTTTTCCTTTTTCTTTTTTGAAATATCATTTCCCTTTGGTTTAAATCTATGAAGATTGTACTCTTTTTATTGTTGGCAAGTTCATGAGTATGCATGTTGACTCGTCTGAATTCTTATATGCTGCATGTTTCCTATCCTCTATTCTGTGCAACGCTTATCTGCATTGTAGTCTGGTCTCATTGTAGTATATCCTCTTTCCGTCTAATCTACCTCCCTTCATCGGATGTGCATTGCTTATAGGTAATATATCCAATTAGAAAGTATCAATCTGCTCCTTCTGCTCCACGTTTGAAATTGGTATCAACTCCAGAATTGAGGTCTCTTTTCTCTGTCGAAGATGTCAAACTTCCGACATGGTTGGATGGAATGTAAGTTATGCAAAACTCCATGGGAAGAATACCTGCTGATGTCTCTTCTTGCATGTGCCCTATGTCTTCTCTTCTGGATCTTTTCTACAGACACCTATGTGTAGTAATGCATTATGCATGTGTCGTTCCTCATTAATCTTTTGACTTCTAGGTGCATGGCCGAATACCTACCTGCTGTAGAAGACACTTTGCAGATGCAGGTTTCTCCTGTTAAATTTTACTTCATTTTCGCAGTCTACGGGCGCTTTACTAATTGAATCTTATGAATAAGATTGTGGAGGCAGTTTCACTTATTGGCATCAGGAGGCGCTTTATTGAGGCACTGCCTTCAGCCTTTGGAAGGCCATTAGAAGCTGACGCGGCATGTGCTAACTGAACTGTAGTTTTCCGTTGCTAATGTGTCTCATCTGGTTGTTCCTGTTCATTGAATTTCAGTGTCTCTTTGCAGGTATTTGGCAGAAAGGCAACGGTTCTCGTAGCTAATGGAGTCTTTACATTTTTGGTATGTTTAGTTTCTCACCTTTATTTTATGTGAAATCTGCTTTAATTTTAAGTTTGCTATGAGATATTTTGTCCCCTTTTTTGTGCCCCCCCCCCCCCTTGTAGTTGGGTTAGAAGTAAAGTTGTGTACTTCGTCCTAGATCCCTCTATACAGGCAGGATCCATACTGTCATTGTTGATGCTGATATGTTTTCATATTTTTGAAGTGATGGCTGATTTGGAAGTATAGTTGAAGTCTTTGCTCATCTCATTTTGAAAGCTTAAAGTGCTTGAATCTTCTATCTTTGCATGTTGACCATGTACATTCACATGTCAGGCATTGTATTGATAATCAAAGTGTACGTTATATCTGAGAAGATCAGAGATGTGAATCATATTCTTTACCTAATGGCTGGGCAAATACCTATTGTGATCTCTCTAATTTCTCCAGTAATAATGCATGGATTTTTATGCTTCTAGATTCCTAGTTAACATTTCTGCAACTGTTTGTGTTGCCCTTTAAATCTTCAAATCATTGATGAAGTTTAAATAGCAGTTTGGTCTAGTTTCTGCTCTGCAATTTTTACGCTTAATGATATTCTTCATTGTCAGGTGCATTTTCTTATCCCTCTCCAGTTCCCAAAGCAACAGCCAACTCTAATCCTTCAGAGTTCGCAGGTAGTTTCTTTTGGTAAAATCTTCTTCTGCTTTTATCAATGTTTCTACGAGAATGACCATGTTGTCTCGAGCGATTGACAGCTGCAAAGTAGTTTGCCCATGCCCACGAAGACATAACTATACCAACCATGTTCCTGCCTCAACTGCATGGATGTTACTTTCCCTTCTTTGATGTGTTGATGTCTTGATAACTAGTGATTCTAGTTGATCTTATGTGGTGCAGGTCGTTGGAAACTTTTGCTGGGATGGCTAGCTGGTTGGTAACTTGTAGGGTGCTCGCTAGGGGGTGGGGGCTAGGGGAGACTACCTTAGTGAGGAGCAGTTAGCAGTTAAAAAACAAACAGGCGCATAAACATAACGATATCAACCATGTGCCTGCATCAATGTCATGTGCATGGATGTTTCCGGTGCAATCATGACTAGTGATGCTATTTGATCTTACATGGCGCATGTAGCGTTAGAGATTGACATCAACTTTTTTCTTGGATGGCTAGCTGGTTGGCAACTTCTAGGGATGTCGGCTGGGGGGGGGGGGGGCTACTGCACTAATTGAATTGAGTTGGTTAACTTTTATGGCCATTTTGCTTATGGATTAGCTTTGTGAATCGACTCGTACCTAGACAATTTGTATGGTTGGTATTTGCTCTGATTTTGTACGGCTATATGAGTCTTGCCACAATGGGCTACTTTTCCTTGAGCTCTTCTAGTTCATTCTGCTGGTTCTTCTCATCATAAAGAGATTTTCACATCTGACATAGCACTATCATCAACTTTCAATGACTAAAGCAAACCAAATTAATACATTTGGGAGTGCTACTAGGGAAGTTTTTTTTTTTTTTTTAAGGGGGGGGGGGGGTGTGCCTGGGGTGTCTGTATTGTGCAACAAAACAAGTAGAGGACAAATCAGACATTGTGCTGTAGTTGACTTCAATCCAGGGCTGAAAAATTTGTGAGTGACTTTCAGCTGCATTGCAAATTGCAAGTGCATGATCATTTTCATGCTAAGAGTGAGATATCGAAGACCTTTCATTGCAGTTATATATGAATCTTCGTTGATTTCGTGTCTCTTCAAATATTTCATCCCTCAACTTTGCAGCATTTCAACGCTCAAGGAGTTCCAATCCGTTCCCCTCCACTGTCAGAATATCCATGGAGTCCTAGATGGGAACTAGCAGAAATGGCTTTGCGGATCTTGTAATATTTCATTCCTTTGTTGGCCTTCTCATTCTTCTGCTATTTTTCTCATGATTAATTAATTTTTGTGCCTCTGATTTCTGGAGCAGCGAGTTCTTAGTGGAGGAGTCTTCAAACTTCAAGAAGAGTTGCAACGAGGCCCTTCAACAACGTTAGGGCAGTATCTGTTTCCAGTGCTGTTAATGCTCTACAAGTTGAACTGTGTAATATCCAAAATCTGCTCCTGTAATATTCAAAGTGATCACGGATTTGGATTGATTTTCTTTATGTTGAGATGTTCATTTGGTTGCGAAGTTACTTTGTTTTGTAGTTGTTTCATCTCTCTGTTTTCCAGTTCTTCCTCCTAGGTGAGGTTTTCGTAGGAAGGGTACCAGGGCAAATGGTGATTCTGCTCGTATGTCATTTGAAGGTTTGGTTAGGGTTTCCTTGTCCCATTGGTGGTTGATGCCGATTGGTACTAGCAGTTTCATTAAGGGTTTTGTCTTATGTCAAAAGTAAGTTATGTACGAAAATCTCTTTTGTATGAGAAGTTTATACGTCATTTTAATTTCGGATGACAGTACAATATCTGTCAAGTGGGATTTTGTATGGCTTCATTGGGGTTTGAGGTTAGCCAGGTCAGCAAGTTGTCATGAAAATGTGATTGATCATAGTTAGGTCTTGGGGTATGTTTCAAAATGCCACTTCTTTTCTACATATGTCAATATTAGCAAGTGTTGTATATATTAGTATTAGTTGTTAAATGGGTACTTATAAGTGTTAATTAATGTTGGTGAATGGTGACTATGGATTAGCAGTGAATCCATGAATGTTAATGATAAGTTAAAACGGGATGAGCTCATTGATATGAATTCAACATATTTTGACAAGTTAAAATGCAAATTGGAAACACAACTAATTATATCTGCAAAATAAATAATATATACTAGAATAAATTCTGGGTAACTTCATATTGAATTGTATAAATTTGTGCAGACTTAGAGGCTTATATTATTTTCTATGTTCATATTTCTTTTAAGTTCTATTTTTCAGTTCTTCTTTCTGATTGTCTAAGGGCTTGTTCTTTGCATTGAGAAATATGAATTGGTAAATGGGTGAATTAGTGGAAGTGGATTGAAATAGGTTGAAGTGAGTTATTTTTTTGTTGAAGTGGGTTGAAGTTAGTTGAAGTTAGTTAAAGTAGGTTAGAATTTTTTGTGTGTGTGATGGGTAGAAGTTGGTTATTTTTTTATTGAAGCTGATGAAGCAGGTTGAAATTGATTGAAGTTGATAAATTAGGATTCACCAACGAAAAGAATAGGGCCTAAGTAAACAAACTCGGTTTTTAGAAGATCTAATTAAACAATACTAGAGTAAATATGTAGTTTCTTGCCATTCACAAAAATTCCACAGTTTCTTACAAAACTAATATCTTGGAATCAAGTAGCGCCTGACATGCATAGGCAATGTCCTTTCCAGAATAAAACAAACTTTGTGAAGAGATTGATTTCTAGACATGATGACATGAAGATGTAGTTTCACTTAAGAATATCTTAAATGTTGATTAGGTCCTGAACAGTGCACTATTTTAACCATACATGATAGTACGTACTAGGCAGTGCAAAACATTTATACTATGATAGTACGTACTAGTCAATAAATCAATGTGAAACATCTATACTATAGTCTCAGGAAAGGACCTACTCAAAAGCATATAGGAGCTTTAGCCTTTTTTAACCATATGTGATAGTACGTACTAGGCAATAAATATAATGTGAAAAAAAAGGTTGCAAAATTCGGTGAGATATGCTCTATTCATTAATAAATAAATGTTGGGTACAATAAATTTATGGGTAATTAACTAACTTATAGTAAATTAAACAGTCCAAGCTACCTAAGAAGGGCTAGAATTGGCATATGAAACAGGAGAATCACAAACGGCCCCGATGCATGGCCAAGCCATGTCCCCATGTCCCGGGGAACGCCTCGAAAACGGCCCCGGCGCATGGCCAAGCACGCCCTCGAGTCGCACGCATCGTCCCCAAAACGGCCGTGGTGCATAGCCAAGACATGTCCCCGAGTCCAGAGGAATGCCCCCAAAACGGTCCCGGTGCATGGCCAACGCATGCCCCCGAGTCCCGAGGGACGTCCCCAAAACGACACAATTGGCTCACCCTATATACATATTCAACAAGAGATTACATACCCTTCAATATGACCGGACCCGTTCAAGTTAACTCGTTCAATCTTGATCAAGTCATTCGCCAGGTTTGCCTTAGTCTTAGTAGAATCTGACTTGAATGTCTTAGAAACAAATTTGACTTGATTTGACACTTAACATAGGCTAGTACTAATATGATTTATTAGAACTCATATTAACTTCAATTCAAATTAGATCAAGAATAAAAAGTCCCCTTAGGTCGATCATTTTGTAAAGATTGTCGGTCTTGAATTCTATCTGATTTGACGAAACATCACCATATTTCTCTTTGAAGAAAAAAAGGTTTGATTCCCTTGATTATAACCCAAATTTTCTTTTTTATCGAAAAAAGAGGAGTATTATATTAAGTTGGAAGCAAGAAAACCATACATATCGTCCAATGCCTGGTTAAGAATCGTTTCCGGAACATTTGATTTCCATAATTTACCTTCTAGACACAGAGGTTGCCAGTAGACTAAATCGTGGGCTACTCTATTACCCTCTCTTTTAACAAAAGACCAGGAAAAGAAAGCAAACTTCTCGATGAAAAATAGAATGCTGCAAACAAAAAGGCCAATAGTGTTGTCGTCGGTTGACTTAGCCTGGAGCATGTGGATTAAACCAAGGTTGTCTCTTTCTGCGATTATGTTGCGGGCTTCGGACTCGTAAGCGCAGTGAAGACCATAGAGGCATGAACGAGCTTCCTCAATAGCTGCGTTCACAGGGTTTCTATCATGCTTGGCGCCGGTAAATAGAACATCTCCATCTTGGGTGCGAAGCACAAAGCCCCAACCCCAAAAGGAATCCCCCATCCGGCCACCATCGAAGTTTAACTTAAGACACCCAATTATCGGCGGAGATCGGACTGTAGGATGAGAACTCAAATCTACAGAACAAACTGGCTTCTGATGGGTGCAAAAAGAGTGAACACACTCAATGGCTCTCTTACCAAGCACATGGAGGTTCTTATCCGAATTATAACCCAAATCTTAAACTAACCTAACCCAAGGAAAAATCAAACCAAATCCCTTAAATCTCCATTGCTTGCATGCCAACTTTGGTGGTGTTTGCCTGTTTGGTGAATAATTGTTTTGAAGAGCTTCTTTTTGTTTTTTTTAATCAAACAGATTTTTTTGTATGGAAATTAATGACTTTAGTCAAACACCCAATTTGGAGGTGATCAATTAGCTTTGTAGAAGAGATTTTTGAATTTTAAAGGCTAAGTTGCGGTAGGTAAAAGTACTATTAACCTTTTGGAATTACTTTTTTGAGAATTAATTTTGTCTCTCAACCTTGTTAAAAACAACTAATTTTATTAAAATACTTTTTTTTTTCTTGAAACAACAAACACAAACCACTAATACAAATTATTAAAAGCTAATGTAAATAATTAATATAAACAGATAACGTTTGTGTTCGGTAATAGAGGTTGAAGTAGAGTTTAGTCATTTGTAGTGATCAAATGTCATGGACAACTAATTGTAAGTATTCGGTAAAGTAGTGGATGAGGTAGTTGTTAAAAATTTATAAAGTTTTTAAGAAACTACTAAAGGTAGCTTTTGGAAACCCTCACATATTGATTGTATTGTAAATTACAAAATTCTCTATTATATTTACTAAAAACTTTTTTATACTGTATCCTTTTTAGTTATTTGACATAAATCTACAACTCGAACGACTATCTTTACTAAATACATTTATTTTAAATTACTCTTGAACAATTAGCTACTAAACACTAATAGGTGATAGCTAATCAATGATAAAGCTACTAATAATTAATTTTATCAAACACGTTCAATATCTAATAATTGTTTATCAAATATAGCCTTTTTATCTTTCCTCTCCCCTAATGTGTAAGACCAGCATTTATCCCCCCTCGGCCCCTCCTAATCAAAAAAAGAACGTAGCAGAAAAAAAAGCGGTTATAACAGCCGTTGCACCACTCACCCACACCTTTCCATGACAAATCCAATACAGTTACAAAAATACAGCTAGACCCATCGATAATATCCCAACTCTCTCACTATTTATCACCCCCCCTCCAATCCCTGACATCCCCCAACTGTCTCCCCTGTTCTCTCTCCTCCCCCATTTCCATCCATCCTCCATTCTCTTCCCTTCCCACAAGCCCCCCAATCATTCTCATCTCTCACCCAGGAAAAAACAAAAATTAAAAAAAATGAGAGAGATCTTGCACGTTCAAGGCGGGCAATGCGGGAACCAAATCGGATCCAAATTCTGGGAGGTGATCTGCGACGAGCACGGCGTTGATCGGACCGGACAGTTCCACCAGCAGTCGGTCTCCAACCCGGACCTCCAGCTCGAGCGCATCAATGTCTATTTCAACGAGGCTGCCGGTGGCCGCTACGTCCCACGCGCCGTCCTCATGGATCTCGAACCCGGTACCATGGACAGCATCCGGGCCGGCCCACTTGGCCAGATCTTCCGACCCGATAATTTTGTGTTCGGGCAATCGGGTGCCGGGAATAACTGGGCCAAGGGGCATTATACTGAGGGTGCCGAGCTCATTGACTCTGTTCTTGATGTTGTTCGTAAGGAGGCTGAGAATTGTGATGCCCTTCAAGGTGAGGATTAGATTGTTGGGTATTTGTTTCAATGACTGTTTGGTTTTTATTTTTTTTGATGGGTTTTATATCTGATGTTGCCTTTTGATCAATCTTATGCATCTCTAGTAGAACTTTGATCATCTGACGGTATTCTCGATCCAAACATAACCGTTTTTGGTGGAGACGTGTGCATTATTAATTGGTTAAATTTGGTGAAGTTATATCCAATGAGGATCGGGTATGTGACAATGGAAGTTTCGATCAAAATCAAGCTTGTGGTTCATTTGACCCTGAAGAACTAGGAAAATCATAATGATTGGTATCAAGTACTGTGTTCCTCAGAGATCATATAAACTTATGTTAGGAGAATCAAATTCAGACAATTTAATTTGAAAACTCCTGTATACAATTCTAGAATCGCAATTACTCACTAACACCCTGGTTTTTGGCAATGTAAGACACATTCACTGACAAGGTTGGGCATGATCTCGTCATTAAAAATTTGATCTTTTTGTTTTTGTTTTGAGCTCATCAAAAGTTTAGGATTATAAACTAATAATTTGTTAAAGATTCTCTTTAAGATTTCGCATCTTCAATTCGAGCACACAATGGAATAGTAGCAGGATGTATAAATGTAGTATTTGTCAATGCTAAGATAGATTACCCATAGCTTTGAATTTGTTGTTTTTATCCGGATGGCAGGTTTTCAGGTATGTCATTCACTAGGAGGAGGAACAGGTTCAGGGATGGGGACTCTGTTGATCTCCAAGATCAGGGAGGAATACCCAGACAGGATGCTCCTCACCTTCTCTGTATTCCCTTCTCCTAAAGTCTCTGACACCGTCGTTGAGCCCTACAATGCCACCCTCTCCGTCCACCAATTGGTTGAGAATGCGGATGAGTGTATGGTTTTGGACAATGAAGCTCTCTATGACATCTGCTTCCGCACGTTGAAGCTCACCAACCCAAGCTGTAAGTCAAACAGAAGAATCATTCTAGGCCAAATTCCATAATACTAATTGATGTGATGGTATAGTCTTTGCATCTATGATTAACATGATGTCCTTCGATGTTGATGATTACAGTTGGTGATCTGAACCATTTGATCTCTGCAACAATGAGTGGGGTGACATGCTGCCTTCGGTTCCCTGGTCAGCTCAACTCGGACCTGAGAAAGCTGGCGGTGAACCTGATTCCCTTCCCCCGGCTCCACTTCTTCATGGTGGGATTTGCGCCCCTAACCTCTCGTGGGTCCCAGCAGTACGTGTCTCTCTCGGTCCCAGAGCTGACTCAGCAAATGTGGGATGCCAAGAACATGATGTGTGCAGCTGACCCTCGTCATGGCCGGTACTTAACAGCCTCAGCCATGTTCAGGGGGAAGATGAGCACCAAAGAGGTCGATGAGCAGATGATCAATGTGCAGAACAAGAACTCGTCCTATTTTGTGGAGTGGATTCCAAACAATGTCAAGTCGAGTGTCTGTGACATCCCCCCTACCGGCCTAAAGATGGCCTCTACCTTTGTGGGCAACTCGACATCAATCCAGGAGATGTTTAGGAGGGTGAGCGAGCAGTTCACAGCCATGTTTAGGCGCAAGGCCTTCTTGCACTGGTACACTGGGGAGGGGATGGATGAGATGGAGTTCACTGAGGCAGAGAGCAACATGAATGATCTGGTGGCGGAGTACCAGCAGTATCAGGATGCAACTGCAGAGTATGAGGAAGAGTATGAGGAAGGGGTGGAAGAGAGCTATGAGGGTAATTAGGCAGACTTCAATTTGAGATAAGATGTTTGTTTAATTCCCATCTTCCTTGATTTGTTTCATTTTTACAATTTCTTTGTTCTTTGGATTGTATGTTTGATTTTACTTGATGGAATGAACGGCTATTTATTTGTTTGTATGATTGTCGCACATTTTTTAAAATGGTACGTAACAATCTAAATCTTAAACAATTAAGATTAATAAAGATCTATCAAGAAAGTTTATTGGACCAAGGACCATACCGTACAAATTTGGTAAGGACAATTCATTGTTCAAGTTAGGGAACTAACCATATGGGTTGAATTGATGAAGTAGGTGGTGATTAAAAATGATGAAGCTGTTCCACGCCCTAGGGACAACTGAAATGTTGAAAGTTGAAACTGATTACAAGCACACTTTACCCAATCAAGTAAGTAACATGCACTGCAATGCACTCGGTAGTGATTTAGATGTTTCACATTCGAATGTGAGCAAGATTGTTCTTCACTCCCATTTTCTGACACTTGATATGACTTGCGGAAAGTTCTGTTCAACACAAGTTCTTGTGCGACTAAGTGTGAGACAGTATCGTGAAACCATTTACATAAACTAATTATTTTCTTTTTAATTTGGAATGCCGTGTAATGCATCTCACGATGAGTCATTGTGTCTTACCAAGTAATTTAATTAGCAGTGCAGAGAGAAATTGTGAAGGATGAAAGTTCTGAAACGAACTGAAAGTTCAACTCAAATTGAACCGAGCTGGCAGCACTATTGCACGAGTACCACATAAGCATATACCACACCGAAGATAAAAAACGAGTCTTCAGTTAGCCACATCAGTTCAATGTGGGACTCCACCGAGAAGTGGGATCAATGTCCTGTAGACCATAAACCAAACTAATGTAATCTGAGATTCTGAATTAGTCTACTTTCCACCTTGATCCGTGGAATAATGCACAATCATATGTTTAATAGAGCTAATAATTCAAATAAATTTTGAGCAATTGTTGAAAATAATTGTCGGACAGCTACATAACATAACATCATGGAAATTTTGAAGTTTCAGCCATGGAAGAACATGGCATGCACTCCTTCACACAATGCGACCACCATTTTTACGTCTGGATCCAGTGCTACTGTTGGACCAATAAGAGGTAGAGCCCTACCGTTACAGATTTTTTCTATTCACAAGACTCGAACCCGATACCTTGTTTAAGAGGAACAAGTGCCAAACTACTTGAACTAACCTGTATTGGTAGTGCGACTACTATTTGTGTTGGTAGTGCGACCGCTATTTATATTTCACTGTTCAAGAATTGTTCTTTTCGTTTGTTTTAAATGAAATGCATAAGCTGTTAGATATTTCTGGGTAGTAGTCGAATAATCTAGATAAGTTCACTCAAGCCAATGGGTTTGTAACATTTTGTATGTTAGTAAATTTTCGATCACTGGCAAATTACACCCCAAAATTTCAATTTTGGTTATTTTTTTTTTTTCCTCATCTCATATTTGTGACTTGTAAGACATCGTATACGAAAAAAGAAAACATACGATTTTACTCCGATAAGCTCATAAAATAAAGAATGACATTATGATAAAATGGTGCAAAAAAATCAACAAATTTTGAAAAGGAAAAATAGTGTACAAAAATAATTGGAGATGGGATCAGAGTCATGGAAGTGAGAAGCAATTAACATGGCTTAGCCATATTATTAGTTTTAAAGTTTGAGTTGCAGGCTTCGCGTATTTCAATTATATTGACTCATGATTTGCATATGCCAGCCTCCCCACTCTTCAACTTGCCATTTCTTAATACTTGCTGAAATTAAAGGAGAGAAATAGAGGTGGTGGTTGCAGGTGTACTCAGGCAGAGATAGGATTTGGGGGGGAGAGAGAGAGAGAGGGAGAGAGAGATATATATATATATATATATATATATATATATATATATATATGTATGACTTCGGTAGGATGAGGTTTTGGATAAAATGAGTGGGATGAGGTGATCAGTAGCTATTATTTCAGTTATTGTTAGTATTACCTTGATAATCAACATACCTTTAAGCCGACCTTTGAAAATTTATTCAAGATATGTTGATCGCCAAGGTAATACTAACGATCACTGACACAATAACTACTAATCAGTACTAATCACCCCATCCTAGTAGTGATCAGTAGCTGTTGTTTCCGTGATCGTTAGTATTGCCTTTGTGATCAACATACCTTTAAGGCAACCTTTGAAAATTTATTCAAGATATATTGATCACCAAGGTAATACTAACGATCACTGACATAATAACTACTGATCACTACTGATCACCTGATCCTACTCATCCTACATAAGATCTCATCCCACCAGAGTCGTTTCCTATATATATATATATATATATATATATATATATATATATATATATATATATATATATATATATATATCACGGATTTAAAAACAGAAAAGAAGGGGGAAGGGGGTGGGTGGAGGGGGCGAAACCCCAGAAAAAGCCAAATAATAAATAACAAAACTATGTTCGAGTGTTCTCCTCGTAGCGGGATGGCAAGCCCAATGTTGATTTTGGCACATCTCAAGAGTCAAGCCCAATCAACGACTGAGGTCTAAATTCATTTTTTCCTTTTATTTATGTTCTCAAAGCAACGGCGCCTAACGTTGATGCAAAGAAATACGACAGCAATAACGTAAATTTGACACAAAGAAACATAATATTTTTGAATCAAACTACCACCCAGGTTTCACTTACGTTCAAAATTACCATCCAATTTTTTTGTAACCCAATTTTACCATCAACCTTTAAACTGAGGCCCAAGATTACCTTCCTAGGCCCATGTGACCGACTGCAGCAGGTTAGTGAGAGTTTTGTTTTTTTTTTGGGGGGAAGCAGCTATATCAATTAGAGAGAGTGAGAGGGAAAAAAAAAAAATTAAAAATAGGGTGTTGCTGTCTTATTTCCCTCCAACAATCAAAACGCTGGATTGTTCTTCTTCAAGTGCCTGATGTAGAACCGAACCCTAGTTCATCATCCTCCCATCCAAGAATTCTTCGTATGGAATACTAAAGGCTTATCTGTCATCTTCGAAGTCAAGAGTAGAAGTGGTATGTGATTGAGAGCGTCATCAAGGAGATAGTGGTTGTTGTGGGCATCTGTAAACCGTCACCAGGTATGTGATTGAAGATCTTGAAATTGGGCACGAAAAATTGAAAAATTGAAAATTTGAAGGGTTGAAGGTTATGTTTGAGTAGTTGATGCTTAGCATTTGCAAAACAAGTTTTTTTTGTTGCAAATTTGATGACATATTTTTTAAAATCTAACACCTTTGCTACCCCAACTCCAAAATGACCTGTTCTGTATATGAATTTCTTGGAAATTATGTTTTAAATTGTTGTATTTCCAACACATTTGCAGAAATATCAGTCAAAAGTGTATTAAATGTGCACCATGGAGGTTATTTTTAGAAAATTTCTAATCTTGTGTATGGTCTGGGGGAGATGAAGAAGGTTGAATGTGACACTGATTACTTAAGTGTTGATAACATAAAGGGCATTGTTATTGAGTTGGGGTATAGTGAAAGAAGGATTAAGAAAATATACTATAGGAAGCCAAATTTACCATTTGAAGATAGCTTAGTGTCTATTGATAGTGATGAAGAAGTACGTGAGTTGATTGTACTCAGCAACAGCTTTGAATATGTATCCTTGTTCATTGACCATACTGATGAACCTCAGAGTGTTGTATCTGCCAACAATGGTAATGAATCAAATGATGATGATGGTGATAGTGATTGTATGGCTGATGATAAGTATGAGGAGTACGGGCATGAAGTTGAAGATGAGGAAGTAGCTCGGGTTAGAGGAAAAAAAAGAGGATGCATGATGAAATGGTTGCTGATTTAGATGAACTTAGGGCTGAAAACAGAGAGAGTTTGAGACAAAGGAATGCTTTTCATGATATATATGCATACTACTAAGATTCTGATGATGCAGACAGCCCTGTAAGTAGTGAAAGTGATATTCATGATGATTGTGACAAAGGGAGGAAGCAAAAAAAGAAAAAAATAATAATATACCCTGGATACAATGCCATCTTGTCAAATAAGGTAGTGGAGCTAGAAGTAGGCCTTAAGTTCATTGATAAGAAGCAACTCACAGAAGCCGTTGAGGACTATCGTATAATGAAGGGCTATGATATTAGGATAACACATGGTGATAAAAAAAGAATTCAAGCATTTTGCAATGGAAAGGGATGTGAGTGGTTCTTGCGGGCATCTAAACTGCAACGTGAGCAATCTTTTTAAATTTAAAAAAATCCCTAATCCTCATAGGTGCATCCCTTTTAGCTTTGAGAGACGCAAAAGGAAGATGTCAACCAAATTGTTGTCACGTAAATACGTGGAGATATTGAGGGTTCAACCAAGCTTAAAGGTGAGGGAGCTAAGAACCTTGATTGAGAAGAAGTACAATTATAAGGCTACTATGCCTAAGTGTTTTAGAGTTTGAGCAAAGGCTTTGACATTACTTCTAGGGCATTACAAGGGCCAATTTGGCATGATAAGAACTTATGCAAATGAGCTTCTGAGCAAGAATAAAGATTCCACAGTTAAGATTGCGGTCGAAAATAGTGGACATGACAATTGTGTGTTCAAGAGTCTCTATATATGTCTAGGTCCTTTGAAGAGAGGATTGTTAGAAGGGTGTAGAAGAGTATTGAGCATTGACAAATGTTTTTTAAAGGGGCCATGGAATGGACAAGTTTTGGTTGCAGTAGGTCGAGATGCGAACAACCAAATGTACCCCGTTGCATGGGGTGTGACTCAAAGAGAGGATAAAGAAACATGGAATTGGTTCATGCAATTTTTGGAAGATGACTTGGGAATGAAGGATGGACATGGGTGGACTATTATTTCTAATCAACAAAAGGTATATCTATTTATGTTTCAAGTTATATTAACTGTTTAAGTATAGTAATTTACTTATTATCAGTTATGAAGTATTTCAGTTTTATAACCATTATTACATTTGATATTTTTGGTACTTTTGATCCTTGTTTAAACCTGTGTTATTAATGTTAAGGGCCTTGTTGATGCTATGTCAAACTTGTTACCGAAGGTAGAACATACATTGTGCGCAAGGTATGTGTATGCTAATCTAAGGAAGAAATTAAGGGGTTTACAATAAAGGGATGTGTTCTGGAGATTTGTAAAGTCTTCTAATGAGGTTGATTACAATAAGCATATTAGGCAGATGAAAGAATTAGATGTAGGTGTATGGGAATTCCTTGAAAAAAAAAAAGACCCTAAGCATTTTTGCCAACTTTTCTTCAAAGCATATGCCAAATGTGACTCAGTGGATAACAATATGGCCGAGATATTCAATGCATTCATCATACAAGAAAGGTTTATGCCCATATGGACTATGCTTGATAACATCTTTAACAAAGTCATGATAAGAATTGCTTTCCGGAAGTCAATGGCAGATAATTTCCACCAAGATATATGTCCTGCGATATTGAAGAAGCTAGAGAAGGCTAAAGATTTATGTAGGTGGTGGCATGCAAGTAGATGAGGAAATGGTAGGTATAGTGTTACGCATGGAAGTGAAGGTTTTGTAGTTGACATTGTGGAGAATACATGTACAATGCTTGGACCTTAAGTGGTATCCCTTGTCATCATGCTTTAGCGGTGATGAGGGAGGAGAACGTGGAGCCAACACAGTTTATGCATAAGTGCTATAGTACTACAATGCTTAAGAAGACGTATGCATATACTTTGAAGCCTGTAAATGGACCGAACCTATGGTCTTCGTGTGAAGATCAGCCAATAGTTGCCCCAGTTTTCAAATAGAAAAAGAAAGGAAATTATCAGTTTAGAAGGAGGTCTAAAGAAGAGGAAAGAAGACCCAAGAGCCAATATGGAGTTGTATCTCGTTCAGGTGGTACCTTTAAGTGTTCACTATGTAAAGAATATGGTTATAACAAGAAGACATGTAGACAAAGGGTAAGTTAACTTTTTAAAATGTTTATCATCTTTTAATCTGCTTTTGTTTTAAAAAAAAAAACATTTACTGGAGCTTCGTTTCAGGACTCCTCTACTTGTGCACAATCTGCTTCTGCTGGGCCTAAAACTCCATCTGGTGTCGTCACATATGTTGGAGCCACTCCTGGACATACTGTTTCTGTTGTATTAGCTAATGCATCAACAATTGAAGCTACAAATGAGCCTATTGTTGAATCAGCTCACCATGAGCCTGTTTCTGAAACTACTACATGTGAAGCTGCTGCACAGTTTTGGGACCCTATTACTGAATCAGCTACCCAAGACCATATGTTCTATGCTTATCTACAATGAACCAAGCTTCCAGTGAGGAGATATCAGCCTGGGGATGCCATTAGTTCCCAGAGCAGCATCACTCTTGCAAGATTAGATGAATGAGTTGCATATATTCAAGGTATTTTGCTCATTTGCCTTTTTTTTTGTGTGTATAGTGCCATGAAACAACAACTATATCATTTTTAGATCTCATTGCTTTATACACAGAGGCATGAACTACTACTCATTCATTAGCTTTTATGGCAATGACAATAATCTACTTTACATGTTACATTGCTAATATTCAACAAAATAATGAATTTGCTTCAAACAAAATAATACAATTGCATTCCATTTAAGAAGCTGTTCATTCAGTCTAAGCACTGAGTTTGCTTCAAACAGAACGATATAATTGCATGAACTACTGAGTTTGCTTGAAACAAAATACTGCCTATTCATTCTAAGTACATTGAAGAAGCTCTAACATTACAACATGCAATTACAATTGCATTTCATCCTCCCCAAAAGCTATTCATCTTATGTTGTTTCCCTTCCATTTTACAGTATTCCAAATCATCACTGTCCTGCAAAAAATGTCTTGCCAAATACACATTGGCCTCCAAAAAATCCCCACCATCCTCCACCACCAACAGCTCCTCCAAACACCAAACATCTTTAACAATACCCCCTAATTTGGCCATCACATAGGCCTTCCTCTGCCCCCTCCCAATAACACAAACCCAATTGCAAATATCACAACAACCAACATCATCATAAGCATCATGACCCTCTCTCTGTTTTGGTAAGCATGCACCTCTGTTCTGAGCATGCTGTTCTTGACCTTCATCCTCCTCATCTCTTTTTTATCAACTTCGCTTTGTTGAAGCAGATTCTTCAATTGCTCATTCTCTGCAACTACTTCATCATTCTGATTCATCAATCCCACCACAGTTGACCTAACCCTATCGCATAAGGAATCATCAACCCATTCAAAGAAGTCACACCCTCCAGCCCTGTCAAAGCGTTTACACCTTGCATTTATCCGAATTGAATTTTTCTTTGTCATGCTTGTAATAACCATACATCTCATTCCATACTGACGTATCCTGTAACAATTTGAAAAACACGGGCATGATTTGCAAGCATGTGTTGGGCTTCTTGCAACTGAACTCGACATCTTTCACCACTCCAACAATGATTTTTCAGGGTTCTAAAGCTCGAACTGGAAGAGGGATAAGCAATTGCAAAGGAATTTTGATGATCTTCCTCAATTTGGTTGCCTAGGGTTTTCGAAGGTTTTAGGGTACAGATGAAACCGTTGGGGCCAGGGAATGAGGGGAACTCAAATAGGTTTCGACTTTATTGGTTCTTTTGTTTCTCTCTCACTACACTTGACAGACTTAAAAAAACAAAAAACTCTCAATAACCTGCTGCAGCCGGTCACATGAGCCTGGGGTGGTAATTTTGGGCCTCAGTTTAAAGGTTGATGTTAACATTGGGTTACAAAAAAATTTGGTGGTAATTTTGAGCATAAGTGAAACCTGGGTGGTAGTTTGATTTAAAAACTCTATTTAATGTAATAGAATCTTGAGCCCCAAATATTTTAATTTGAAATGTATTGATCGCTCATCTTTTAATACTAATTGGTACTTTTTTTAAAACATTGTAACAAGTAGAAGTTATCCTAATATCTCTTGTACTCTTCGTTAGATAATAGTTATATATATTGATCTATATATAGATTAGATTATAAAGGATTGCAGTGAGATATTGGAAGCGATGTAGCTACATTTCTTTCAAAAATAGGCGGGAACATTAGAAATGATGTAGTCTATATATATATACACCATGTTGACACATCAAAAGAATTCATGTCACAAAAAACAAACACACACACACAAAAGGTCAACATAACCCAAACTTCCACAATTTTGCAAGTAAATTGGATAATAGAAGGAACAAACTTTACAATAGGAGAGACAAGATATGACAAAACAAACGCAGAGAAATGAGCCACTTTTATTTTGAAATAAATAAACTCGGAAAATGAAGTGGATCACCTTTTAACAGACCATGCAAAAGAAGAAAAGCTACCGTCTTTTGGTGTAATATTTTCTCGTTCGTTACTGTTTCAGTTGTACTATTTGCTTTTTGCCTTACTCGCTTATGACCAAAATTCCATTCTTTATCAAGCTAGTTAACTAAAAGTTAGTTTAAATGCAACCAATATTTTCAATTATATTCTATAAAAAAAAATTCAATTATAACATGTTTTGTTTTGATTTTTCATTCGGTCCACACTGGGAGTTATTGTTGTTGTATGTTTTGGCCATGTGGTTCAATTCTGGTTATATTTTTTCCGAGTATTTGATTGATTGATTGGAGAAACTTACGAATAAAATAGTCGGCAATGTTAGTCTATGCGGGATCTTATAAAAATCTTGTACCATTTTTGTTGCTTATTGAATTTAGACCAATACATTTCAATTCGTATAACTAATTATTCAATAGGATCGGAAATCCAATTCTTTAGATTTAATACATTGCTCGTCTCAAAGTAGTTGGGTTGATATGAGCGAGGACAAAACCATTGTATCTCTAATGAGAAATCCAGACTAATGTGACTTTTTTAGGATGTTTACCACTATTTCATGAGTTTATAAAGAACTTTTTATGGATGCTAGTTATTTTGAAGTTCAAACCTGGAAGCGAGTATTCATTCAGGAACATCATTTACATTTTATTTATTTTGAAGTTTTTAAATGTTGACATATACAACTGTTATTTGCTCCTAAATGTCATCACCAAATTGTGTGCACTACAATATTGTAGTTCAAAAAATCTGTTATGTTTTTATTTCATACATTTCTATAACTTGACTTCATATGAGATGCCAAAAATATTATCATATTATCCATATTTTTTTTGAATAGGTGTAATCAAAATGTTTAAGATGCACGTGTTTAATTATTATTGCTAATATGGTATGGACTATGCACCATACAGCCATAGGCTAACTACTCACTCAGTAAGTAGAACAGTTGCATTTCTGTCCCCCCCCCCCCTCTCCCCCAAGCCAAAAGAAAAAAAGGAAGATGCACTTATTAAACAGATTTGGTGGTACGTCATGGTTGATCTAGTTTTGGTGCAGAAGCTGTTCATTTGAAAAAGAAAGATAAACTGACCTCAAAACTAATTGATGAAGACGTAGAGACCATAGATTATCTTAGTTGAATGATTTTTATTTACAATGGTTGTCAAATAAACACCAACATACAACAATATTGCATTTACTGTGTAAGTTTATATATAGATTGTCTTCAGAGGGGTGATTTTTATTCAAAATGTTGGTTGAATGAAAATCAACATGTAAAAATATTACATGTATCCACTTCGGTAATAAAACATATCAAATTCATATGTGTTTATATGAATTCGAATTGACAAGGTAATTGAAACGTATCGTTGAATGTGACATTTTATATTGATTAGGTCTCAAATTTTTTTGAAATGACCTCGAGTACCACATAATTAGTTGACATATTTTGATCTACTTTAATTTATAAAGAGTACTTCGTTTATGTAATCTAATTTATCATGTATCAATTTGTTTAATTTATTGAAAAATTAAAAACAAAAATTAAGACATCTTTACCAATGACAAAACGCAATATAGATCAAAGTTTTTGTACATTTGAAAATCTTGAACCAAAATATAAGTCATGAAAAACTAAACAATTTATTCTTATGTTAACTAACTTCAATAAATAAGTTTAAATTTTAAAGTTGATTTATTTTATTTCGTATCAATCTCATATATATTATCATATCATGTCTCATCAAGCTACTAGCCCGTTCAGTTACCATGTCCGGACAACTAAAATAGAGCCTAAACCCCCTAATTCAGGACCTAACCTCCTAAAGTAAAAGCTGTCTCTTCTCCCCATCTTTGCCAAAAACAAAACAAACGTGTCACTCGTACAGGCACCAAAATTGATGTCAACCAAAACCAGAAGATCCTCTGATATTTCCCATCTTGCCAAAGTAAAAGTAAAAGTTAACAAAAATCTAACTTGCCATTCCAAAATCTCACCCACAGAATCAAATCTTTCTCTCTCCTCTACCCTTCCAAATTTACACTTTTCTCCTTCCCATGACAGTAAAATTCTCTATGCTATATATTCCCATTGCATACAAAAAGAATATCCACATTAATATCTCACTAATTAATTTCTAATAAAGCATGGGTTATGTTAACCATACGCACTTTAGTTCACGCATGCTTGCAGATTCAAGATTTATGGCCTCTTAATCTTATCTACTCAAGATCATCAATTAAATGAATATAATAAAAAATATTAGGAAGTGGGACTGACGTAGACGACAGGTCAGCAGCCACGTAGCGCCTTCTTGGATTTGTTCTGCTGAATTCTATGCCGCCTCGCAGCCCTAGCCTGCTGAGCATAGGTATACGCCCTACTCATCATGCTGTTCCTGATCTGATGATGATCCAACGGCTGTAATGGCACGGCTCTCTCTCTCGCGACCATCTCTTCTGCCGAGATGTTCAGATCAAACCCACGTGGGCCCGGTTGTTGGGGGTAGTGGAGTTGCTGCGGCTGGACCGTCGGATTGATGATGAACTGAGGAATGGACGGTGGGTGATAATGGAGCAGCGTGGAGGTTGGGGGACCCGGGTGCATGTAATCATTGACTACTGTGGGTTGCAGTTGGCGCTCGGGCTGGGGACATTCTGTCAGCCTCTCGCCATCTCCCAACTGGGTTTTCTCTCTCCTCGCATCCCCAGTGTTACTTTGGATCAGCTAAAGCCCAAAAAAAGGGACAATTCAACACAAAAAGTTAATCCCCACTGGAAAAGGAATTTGGGAAGAAAAAAAGGAAAAACAGAACAGGGATAATCTTTATGATAGCAATTCCATGGTTTTTTTTAAAAAAAAAAAGAAAAAAGAAAAAGAATCCTACCTTGTGGTGTTTGGCCTTCAACTCGGAATTCTCATTCTGAAGCTTCTGCATATGGAGCTTAACCTTCTCGATCTCCTGCTTAATGGAGAAAGAAAAATAGTAACTACCCAAAATTACGTATAATTGGCCCAAAAAAAGGAATGGTGTTGGAGAAATTGGCGTCGAAAACAGGGGAGAGAAGAAGCGTTTACGAAGGTACTAATAAGTACATTAATGGCGGTCAAATTGATTCATCCCAATTAAGAAACGAAACAAAAATTCCGTTATATGAATCCAAATATAACTCACCTTCAGTAGAGTCTGTTGA
This sequence comes from Carnegiea gigantea, assembly GCA_029747015.1. Lineage (NCBI taxonomy): Eukaryota > Viridiplantae > Streptophyta > Magnoliopsida > Caryophyllales > Cactaceae > Carnegiea > Carnegiea gigantea. The sequence goes on from JAKOGI010000207.1 coordinate 827,486, forward strand.
GTTTGCAACTTTTCATCAATTATTCGCCGCCATTCATCTCTTGTCTGTCAAAACAAAGAAAAAAAAAAACCCAGAAAAAATTGAATGAGATGATGAAGATGCCCAGAGCAATCAAGTCGGAATAAAACCCTAAAACCCGGAAATTAATGAAATCAAGAAGAAACCCAAAAGAAGAATACAGAAATAAATGAAGGAAACATACGGTATTACTTACCCTTTTGAGAGAAGTCTTCTTGTTCTTCGTTGACTGCTTTGACTTGACTTCGTAGTCGCTAGGGCAGAAAGCGAGCGGAGTAGCAGGACTGGTGGCTTCCGCCTTCGGAAGAGGGTTAACAGCCGGCGGCGGCAGCGGAGAAGCAGAGGAAACCACCGCCTTGCGGGGGCGCGGCGGCGAGGGAGGGTTATCGAGAGCAGATCTCCGGCACTTGGAGCCCCAGGTGTAAGAAAAGCGGAAGTCGGAGACAGAATTGGTGAACAAGTAAGGCAAATTCAAGAGTATTTCAGCCACCTCGAACTCTCTCTCATCGAACTGAGAGACGAACTCAACTCGAAGATTAGGAAAAACCCAATTACGACGACGAGAATGAGGATGATGTTCATCCTTGGCTTCTGGCATGGTGGAGTTCATCGCCGCCATCATTACCATCAGATTTTCTCTCTCTGGAAAGCGGAAATCGAAAATCGTAATAGTGGATTTGATTTCTTGGGGAAGGGGAATTGATTGAGAGGTGGGATTGGATTATACTCTTGTGGAGGGAGAGGAGGGTGCGAGACGGAGGATGCGGGGATTATAATGGGGGAAATCCAGGAAGAGGGAGTGGGTAATGACACGTGTCGAGGGAAGGGACAGGGGAGAAACGGGGCTCTCTAGGGTTTAAGCCACTCCACTGAGGGTCTGGAAACTGGAAACTGGCCAGCGGATGAGAGAGAGACTGGTTGTGAAATTGGGAAATTTGGGATTGGATGACGCGCTTAACAAGCGCGTGACGTATGATTTCCTTGGGCGACGGTTTTGGATTTTTTTGAAAAAAATAAAAATTCATAATTTTCTATTCGGTGGTTTAGCTGGGGAGAGAACTTCGACAAGGTTTGGGTTACCACAACCAAAAACAGAAAACAATGATTTGGGGAGTTTGGAATTTCCTTTTTCTTGATGGACACTAATAGTTCTTTTCTGCTAAGCTCTCACACAGTAGGCTACTATAAATAAATTATTTTAATTTTATAGATCATTATTTATATTTTAGGTTTAAAAAGATTGAAAATAACGTAATATATTGTCTTCATCGAAAAGCAAATCTTGCTTTTCTATAAAAAAAATTAACATCTAATACATGAATTTTTAGTATCTAGCATTAATTTTTAGTATTTTTTAAGTTTTAATAGTCCATTAGTGGTGTCAAGGGTGACACGTGTAGAGTTGGGGAGGGGGCAATGCGTATGTTATCGCTCCATGATCTACAAACTTTAATTTCAGATAGATACACAATCGAGGGAGGTTTCGATAATCTAAAAAAAGAAGAGGAGGAAAATAGGGTGGTTTATGAGTGATAATGGCTCCGGATCTTCTAGTAAGGTTTCAAGGGGGAGGATAGGTTTATGTTACGTTCTTTCAACTTACAATAAGTACTTATCATTATCATTAACAATGATTAGCACCAACTAGCACTAACCAGCTATGATCGACACTCATCAGTATTGATGAGCACTTTGTCATATATATTTTCTGGTTATAATTTCACCTTGATCCCACTCATCAATACTCATCAATATTTTGTAGTATTTATCAGCATTGATTGACAATTATTGACTCATGATAAATCACAACTAACATGCTTTTAAAGATTTTTTGAGTAAGAAAATAAAAATAAAAATTTAAACAATACTATAATTATTTCATAACTAAATTATACAAAAAAATAAAAGGTGAGTATATATAATAATTAAATAAACTACTAAGATTAAAAAAAATTAATGTTATCAACTTTAACAACCCAAATATTAAAAACTCATGGTCTCATACATTAATTACCACACTAATCTATTTTGCTCTGGGAAATAAAAAGTCGTAAACGCTGTGGATGGACGCAAAATCTTTTTCATCATATCTTCCTAATCAATCCGAAGATTCTTTCTGGCACTGTGATTTGTGAGTTTCCTAATCCTTATTCCGGAGAAACACAAAAAGCGGGCACGCGTGCTGTTCACGCCTCACATCTGAGAATAAGACCCCGACTAGGGAGGCTCTTGGTGTTGCATCCTAAAATTCACCATTACTATTTTTACTGAGTATAAGTACAAGCCAGGGGGGTAACTGAATACATACAGTCATATTTTGATGGTAAAAATAAAAAGCGGCAATTTTACTGTATCTGACACAAAATTTTGTGTGAAAGGGCCCAAGGAAGCAATAATCGGCCAACCAACCACAAAAGGGCAAATTTCAATGAAGAGATCAGCTGTGTGTGCGCCTGTGAAGAAGCGCAGCCTGAAGGTGAAACTTTCTCATTTGTTAGCTGTCACTCAATTTTATTTGTTTTTGTAACTACTTTAAGCATGCCTCTTTTCATTTGTTGTTTTCCCGGATCATGTGAAAATAGGGCTCACACTGAAAGGTATTATTTTTTTATTATTGTCTTTTTGTATGTTGTTTTTAATTTATTATAAGTAGTTACCATCATTATTTAGCATTGATTAACGCTAATGAGAATCAATTAGTACAGGTTGACACTCATCAATATTGATCAGCAGTTAATTATATTTCGTATTCATAATTTCAACCCTAATCAACGCTGATCAGTACTTATTAGCACTTACCAATAATGGATAGTATTAATCAATAATAAGTTACTTATAGTAAATTGAAAAAAACATACCTCACTCTTTTGAATCTTCTTTCACTTTTTCGTTGATGCTCATTTGAAAATTCATGTAATTGTGAAAATTTTTCAGTCTATAAACTTTTTAAATATTATAAATAGAGGATATTTGAATTGGACATATCGACATGTTGTGAAATTCATATATTGACTTTGAAAACCTTCTAGAATATTCCTAAAATGATTTTGAGCAATCATGCTTAAATAGTACTGATGAAAATTTGGATTTGGTTAATTTAAATATGGACAAATCAGATATTCAGACAAAATTAACACATTTGAATGTGTGTTCAATTCACCCATTTGGACACCCTAATTTGACACCAGTGTCCAATATTGACCTTGTTATTTGAATATCCAAATTTTTCAATGAATTTTATTGTGTGACCAAAGTTACATTGCATACAAACGCGATTCAACTTTTCAAACATTCCTCTAGACTTCCCATGAAGATTTTATGTCGAGACTAGCTTAAACGAGTTGTCCAATATTTGCTTGGCCCAAAATTAGTTAGCAAATTTAAATAAGATGGATTTGGATGTTTACCTCAAATCTGTCACAGTTTTCAAATCGGGTATGGCCGATGGTTTGAATATTTACATTCGCACAAACATTACAATTGGACTTGATTCTTTTGGGTCCGAGCAACTTGACTGAGCAGATTGAATGACCCTTTCGAGTGCTATGATTGAATTACTGCATGAATGCCACCTATTTACATGCAACGCATCAATACTTTCTCTTGACAACCCAAGATGATGATGAATAATAAAACTTGGTCGACATTGATAAAAACCTTTGCTTGGATGATGAACAATTATCTTTGCGTACAGATTAGAAACTCAAATGCCGGAAAAAAAGACAGCCCAACAGGAACACGGGCAGATGTTCTCATCTCTACAAATCCCTGCTGACAATATAACCCCCTAGAATTCCATCCTCATCAATGATTTTTACTCCTCAGTTTGCTTTAACCTTCTTTACCACCTTCTTAGTCGACATAACGAATTCTTCACCTGAATCTTCATCAGAGCTTGGGTCCTCAGAGCTCTCAGCTCTGCTTTTCTTTGTTCTCTTTGACACGGTAGTTGTTTCTGTTGTCGCCTTCTTTTTGTTCGATGTGTTCGGAGTGGATGGCTCCACCTTTTTCTTAACTGTCACAGATTTGGTCTCCTTGAATGCCTTGAGGGGTTTTGTCGGGGAAGCAATCTTTCTGATCTTGCCGCTCAGTTTCTTCTCATAAATGAGCTTTGCCTCCTCCAATGGAAGCAAACCAGACTCCATCATCCTGCACAGACAAATAGACACAATAGTTGCATGACACTGAATAAAACCCATGTTGTGGCTTTGCAGCTGAATCTGAACCAAAAATGGATCACACGCATAATAAAGACGCCCATGAATATAGATCATTTCCACCAACAGAAGGCTCAACTTTTGGTGTATGATAAACGAATGAACCAAATTCCACATATATTGACTTTGGCACTGGTACACTGAGAATCCTGTAATCTGACTTCAGCGCATTGTTCTTTCAAATTGATGCCTGAGGGCCCAATATTGTGTACTGACAGTAAGAATAGGGAAAACATAAACGGGGACTCTCACTGCTTTCATTTTTAGTGTTATATAACCAGGAACAGGGAAAACATAAACAATATAAACTTCACCAAAGGAGACTAAGGAGTCTAAGAAGATTAGTAACAGCAGCTCTTCAGCTCCATTCAAAGCATATTGTAGAACTAGATAAACTCATCTAGTTGATGAATACAACTAGGTTACTTGGCAAAGAGCCGTCCCTGGAAAGAACCATCTATGCTGGTGCAAACTCAGCCTCAATTTACATGCTACGGTTGGAACATCACGAGCTCCTCAGTCACTCAGTTGCGATGTGAAGTTTAATCCTCTGGTTACTGCAGTGATGTCTGATTTGGAGTAAAGGTGCAAAGACCAAAGGAAGTATCTAAGATATCAGCAACTTCTGATGCACTCTACAAATTAGCATTGACAGTAGCATAAAGAATACATATCCATAAAAGAGGATATGTTGATATCGTTAAAGAGTTACAGTACAGCTCAGTGTTAAAGCTTCAATGTGCATCTAAGATGCACCAATCTGTCAAATTCCAAGAGGCAAAGGTGACATCAACCTCAACCCTCAGAAACAGGTTATGCAGTCAAGAAACCAAAAGATCATTGAGTTACAGGCATGAAATTACCATTCAGCTTCAAGAATCCAAGTAAAAAGACAGGCTAACTTCAATACATTAGCAGCGACGTCTAATAGACAGCTCTTCACCAACGCCCTTAGGCATGGTTAGAAATTACAATTCTCATGGATATTTCGCAAATTTGATGGGTTCTAAAATGAGAGATTCTTTGGTTGCGCACATATTTGCCCAGAAATAACTTATTAAATCAGTGAAGTCCAAGTAGGCTCCTAGAGCTTGCACAGTGAAGTGACAAGAAGAAATTATCCAGAGAACATTCCCTGTCCTTAAGTCTATGGCAACTGAACTCTTCTTTTCAACTGAAGCAAGTACCGCACCAAAAGAAGCCTCATTTAGAACAAAAAAGTGCAAGATTTTCAGAAAATGGTGAGTTTGATGCCCACATGCAGAACATTTACGGCCAAGACTATGTAGCCCCATTAATGCCTAGGTCTAATTAGACAATATCACACAGAGGTGTTTTTTTTGGGGGGGGGGGGGGTGCTGCTCTTCCAACAGAGTTCCATCATAGTAACAGCTATGCCATTTTCTCGGGCCAGAGTTTCCTACAGGCTATTTCCATGAAGATTGTGCTCCATTTCAGTGAGCAACAATCGGCATAGATGGATGTAATGGCAGAAACCCTTTGCTTTCTTCAATTTGGAGTCTTTCCTGAGCAACTAAATATTATCATTCATTCAAGTTCAAAGTCTTGCAAACATTTGAATGAACAGAATGGGGCAGGAGTACTGAAAGGGAAAGTTGATTCTTACCAGACAGCAGCCAATTCACTAGTGGGTTTCTGCTCATACAACGTTTCATAGAAAATCCTCAACGGGTCTCTCTGCAAGGAACAAAATTCCACAATACCCATCACTTTTCTTGCTAGCGAAACAAAATCCAAAAAAAAGAAGAAGAGAATGGCAAAATAACCTCTTCAGGAGGGTCCCTTTTCTGGCCAGGCAAGTGATACACCTTTCTCTCTCTCTTCTTCCCATCATCCCTCCCTTCTCCTCGCTTTCTTCCTCTTGACCCCTTTTCTGCACCAAGCAAAACCCATTTTATGAAAGTAAAAAAACAAAAACACCAAAATTGAAAAGAAAAAAGTGAAGGAGAGAGAGAAACCTTGTCATCCTTGGTTACAGACTTCTTGTCATCATCGAAATCAGGTTCCTCCTTCTTGGGTTGGGTGGTTGAAGGGGTTTGGCGGGTTTTGAACGGGATTCGTCTGGTTCCTCTTTCTTGACCTTGGATTGAGGCTTAGAAGCGGTGGTGGAAGCAGGCGTTGAGGGTTCTTCTTGTTCTTATTGTGGACCAGAGAAATGGGCTTCTCGTCGTCGTCGGTTTCCACTTCTCCTTCTTCACCGGCTTCGCGTCTTCTGAAGGCATCTCTGAGCACAATGAAAGAGGGGAGGGGGGGAGAGAGAGAGAGGGGGGGTCAAACGGCGAAACAAGGGTTTTTTGCGGTTGAGAATTCGAAATGGCGCCTTGTCAAATCCGGTGAGAGGAGCAATTCTGCTATTTTACTTGTTTGTGGGCTTCTTTGTATTGCTTTTCTGAATCAAGAGGGTTCGATCATACTCATTAGTAGACTTGAGTCTCCACTACTATCACACTTTTCTTGTCTCGCAAGATGTCCAACATTTCCACGACCTCATGTATTCGTATTGCATTTGACATGCTCTTGAATCTTGATGTTCTCATATACATGATCATATGTCAAGTACATAACTATTTTTTTCGATTTAAATAAACAGTAAAATTTATGTAGATAAGATTTAAACTAATATTTTATAATAACTTTTAAATACATAGTCGGTACAAAATTGAATTTGTGAATAGTTGTAGAAACACCATAACTAACACACTTGTCTACAAACTGTTTTTTTTTTTCCCCCTCATCCAAATATGAGTGCATGATCCAACGAATAGATAGATGCTTAAATGAATATGTTTATTGATTGTCCATTATACGTTTCCATATCTCATATTAGGGTCTGTGCTCTTTAGTGAAAGAACTTAAATCAATACACGTAATAGCATGGCTAATGACAACACATCTATACAAAACTTTCAAAAACTTTCACCCCCGGGCACATGTAATAGTGTCGAATTGGAAAGAAATGGCAATGAATTCTTCCCAAACCTAAAGCACAAATGTCTTGAACTCAAATCCTACATAACGTGAATTGATTCTTATAAGGTAGAATTGGACTGAAATAATCAAATTTGACCCCAACATTTTAACAGATGGCAGTAGTCAGCAAAACGTTGGAAGGATACGGGGAAAGAAGCACCCCCTCCAAACATGTAGCAAAAAAAATATTACTAATAAATTGCGTTGCAATATTAATATAGGTTGGTTCAAGTGATTTGATACTTATTTCCCTTAAGTAAGGTCTAGGATTCGAGTCTTGTAAATTAAAAAAAAATCTGTAATTAAAAAACTCTATCTCTTATTAGGTCAATAGTAACTCGACTCTAATGAAATGAATGATTCAACATCCAAAAAAATTACGTGTCATGCATAGATACGCAAGCCCAAAATTCCAGAGATTCTAGTCGGTCAAAGAGAAGAATCAAGGGAAGCCCCCTATGTGTTTCGGCGTTAAAAAAAAAAAAAAATTACGTGTCATGCATATAGAGATGCAAGTCCAAAATTCCAAAGATTCTAGTCGGTTAAAAGAGATAGAATCAAGGGAAGCCCACTCTGTGTTTCGGCGTTATATCCCGCACTTAGCTTGGTAGTTTGTAGCGACCTCAGGAGCCACCCAAAACCACCGTGCATGAGAGAGAAGATGATGATAAGAGAGAGATCTGGAAAGGCCGGGGGTAGTCCTCCTCCAACTCCGGCGGATTTGACTCCGAGGAAGCGGAGGAGGAAGGTGGTGGGGCAACGTAGCATGAGAATGAGGGCCGTGTCCAACTCCATAGACGCTCCACCTTTGCCATTGATAGCGTTATTTGGGATAGTGTTGTTTACCTCTACTTATCCACATATTTGCCCTTCAAAGAAGACCTACACCGCGGCTTCTTTGTCTTCAAGACCCTTCTCTTCATCCTCCTCCCCACCCTTCTATTCTTCATCCGCCAACTACACTGCCACTGAAGACGCCGGGGTGCCCCAACCAGGAGGTGGTATGACATCGTGTCCGAAGACCCGAACCGGCCGACCCAGTTGTGGTACTACTGTCATCGCTACCAACTAGTTAGCTAGCTAGAGTTTCGAGTTTTTGCCTTGATGAAACTGTCTCACCATGAAGAAGACAGTCTAAATAAAATATGGCCCAGTCCAAGAAAAGAAGAAAAACTCATCCTATACTTGCTCCTTTCAGAATATTATTGCTGCATTTTATTTTCATTTTTATTTTTTTGGTCTTTGGTTTATGTATTAGGAGGAAGGGGAAGTGGTTTGGTGGTGGGCTTGTAAGCCGTAAGGACTGGTTACATAATAAGCGGCCCTTTAATGCATGTGAATATGTGATTTTTATTTAAGTCTTACAGAAACTCACTGCAGAGCCTAATTCCAGCAAATTTCAAAAGAAGCCACGAAAGCAGATGTAAATACATATACATTACAAATACTGATGCTGAGACAATCGTTACTGAATCGACAACCCAATTCCAATTGCACACAGCCATGCCAAGGCAACCCCTTGGAATCAAGTTCTAGAATGTGAATGTCAAGGCATTAAAAAATGCTCAGGTTATATAATACATCAACCAACCAAGCTAACATAGCTGCAAGGGTTACAAATGTGGCAAACTGACACTACCCTGTCTCAAGCCGCCAATAGATGATGAGGAGTGTGTAAAGGGTGAAAACGTTACCAAGTGCCTGTCTCATCACATGAATTTAGGTTACAATAGACGGGCCATCGAGACGGAAGGATAGGAGAGGATCACAGGTTGGGGAGGACTGGAGTATACAATTTCATGCACAAAATGAATACATACATATGCACCTAAATTTGACGCCTGAAGCTACTATGACAAAATGAAGTGAATAGATATATATGATCTCTGTACAAACAACCGATTTCCTGGGAATCGGGAAATATGGCAGCACAAACATCATCTTGCAAGAGGAGATTGTGTCTCAATTTGGGTATTTTGAATTGTGATGTGAATAATTTTGGAGTCTCATCTAGGACGACATCACTTTGTTTTCTCTTCGACAGTTTACTCTCCTGTGAGAAAAAAAGAGAGATAACTTTGTTCAAACAAGTAAATCAATCCATTTAGGAAAACAAAAACAACAGCTATTTGTTCAAAACAAACAAGTACATTGACTGATGCAAAAACATAGGGCAATAATCTTGACCAAAATAAGTAAACGAACAAAGAGATGATAACTTCCCCTCCAATGCCCCCATGTCTATCTATCTATCTATATCTATATATCTATTGTATATATCTATATATAATATTTATATATGTGTATATGTGTATATATATATATATGTATGTGTGTATCTATATATCTATATAAATATGTATGTATCTATAAGGATATGTATGTATGCATCTATATATGTGTGTGTGTGTTGTGTGTGTGTGTGTGTGTGTAAATATATATGGTCTCGATTGATAACAAGATGAGAGAGAAAGACAACTGGATTATGAATATCAGCATCCATTGCCCAGACAAGAAGTAGAAGAGAAAAGATGTATGTTGTGGTAAAAGAGCAGTTATCTCAAATGCATTTCTTTAGGATCCACAATGACAGTTGTCATGCAGATTAGTATGCCGTCTCTTTCATATTATATAAGTTTATTGGTCGTGATTGCGATGTTGTACTCATTAAAATGATGGAGAGGGTGTAGTTAACAAGATATGTGAAAACAAGTGGTACCAGTCAATAGCTCAGCACACATCCATCTACAACAGATCAATGGCACTACTACTAAGTCACACATCCAAAAATTCTGCTTTAAGGGGAATAACTTACTCGTTCATGGATTAGCTCCGCAGAAGATGCCATAACTCCTCTGCTACCGCCATTCCTTGTGACTCTTGACCTAGAAAAGCTGGGTTCACCTGTGCAACATCCCAACACGGGTGTAGCAGCATCATTTTTTATCTTAATAACAGTACTTCCTTTGACAATACAGAGATCTCTTCATTCTTTTCGCTTGCCTCAGCCCCCAACTTAGTTATTCTAAGATCTAAGAGTTGCAACTGTAGCCTCTGGCAGCTCAGCTGATGCTTCTTTCTCAGGAACTACACCCCTGCCATTTCTATTTGCCCTTCTGCTTTTCAGGTTAGATGATTGTGGCTCACAATGCTTTAACACGGATTCACCAGCAGTGTTTGCAGATCTTAATGACTCTAATTCCTTTCTAAGTCTGGAGATTTCTCCATATTTTTTTATTTGACTCAGCCTCCAACTTTGTGATATCAGCTCTTAATGTCTGGATTTTCACGTCCTTGTCTTTGTTTGATGAATGCAATTGTTCCAAACTTTCAATGACTTTCATGATTTTCTCATTTGCTTTGTCAACTTCATCACTCTTCGTTCGAAGTTGATTAGTATAGTTGCTCTCCATTTCCCTATATTGATTCCAAATAAAGTTTATCTCAGCTTGAAGGGCAGATTGTCAGAACTGCTTTTTACAGAGAGGTTTTCATATTCACGTTTTAGCTTTGCCACTTCATTTTCTAGGGACTTATAATGGTGGGTGGATGCTCCTTTCGAAGAGCTGCCACCCACGACTTTAAGACTTCATACGGCTTGTTTCTAGAGTATGTCCTGCAATAAAAGAGAACCTGATAGTTAGAACAAACAATTGATTATGAGATTGATGCATCTGGTGCAGAAATATGACAATAAGACACACCTCTTGATCAGGGCATCTATGTGACAGGATGTCAAACCAAGCTTTAAAATCATTCAATTCACTCTCAGCATGTTCTGCATTTTGGCACAAAAGACAAAGGCAGATCAACATAAGCATAGAAATGAACAGGGTTAACATAGAAGCATAAAAGCAATATCAATCAATATGTGATGCCACTTTGCTCCTGAATACACCCCCACCAATCCGAGGAGGCAAAGCATCAAAAGCACACAGTTGTTAGCTATAGAAACAAAAGTCACTGTTAGACCCCCAAGTTCCATATTTTCTGATACAGAACATAAATGAAGAAGCAGCTCTTACTAACTACTAAAAGTGCTCTAAATAGTCATACTCTCAATTCTCTATCCATACTCCCCCTTCCCCCTTCCATTCGTACCTAGGACATGGACAACATTATAACAAGCTGCTCTAAAGAAATGAGTGAGAATTCGGTAAATAAAAATTCTAACCGACATTTCCACGAAAGGGGGAAAGAACAACATGTAACTTCATTATTTATGTACTAAGCTTCTCTATTCCAAAATACTAGTCTTTCGAAATTAGTTCAGTTCGTTCCACATTTTCTTCCAAAATTCATAGTTGGTTATAAAAATCCTCGCGAATTGAGAAATTCTGAATTTCGCATCAAGAAAGAGGATTAAGCACCTCGCAAAGATACCTAATTTAAGCTTATAAACGAGAGATTCCCTCTGCTTAGAACCGTTCACCAGATCCGCCTTGGTGATTTCAACCAATTTGGCTAATTCCGCCAACGCCAATTGCCTCCGCATCTAAAGTAATTAAACAATAAATCAATCAGTCCTCAAAAACCCTAAAAAGTCAGAATTCGAGAAAAACCCTAACAATTTGCAAGCGGTGACCAAAACGAATGATTGACAGATTTTACCAGAGAAACTTGATCTTCTGAAAGGCGAACGTCGAAAACCCAACGGTCATAGAGAATTTTGATGCGTTGCTCTAAAAGATTGCGATGTTGTAGAAGAGAATCGAGCTGCGACTGCTGTTTGCATAACAAAAGTTTGAGAGCGTTGAATATCACCTCCCATTTTTCACGGACTGAGCTCACCTGCGCGCGTTTCTTCTTTGCAGTACCCATTTCAGAGAGAGACAGAGAGAATAAGAAGAAGAAGAAGCAGAGGGAAGGGAAAAGAAGGCGATGGGCGGATGGAAAAGCAAGAAACCTGAGAGAGAGAGAGAGAAAGAGAGCCGGTATTTGACAAGGCGGATAGAATTAAAACATGACCGTTGTAACAAGGACACAACGGTCAAATTACAAATGTTTCTACTTTGCACCAACGGCGTCAGCGCATCCAGGCTCTACCCATCTAGCTATCTTTTTTTTTTTTTAATTTTAAAGGGCGATATCAAGAATAATTTAGACGAAATTCAAATCTAGGTTTTTGGTAATAATTTCGAAAGACTTTGTTAATTAAGCTAAAATTTTGGCACTTTATTAAGTCCAACCTCTCTCAGGGGTCTCTTTGATCAGATAAAATGAAATAAAATTTAAATTCTCATGTGTCAAGTTCAACTCTTTTGTATTTGATGAGCATTTTAAGGAGATGAACCTTTTTATTTTTAATAGGGTTTAAGTCCCTAACTCCTGGAATCAAAATAATAATAATAATTATTATTATTATTATTTACTTAATAATAAATATTATTAATTATTATTTATATTAATAATAATTATCATAATTATTAATAATAATTATTATTATCTGTTATTTTATTATTGGTCATCATCATTATTATTTAATAATTATTAATATCAATGTTAATATTAATAATTATTATTATTAATTATTATTATCATTATTATTAATTCTAATGAGAATTTTTATTATATTGTTATTAATAATAGTTATTATTATTAATTGTTATTGTTATGATTTACTATTGTTAATATTAATTAATAATTATTGTTACTGTTAATAGTAATAATTATCATTGGCTATTATTGTTATTAATTATTATTAATAGTACTAATAATGTTTATTATTATTGTTAGTTATTATTATTAATCATTATTATTCTTTTTAAAATAAAACATATTTGATTGTATTCCATTATTCACAACCAAACAATAAGGATTGAAACTTGATTCTATTTATTTTCTCTCCAAACACCAGAGATTAGAATTCAAATTTCATTTTTCATTCCTTGGGGATTATTCTTTCATTTCATTTTTTCTCACCAAACAGGACTTCAATCTCTAATATCATGAGTCCTTGTTAGTGGGCAATGAACCTTGAATATAATTATCATCATCCCCTCCAACACCATCCTTGATAACATTATAGATATTTTATTGGTTTATCTCACTTTTCATCAAGGACATGAGTGAGAAAATGAGGGATGCCATTCTCCTTACCACGTCCCCCCGCCCTTATGTCTTCCCCTACGAAGGTGTCCTCGTAGGAGATTACTAGCTTACCAATGTTTTTTTCTCTATATTCTTCTTAACTACAAACTTTGCGACTGGAAAAGGCCCTCATTTGACTCACTTATGAGCAACAAACCCCAATTAGAATTTTTTTTTCTATCATTAGCAAACTCGACGCCCTTCTTTTATCAATGAATTCATCACATTTTACCTTATGATGAATCTAGAAAACTACATCATATGTTTAGAAGTCATGCTCCCAAATATCACATGTATATTTTTTACTCAACTCAACGTATTATATGCGTCTAGATATTCTTATATAGTCATATTGCTGGAGTACTTTAATTAAATTGATATAGAGATTGCAAGTCTAATGCATTCTCTCCACATTTATTTCATGTAACAAGTACTGTTTTTGGAGTAATAAGAAGATGAAAGTCGTTTTCTTTTTGGTTAATTGGCATATTTTGCTCATATATATATCGGTGTATCATGAGAATGTTTCTCAAAGTTTGTGCCCACCCGTTTTTTGTTGCAGTGGTAGGGTGGCCTTACCTGATGTTGGGCGTTTTGGTTTCTCTAGGCCCGTTTTTCTTTACATTTGTATTATATAATGATCTAATATAATTATCGCTATGTCCCCCCCAAACAAAAAAAAAACAAGTACTGTTAATTTATCGCTTCTTTTCTGTTGCCCACCCCAAAAGGTACATGTTTTTTTGGAGGATATTGATGAACCCATAGTACAGAGCTACTAATATCATGCCCAATTTCATCCTTCTAGTTTTAAAATTGTCTGATATTATGTCCTCGCACTTCGTTATGAAATTGTTTATTTATCTAATATATACTAATGCTTGATATTTCATAGTTTTTTTTCAAAAGTTCTCATCTGGACATTTTTTTTTAAAAAAGTTGTTTTGATATCTTGAAATCGATCTCTTTATCTGTACAAGTGCATGCAAATAAAATTATCTATATATATTTGAATCTCATACGATCAATGCAAGCAGGACTTACATTGGAGTGGCGGTGGCTGTTGTTTTGAAGAGGTGAACCTTAGACACGTGGTTTCCATATAACCCCCACATAACACATTGTTTAGATTGAGAAAGAGAGGGGAAAGGGAGGGGAAAAGAGGGGAAGGTAAGGGAGGGGAAGGGAAGGAAAAGAAGGTGATTTGTACTCACCTTGTCTGAATATGTTATAAGAGGAGATGGACGGGAAGGGAGAAGAATATTATTAAAAAAATCTTTCATTCTCCTCCCTTCCCTCTCATTTTGAGGGTAAATAAAAATGAAGGGAATGGGAGGAATGAGGGTGAAATGCTCCCTTCGATTCTCCTGTCTGAAATTGATGTATATGTGGGTGGAAAGTGATCCAAATCAAACTCAAATCAAACTTAAGTAAAATGAAAAGAGAGAAAGATGCGAAAGATGAAGAATATCACCAAACAGGATAGAGATGGATAGTGCAAGACTTTGAGTATGAGATAATCCTTCCGGAGCCACTCACACCTTGGTCTTGGGCTAATTCCCTTCACTCTTCTGAGGAATCACTCCAAAGAAAAGAAGGAGAACCTAGAACACCACTTGAATTAGCCAAATTCAAGATATAGAACTAGGAATTTTTGGGACACAAATGAGAATCACTCTCAAAGGTGCTTGAATTACTCTTGAAAATGCCTTAGAAATCTGATCTACAATGCTCACACGCCCCCCTTTTATATAGGCTCAGCAAAAGACAACAAAAGGACTCAAATAACTCCTAACAATTAAAACTAGTAAAATGAAAAGACTAAGATAAATGGAAAGACACATCATAAAAGGGGTGGGGGAGGTTACAAGGAATATTCTAGATTTCTTAGCTGATTACACCAATCTAGAAGGCTCCAAAACGTGCACAATGTCAGCCACACAATCACATGTAACCGAAGACTCTTCATATTCCCAGAATTAATCCTTGCAGCTGCCTCAACTTCAACAGAGCATAACTTCCATAATACTCGGCCAAATCACGCGTTCTTGGGCTTGATAGAAAGCCCTGGAAGTCTATTTTCCAGAATGGGCTCATTTGCTCAATTTGGATAAGCGGTTTAAAAGTTATGGCCCAAACAATGCACCTATCTCAGACTGGACTGGATCAGCACAACGTATCTTTGAGTGATATTTTGCCCAATCAAATGATGTCCAAATTAAATAAAATTGGGCTTATTTTAAAGCTGACATCTTAAGCTTCAAAAGCACATGGGCCCTCAAGTTGTGGGTCCACTTGAGCTTGTCCAAAAGTGGTCACAAAAATCGGGTTCCGCAGGGATGAATTCGGCACCAAATTTCTAGCAAAGCTTAACCTCTTTTTGACCTCTCCATAGACCTCTCCATAGTGTCGCGAGTCTTTGAACTCACTTAAGAAGACCAAATAGGCACATTTCCATGCATGATCTTCTTTGACCCTTTTCTTCTTTGAAATTGGACTTGAATAAAAATGATGCATATGGAAATATGCATCATACTCCCCGGGTTGTTTTGAGTTTGTCCTCAAACTCAAAGGGTTGGCAAGCCTCTCAAGAAAGGGGTCGCGCTTACAATATGGAAGCTTTTGGGGAAGGAGGTCACAGGGCATCACCTCTAGAGAGATATAGAAGAGGGTGAGGGGAGGATGATAAAACGGGTCACACCTGGTGAGGGGAAGAGGCGGAAGTGGGAAATCTTCTTTTTGGCCACGAAACTTTGGAGTTTCAAGGATGACCACCTCCTTTTCAATCAAAGCAATCTCTTTTCGCAAGTTCCCAAGAGAAATCATGATGGATGAATGCTTAAGGGTTCTTTATGGGTTATGTGTTTAGGCGAGAAAAAGGCCGTTTTTGAGAAGAGGAGGGAGGGCACGGTCGTGCAAGGGGGCAGGGGCAGGCCATGCTATACTTCAACTTGAGGAAATGCAGAAAAGTATAGTGGCACGGTCGTGCTGGGTGGCACGGGGGCACCGTGCTGCTTCTCTGGTCTTCGAGACTGGGTTTGCCGGTTTGTGCCTTTTTTTTTGTTTTTGTGTTTTGGCTTTTTGGGATGTATTTGGGTGTGAAGTGAGTCACTTAAGAACCGTGGCTCTGATACCAATTGATGTATATGTGGGTGGAAAGTGATTCAAATCAAACTCAAATCAAACTTAAGCAAAATGAAAAGAGAGAAAGATGCGAAAGATGAAGAATATCACCAAACAGGATAGAGATAGATAGTGCAAGACTTTGAGTATGAGATAATCCTTCCGGAGGCACTCACACCTTGGTCTTGGGCTAATTCCCTTCACTCTTCTGAGGAATCACTCCAAAGAAAAGAAGGAGAACCTAGAACACCACTTGAATTAGCCAAATTCAAGATATAGAACTAGGAATTTTTGGGACACAAATGAGAATCACTCTCAAAGGTGCTTGAATTACTCTTGAAAATGCCTTAGAAATCTGATCTACAATGCTCACACGCCCCCCCTTTATATAGGCTCAGCAAAAGACAACAAAAGGACTCAAATAACTCCTAACAATTAAAACTAGTAAAATGAAAAGACTAAGATAAATGGAAAGACACATCATAAAAGGGGTGGGGGAGGTTACAAGGAATATTCTAGGATTTCTTAGCTGATTACACCAATCTAGAAGGCTCCAAAAACGTGCACAATGTCAGCCACACAATCACATGTAACCGAAGACTCTTCATATTCCCAGAATTAATCCTTGCAGCTGCCTCAACTTCAACAGAGCATAACTTCCAGAATACTCGGCCAAATCACGTGTTCTTGGGCTTGATAGAAAGCCCTGGAAGTCTAGTTTTCAGAATGGGCTCATTTGCTCAATTTGGATAAGCGGTTTAAAAGTTATGGCCCAAACAATGCACCTATCTCAGACTGGACTGGATCAGCATAACGTATCTTTGAGTGATATTTTGCCCAATCAAATGATGTCCAAATTAAACAAAATTGGGCTTATTTGAAAGATGAAATCTTAAGCTTTAAAAGCACATGGGTCCTCAAGTTGTGGGTCCACTTGAGCTTGTCCAAAAGTGGTCACAAAAATCGGGTTCCGCAGGGATGAATTCGGCACCAAATTTCTAGCAAAGCTTAAACTCTTTTTGACCTCTTCATAGTGTCGCGAGTCTTTGAACTCACTTAAGAAGACCAAATAGGCACATTTCCATGTATGATCTTCTTTGACCCTTTTCTTCTTTGAAATTGGACTTGAATAAAAATGATGCATATGGAAATATGCATCAAAGGGAATGGGAGGAATGAGGGTGAAATGCTCCCTTCGATCCTCCTTTCTTTCCCTTCATTTAATATTTCTAAATAAGGAGAATAAGTGTTCATTAACCTTCATTCACATCCCCTACCTTTCTTTCCCCTCAATTCAAATAGACTTACAGTCTGCAAAAAATAGAATATCGTTGATAAATAAGTTTTAAGGATAAAGTTTTAATGTTACTATCAATAATATATTACTGTAGATGAATAAAAATATAACTTATAGCTAGCAAGAAAAATCAAAATGGTAGTTTTTAATACATCTATATATTGCAAATTTGCTTGCAAATTAAAATTAACTATTGCATTAAAAAATATTTAAAATGGATAGATAGCTAAAGATACATTGGCCCTGTTTGGCAAAGAGCTTTTTGAAGAGTTTTTTGGGCAAAAGAGCTTATTTGACCAAAATTAGCTTTTTGACCAAGTAAAAAAGCTAATTTGAATGTTTGGTGAAAGAGCTTTTTAAAAGAGCTTTTTGGGTCCAAAAAGCTAATTTGAAAAAGCTAATTCCATGAGCTTTTTGGAAGAGCTTTTTGAAGAATTAACCTTTTGTCTCACAACTTATCAGAAACAGCTAATTTTACCAAACAGTTTTTCAACAAACAGCTAATTCAAACAGCTAATACAAACAGCTAACTCAAACAGCTAACAGCTAACAGCTAATACAAACAGCTAACAGCTGTTTGCCAAACAGGACTATTATATAGAATGTTGTGATTTTTAAATAAATAAATAACGAATTTCGTGCATAGAACGACGGATCAAAGTTTAATTAATTAGTTGTTTTCTTGTTAGAACTCAAACTAATAAATGCATGGAAGAAGTTCCCAAATATGGTCCCCAAATAATTTCACATGTATTAATCTGCATAATAGTACTCGATTATTTTGCCTTTTTTTAACATCTACAATTAGGCCTTAATTTTTTCCTACTTAATCCAGCAATGAAGTTGAAGGGCCTGTTCGTTTTCAGTTTTTTGAAAGAGCTGTTAACAGGTTGGAGCAGGTAGGAGTAGGTTGAGGCAGTTTAGAGCAAGTTTGACTAGCAGTTAACAGGTAGGAGCAGGTAGAAGCAGGTTGAAAGCAAATTGGAACGTTTTGGAGCGTTTCTGTTGTGATTCTTCTAATGTTATGATGATCGATGATAATTATGTTGAATACATCAGATTTTTGTAACAATTACTGTATAATATATTTACAAAAATAATGTAATAGAAAAGTTAAATGTCATCGTAATATATTACCAAACATTAGTCTATGATAATCATATGTATTTCTTTATAACTGAAATTAGCATATATCGTAATTATTGCTTCTCGATGTTGAAATCATATTAACTATTGCATCTCTATATTCATTCATTGTTTGCTTGTTTCGCGCATTATACGATCCAATGTTGATGATGGTTGTAATGTTTGCTGACCTCGGTAAAATTGGTATCCCTTTTTCTTGCATTCGGATGAGGTTGTGTAGTGCGCAACATGATATAATTATATCAATTTGTCGTTCTCTATTTATTTGAGACATTATGTTTTTTAAGATCTTTCAAGTATTCTTTAATACTCCAAACATTATCTCGATGAGGTTGAAGTAGGTAAGAGCGGGTTAGAACACGTTGGAGTAGGTTTGAGTAGGTTGGAGTAAGTTTGAACAGGTTGAAGGAGGTTTGACTAGCAGTTACCAGCTTCGAGCAGATTAGAGCGGCTTCGAGCAGATTAAAGCAGGTAGCAAGGTGTAAAATATTGAAAACGAGCAGGGCCGAAGTCCTTAGAAGACAAGAAACAATCAACCTACTTGAGTTAAATTTTTGTATGTTTTGTATTTAAGTTTTTTGAAAAAAAAAAATGACAATTTTATTAATAATACATCAAAGGACACTTAACATGTTTAATTTGTTTATTTACTGTCATGCTAGTCTACGGCGTCATTGCAGATAGGACTTTCTCAGCACCAGGTGTACATGTTTGTCTTGACGATGCTAATGATAATTATGTCCATGCATCGCCCTATAGGACACATTTATAACTTTTAGAAAAATACTAATAAAAAAATATTAACTCAATCAAGCTGGTTAGATTGTTATTATATTAGTATATTAAAGCAAACTCATTTAAAAATTGTGTCATCCTAATACTGCCCATTACTAGGAGTGTTTATATTATGTTTCGATTTGAATTGGTATGGTTTTCAATTATGAAAAATATGAACTAGAATTGGAACTAGATAACTCGATCAATCAGTTTTTTGATTTGATTCATCGGTTAATCAAAACCAGTAATATTCAAAATGTCAAACAAATAAAATAAATCATTTGCTTACTTCTTAATAAAATGAAGTGTGATGACAACTTATTGTATACGTCTTTGACTCTTTTTAAAGCATTAACAATTTTAATACTTCATGAGATACAAAAACATATCTTAACCTAACATATTACGTATAATTATTCCCTACAGCCACAATGGCACAAAGTTCATACTTAAAAATTGTTGTTGGGGGATATTAGTACATTACAATCTGTGGTTTTTTTGGGGGGGGATTTTCAAAAGTTACTAAGCTTGCTAAATCTTACCTGGATGTCCATAGATTAACAACCCAAAATGCCATGAAACAAATAAAATTTAAAAGAAAATAAATATGTATAAAAAAAAGGGTTCAGTTTGGACTGTTTAGTTAAGCATCGACTTTAAAATCTTGAAACGAAACTAAATCGACAAGTTTATTGATTTTCGGATTTGATTAATGGAGATTTAAATCGGTAACAATTTAATTTTTTTAACACCCTTGCCAATTACGGAACTAATCCTTGCTTAACAAAATTTGTTGTTTGAGTAGCATACAGCGATTTGAGTAATGGATCGCTGTTGTATTTTAGCGAATAACTGATAGTTATTTAACTAGTTGTTTAAAAAGAATATGTTTGATTAAATTAGCTGTTGGATTACCGATGTTCATAATATGACAAAAAAACACATTATTATTATTACTATTACTACTATAACTACTATATTAGTATTATTATTACTATTACTACTATTACAATTAAACAAGCTGTAATCTGATGCTAAATTAAAGACGGCATAGCAAGCATAATGATCTTCCACTGAATCAAATTAAAAAATTAAAACTGAATGAAGGGTCAAATGAAATGGCGAACAACATCTTTTGATTCATGTCCGTTGCATATGACAATGAAGAGCCTAAGAGGCCCTATTCAGTAAAATTAGCGGTTCAAGTAGTAAATAACGGTTTAAGTAGTGGATAGCGTTTCTAATTTAGTTGTTAGTGGATAGCTGTTTGGATGAGCAGTTCAAATAAATGTGTTCGGTAAAGTTAGCTGTCGGGTTAGCTGATTAATGTAAATTAACATAAAATGATATAGATAATTTTCAAAGATAAAATTTTCAAAAGGTATTTTTTTGGCAAAAAAATATGAAATGCTACTTTTGAATGCAAAACGTTAATACTATTAACTTTTCAGGAACGTTGCTTAAAACGCTAAACGCTACTTGAAATGCTAGTCAAAACACTACATTATCGAACGCTAAAAATTATCTGATGAATGTATTGATTTAGTCAAAACACCAAACGCTACCCTAAACACTATTACCAAACACGCTCTTAGGAAGATAAATTGCAAAACTCTAAATCCTTGCATGAAACATTACCGTGTGTAACGTTCTGTAAACACTAGCTCAAGCACTATGGCTCTATTCGGCAAAATTAGCTGTTTAGATAGCAGATAGTGGTTCAGGTAGCGGATAGCTGTTTAGATAGCGGATAGCGTTTCTAATTTAGCGGATAGCTTTTTAGATTACCGATTGAAACTAACGTGTTCGGTAAATTTAGCTGTTATGCTAGCTGATTAATGTAAATTGACAAAAAAGGATGTAGATAATTTTCCAAAGATAAAATTTTTAAATGATTTTTTTGGCTAAAAAATATGAAACGCTACTTTTAAATGTCAAACGTTAATACTATTAGCTTTTCAAAAACGTTACTTAAAACGCTAAACACTACTTGAAATGCTAGTCAAAATACTAGTTTACCGAACACTAAAAATTCACTAATTAATGTATTGACCGAGTCAAAACGCTAAACGCTACCCAAAACGCTACTGTCGAACACGACCTATATGCTAATATCAAACGTTAGTTTAATGAATATATAAAATTGGAACAATTAAAATTTGACCCAATTAAACACTAAATATTACTAATACACTGTTACCGACACAAGTTATATCATAATTTTAGATTAGTTATTTCCACCTTCTTCTATCCTTACTTATATCAGTTATTTGTTATTTTTCCTATCACTTATTTCATAAAATATTTAATTCGGGGTTTAGTCCAAATTGACCGCACCATGCTGTGAATTCCATCCTTTCTCAATAAACAAACAATGAGTTTCATTCAACCCCCCCAAAAAAAAAATCATCATCATCATCATCATCATCATCATCATTATTATTATTATTATTATTATTATTATTATTATTTAGGCCTTATTATTTTCAGTTTATTTTGACAAAACTTATTATGAGTTGAACTTATCTCAGTTTATCATGAATTTATTTACTAAATTTATTCTGAATTTGTTCACTGAATTTATTTTTGACTTATTCTGAAATTATTTACTAAATTTTGTAATGAATTTATTTACTAAACTTAATTATCATATATTTGTTTAATAATTAGGTTATTTTTGTTGCTCTTGTTGTTATTGTTGTCACTGTTTCTTCTCTCTCTTCTTTTTCTTGTTGTGGTGCCATTTTTATTGCTATGTATTTTCAATAAAAATAAATACAACAACAACTCTCAGTGTAGATCCCATCGTGAATTATCAATGGAAATAAATACATATATAGTAATTATTATTAATTGTATTGCCTACTATTTGTATTTTATTAGCCAAATTTTGAAAATAAGCCAAGCAAACAATTCACCCAAAAGATCAATTTAATGTTTAAAATATTACATGCAAATTTTTATGGAGTGGGATTTAAAAAATTAAATTATGTAAACAAATTTACAAATATTAGAATAACAAATGTTAGTAATTCTTGAAATGCTAAACTTTGATATTAGGCCCTGTTAGGCAAAATTAGCGCTTCTAATAGCGGATAGCGGTTTAGGTAACGACTTGCGTTTCTAATTTAGCTATTGACGGATAGCTGTTTAAATGAGCAGTTGAAATAAATATGTCCGATAAATTTAGCTATTGGGTTAGCTGATTAATGTAAATTGACATAAAATGATATAAATAATTT
Source organism: Carnegiea gigantea (assembly GCA_029747015.1). Taxonomy (NCBI): domain Eukaryota; kingdom Viridiplantae; phylum Streptophyta; class Magnoliopsida; order Caryophyllales; family Cactaceae; genus Carnegiea; species Carnegiea gigantea. The sequence continues at coordinate 850,387 of JAKOGI010000207.1, forward strand.
CTAAAAATAAAATTTTTAAATGATATTTTTTGGCAAAAAAAATATGGAACGCTACTTTTGAATGTAAAACGTTAATACTATTAGCTTTTCAGAAACGCTGCTTAAAACGCTAAACGTTACTTGAAATGCTAGTCAAAATACTATGTTACCGAACACTACAAATTACCTGATGAGTGTATTGGCTCAATCAAAACGCCAAATGCTACTCAAAACACTGTTGTCGAACAAGCCCTTAGTTAGAACTAATTATTGTTGAACTTAATTATTGAACTTATTCTAAATTTATTTGTTAAACTTATTCTGAATTTTTTTGTTTAATATATTTTGAACTGAACTTATTTGAACTTCTTTTTAAAGAAATAAGTTAAAAAAACACGATGTTACTGTCATTAATCTCCTAATCATTTTGATGTAAAGGTTGGTAGGACATAGATTAAACATAAGTGGCTAATACCGGCCACTAGGAATATTATTTTCAACTAGAAACTTACGTATTATAATTTATTATGATTTTTCTAATAATTTCTTACAACTCCGTTTATTTATTTTTCAAAATTTTAGTTTCTTTTGCTCCGTCGATCTAAAGTTACTTGTCCCTCTTTCTTCTTTTGGATGTCCGAAATTAAAGTCACTTTTATTATTATTGGTATTAATAATTAATAAGGGTCTTATGTCCCTTCTAAAAACAATTAAAAACATTGCATTGATATCCTTTTAAAAAAGTCTATTACCGAGACAAAGCTAGTAATTTGGGATGGAGGGAGCAATTTTATTTTTTAATAAATTTACGCGAATATAAGAGCATTCCCAGCCGTGAGCCTGTTTTTTAGCTCACGGGAGGGACCTACCATTGCCACATCAACCTTCTCTCTAACTTTTTTATCTCACAATCCTCACTCTCTCCAATGCAAGGCTCACAACTTTGACTCATCAAATAAAATAATACAAATAGACCTCACACCTAACCATACTTAATTGGTTTATTGTTTTTGTTTTGGTTAGTTATTTGGGTTTATTAATTTCGGAAAAAATAATGTGCACATAATAATTTGGTAATACAACTAATACAACAATTTTGTTAAAAAAATTACAATTTCTTTTCAAAAACCAAATAAATAATACTAATTTGGTAGAATAATAATTTTTTGGGGGTAAATAATATGCATATAATAATTTGGTAATAGTTGAATAATTTCTAAAAAAATTACAAATGCTTTTTAAAAATTCAATAAATAAATAAATAAAAATTTTAAACAAAAAAAAATCAACAAAACTAATCAAAAAAAGAAACACAAGAAAAATCCAAAAAAATAACAAAAACAAAAAAAAGGAAAAAAATAAGGAAAACAAAAAAAAAGAAAAATAGGAAAATTGGGCCAAAGGGCTGCTCACGGCCGCGAGCCCTCCTGCGGGCCTTGTCTCGCGGGCCTTGCACTGGATTCCCTCCCCTTCCCCCACCCGCTCGCCACGTCAAAAATTAGGCCCGCGAGACGTACGCTGGGCTTGCTCTAAGAGATGACAAGTAGGCCGTCTAGTTTGGTCCAAAATTGATAAATACGAACCACTAGTTCTATGACTTGTATTAGCCTAATATGTGAAAAGTAGAGTTCTGTTAGATTTTGCTTCCGTGCAATTACGTACGCCCAAACTGTGAATGGTAACTATAATAGGTCTGAACTATTGACCATTTTAGCCTAGGAAAAGCATGAAAACCATGGTTCTAAATTAATTTGTATTAATTTTTTCAAAATTATTATTTTCGAAGTTAATTATAAAAAATTAAACACTATTTGAAATTATTTAAAAGAATGTTTTAAATTCTTCTAACTATAAAATTTTTAAGATTTTAAGAATTGCTGCTTAATTAAGAAATCGACCTATCTAAACGATTATAACTCATGTGAATCATTCATATTCCTTTTAGAGTATTTTAGTTCAATAGTTTTAGAGCCGATCTATTACATTGATTCAAATAACTAGTCTCCTCTCCATCAACACTTATATTGTGCACTCAAATTATAGATCCTTTGATGTGCCGTGATCTGATTCAAACAAACTTTATTTTGTGAGGGAAAAAAACACCGTGAAATATGGGTGAGTTTTTAAAAAAGTAAAAGAATTAACACATATAATAACTCAGGTCTATAAACTCGATATTATGTAGTAACTTATACAGGAAATATATATCATACACCTAAGAGTGTGTACTCCTACTTGTTACGTATATATATTTTTTTAGTGTGTATTTGTCATACAGACAATTTGTAATATGTGGTGATGACCTTAGTTATAAGAATATATGCTATTAAGAGTATGATATAGACCTTGATACATATAACACATAAAGAATTAAGCATTGGCTTCTTTGTGAAACCCAAATTACCAAATAGTGAAGTACCCTATCTAGCGACTTATGAATTACCCCGTGTCTATCATGCTTTACACATATGACGCTCCCCCATTGAGTGCCGCAGAACAGGGGAAAGTCCCAACTTTGATACGATTTATGGAAACGAGAGCTCAATTGCCTTATATCGGGCACAGTTGGAGGGAGGTAATAATCCAAATCCAGTCTAAATGTTGAAAGAGATAGGTCTCCCATGAAGAATATCCATATTTCTTGCGATCTCCTTCCTTCCCAGGATCAAGATCGGAGAATAAAGAACCATCTCCATTTGATCCACCTAACCCAAATTGCCACCCAGAAGGAAACTCCTCTAAAACCCTTTCGTACAGTCAATTTTGTCAACCAATCCGCGTCAGAATCCCCATCTGCACACTATCTGTATCTGTATTCACCCACCTGTAAGTTTTTTACCCACAATCTACCCTTTGCTTCCTCTCATTTATATCTCTCCATTTAATTTAAAGCCAAAATCCCAACTGGGTATACTCTGGTTCTTCAGTCCATCACTTCTGTGGAAGGGTTTTAGGGCATTTTTCCCCATTACCCATTTCACAATTTCTGGTGAGTTCCCCCCCCCTCGTTTTAATTTGTGTGGATTGTGTTGGATTATCCTGTTGAAATCTGGGTTCTTTGTTATGTAGTCATACTTTATTGAAATCATGTTTTCCCTGCTTAACTGGGGTAGCCTATGATAGTGATCGATCTGCCTTGGTTAATCTTAAAAAAAAGTTGGGTTCAAGGTGGGATATTGGCGTTTTGAGTATTATATATTTATATACGTATTTGGATTTATTTGTTTACGTTTTCAAAAGTAAGTAGTTGAAGCATGAGATCCACTGGTTGTTTTTTCCTTTTAAAGTATTGTTTCATGTGTTCTTTATCAAATCATTAAACTCAAAGCGGATTGTTTCATTCCTGTTCATTTAGATTAGATAATTTGTCACGAGTTTGTTGCAAAAGGTTGACTTTGCTCTGATGAAGACACAGCGATATATTCCTGCAGAGTTTTGAGAACTCAAGTTAAGCAAAATCTTCATTGCCCCTTTTGGGAGGAATTCAATATCCAAACATGTCCCCTATAACCGTGGATGTTTCTCAGAATGGCCAAGTCAGCACAAGCAACTCAATTTTTGAGATTGGGGATGAGGATTTCTCAAGGTTGTCTGAGAAACCCAAACCCATTAACACGGAAAGGAAGCGATCCTTTGACGAGAAGTCCTTCAGTGAATTGTCGATTACAATGTCCCCGCGCCCCTTCTATAGGAATTCAGAGAATTCTTCTCGAGTTTTTGAGCCTGTCGATAGCATATATTCATCCGGTGGAAGGTCTGGTTTTGATACACCAAGATCAGAGAATGGGTTTGAGCCACATCCAATTGTAGCTGAAGCATGGGAAGCATTGAGGAGATCAATTGTATATTTCAGGAAGCAACCTGTTGGTACTATTGCTGCCTTGGATCACTCTGAGGAAAAGCTCAACTATGATCAGGTGAATATTCTTTACCTTATCTTCTTTTAAGATGTAAAGTTTCAGCTATAATTTGTTTCCATAATCATTGTGTGTCTTGTACTTTATTTAGAAAAGCTCTATTAAATTGTTGCCACTTGAATTTTTGAGCTAAAGAAACAAAATATGTGAACTTCTCATCTGCTTCTTATTAGGAGAAATGTTCTGATCATGGTTTCTTATATGCTCAGCTGTAAGGAAGTCAGCCTTCAATGCGTGTGGCAGAGTTTAAGGCTCTGGCGTTTATTTGTTTCTGGTGTTTGGAGTGTGAACCATCATCATTTATTACTGCAACAGTCTCTTTGGATTTAGGATAGAGAGGGGGGAGGAGGAGGGGGGAAAGGCAAAAGGGTTCATTTAAGCAGTTTCTCATCGCTTCATTGTTCATTCATCCCCGAAGTGCAGGTGAATTGACTGAAGCTAATAATTTCTATGCGTTTTATCCCATTGTCCTGAATTCCCCAACTGAGACAACCAATTTAGGTGAAAACATATCAACTTTTTGTTTATGTGTCTCCCCTCAACGATGATCACAACCTTACCTCAGTTAAGCTCCCTTCCCCACTGCTTTGCAAAATCCTGGACAGTATGAGAATTGATATTTAATTACTTAAATTGGAACTTCAAATCCTGTTATTCTCTAAAAGATGAGGGATTCACTGTCTGATTTTTCTGCAGGTTTTTGTGAGAGACTTTGTCCCAAGTGCTCTGGCATTTTTAATGAATGGAGAGCCTGACATAGTGAAGAATTTTCTCATCAAGGCCCTTCGCCTTCAATCATGGGAGAAGAAGGTTGATCTCTTCAAGCTAGGAGAAGGTGTCATGCCTGCTAGTTTTAAAGTACACCATGACCCTATCAGGAACACCGAGACATTAGTTGCTGACTTTGGTGAAGCCGCAATAGGAAGAGTGGCTCCAGTTGACTCTGGTTTCTGGTGGATAATCTTGCTTCGTGCTTACACAAAGTCAACTGGAGACTCTTCCCTCGCTGATATGCCAGAATGCCAAAGGGGTATCCGTCTTATCCTGAGCATATGTCTTTCAGAAGGCTTTGATACGTTCCCGACCCTTCTGTGTGCAGACGGTTGCTGTATGATTGATCGGAGAATGGTTTGTGCATTGAATCTTATCCTTTATATGCATAACTTGAAAAATGAAGTTGTCGTTCCTCTGTGTTTAGTCATTGTCACAGCACTGGTGTCCATATATACAAAGTCAGCCTCTTGTCCTTTAAGGATTATGATCAAAAAAAGGATTAACCTGATACCAACTAAATTAGCTGGATCCTCTGTGCTACAAAGTGTTGGGGGATGAATTAAAATAAATTTTGAATTCCAGCTAATTGATAACATAAGTGTTCATTGAAAATGTAAAAGAATTTATGCAAAATGTTAATTACCCTTTTAGCCCGTTTGTAACACACCATAAACTGCCTGTGAAGCATATAACCCAGGTGTTGGTCCTTGGACTAGAGTAGTCATAGCATCTCTCCGTCTTTGTTGCAATATATGATTCAGTGTCTCAGCATGAAAGGAGCAAATTGAGCTTCAAGAAAGTGGTTCAAAGGAGAACATGCAATATGTACCTGTTAAACAGAAGAGAACTTCTCTGTTGCTGCTAAGATTACTGTTGTAAGTCCCGTCGGGTTTGTCTTAACGAACTGCCTTTCAGTGGTAAAATTGGTATGTGATATGTGGAGAGTGGACAGTGGTTGACCTGTCGAGCTGTTCTGACCTTTTTATCCGCCTCTTATTGGGTTTTGAAGTCTCTATTTTAGGTGGTTGGTTCTCTCTATGATAAACACTATAGCTCTTCCTTGTCATGGTCCTTTGGTTTCATCCTTCCCCCTCTTTCAGGTTTAATAATTAATACGCGGAAATGTCAATGAAGAATTTAGGTAGCTGATCTAATGTTGGATTTTCTTAGCCTTGTTCTCTCGCCTACCTTCTTGCTGGTGGTGGTATGCTGAGCGCTTTACTTTTCTTTCTTCCCTTGTCCTTTCCTGTGAGTATGTTCCCTGTTTGTGTCTTCTTTTCTTCACATTCCTTTTGGCCCCGCTTCTCCCGTTTTCTTCATTCCCTGTAGACTAGTAGTCCATCTTCCAAAATCCAAACTGTTAGTGTAGAAGTGTATCAGGTAGTGGCCTACCAATATCAAAGTGCATCTTGGATCTAAAGAATGTGTCATTGCAGATAATCTTGTAGTTGCCTAGAGCAGTGATTGCTGTTCAATTGCTTTAGTGTGGTCCTGTGACGTAGCTTTTAGTTGAGGTCAGCAGATACTGATTTCTTTGACCAAACACTGCAGGAAAATTCAAAATACCAAGGCCTTCTCTATTGCTTGAGAAGCATGATTTGAAATTCAAAATCATCAAGGAGCATTTGAGGCATTATGCACTTAGTTTCTTATTGACTGAATGTCTTTCTATTCTGCTTTTATCTCTTTTTGCAAGATACATGTGCCGATTGTTAGTATATAATGTTATTGACGCTTTGTTACAAGTGGTCGACGTCATTGCATATGTTACTTTTTAATTCATTGCCTTAAAGTTATTGAAGTTTTGAGCGTTCAACATAGGCTTCTGACTTGAAATGAGTCAATTCTGTTTTGAACAGTTAATGATGGCATATGGAAACTGAATGATCATGCTTATTAAGTTAATTTTACTATGGTCTTGTTAGTCTCTCTAGACAGATTGATTATTTCCCATTGCGTATGTTCTTGCGGATTGATTTCCATGAATTATCCAAGTTGCGAATGTCCAATTAGATACCTTACTGCAACCTATGCTCAAACTTCTGTTTCGAACAGTTGATGATGGCATATGCAAAGTGAATGATCTTGTTTGTTAATTTAATTTCTCTGTTTCTTACTAGGCTCACTAGAGAAGTTCACTAAGTTCTACTGTGCACCACTCTTTTAAATTGCTGCTAAATAGGATCGGTGGGATGTTGCCATTTTATCTTAAATCATTTTGCCTTTACTAATGTACTAGTTTGACGACTTTGTTTATTAGGGTATTCATGGGTATCCGATTGAAATTCAAGCACTCTTCTTCATGGCTTTAAGGTGTGCTTTGCAATTGCTTAAGCCAGAAGGCGAGGGTAAAGAATTCATAGAAAAAGTAGTTGAGAGGCTTCATGCCTTGAGTTTCCACATGAGAAACTACTATTGGCTGGACTTGAAGCAACTCAACTGTATTTACCGCTACAAAACAGAAGAATATTCTCACACAGCGGTGAACAAGTTCAACGTCATGCCAGATTCTCTCCCGGACTGGGTGTTCGATTTCATGCCAACTAAGGGTGGTTACTTTATTGGGAACGTGAGCCCAGCTATGATGGATTTCCGCTGGTTTTGCCTTGGGAACTGTGTAGCTATACTCTCTTCTATGGCGACCCCAGAGCAAGCATCTGCAATCATGGACCTAATTGAAGCTCGTTGGAATGAATTGGTTGGAGAAATGCCACTCAAGATTAGTTATCCAGCCCTCGAAGGTCACGAATGGAAGATTATTACTGGGTATGATCCCAAGAATACTCGATGGAGTTACCACAATGGTGGATCGTGGCCGGGTGAGTTTCTGTTATCTTTCTTTTTGTTTTCCTTGTTGAATCATGCCTTCTATTTGAAACGAACTGCGCAGTTACCATAGTTACCTTAGATTCTCTCACGACTACCCATTATAGTATGTTTTATTCTTTTTTCTGTTTGCCCCTTGGGGGGGGGGGTTGTTGTGCGGGCATGTACCTTTGCATTGTTATTGCGATGACGATGTTTCCATTATGCCCCACTCCTCATTCACGGTAAAAAGAAGATTGGTGAACGAAGCCTTTTATAGTTTAGTCCATTGTAATTCAAAGTTGGGGGGGAGAGAGATGCTTGTGCCCTTGGATCCCCTGATCTGCTTGTAGGCTTAGTGACCTTAATGTCATGTTGAAGCTGTTCTACTTTCTGATGTCTAGTTTCCTTGACAAAACTGAAAGATTAGGGAGCTTTGGCCGCCTCCCTGAACCCCATTCCACAGGAGAGTGATTTTCCTTTGCAGTTGGAGGAAGCATTGTCTTGTGGCATACTTTAAAATCTCACAGCAGGCACCCTTAATGATTGTCAAATTATTGCCCCTTGGAGGTAGCTTAGTGGTAGAATGACTGGTTTCCAAAAGAAGGATTAGGGTTTGATTCTCTCTAAGTTGTAGAATGCATTAAAACTTACCCATCCAAAAAAAAGATTGTCAAATTATTGCTGCTTAGCAATTGTTAACTTACTGACTTTAGCGGTAATTACTTGTCATTGGACACTGCTGCCAAAACTTGACCAGGTTGGAGGATATTCAACGAGTTATTTATGTTTTGATGCAGGAGCTGGCTTTATTGGAACAATTCTGCTCATTTTTTGTTTTGCAATCTAAGGGAAATTGTTCCTTCTTCTTGAGGGAGTATTGTTGTTTTGCTTTTTCTATTTGTATTCGGAGATAGCATGTAAATTGGCAGATTGTTCACGGTAGTGAAGTTTGCGAGTTCCGTACCTGTTCTTGTAGATTCCTACCGCAAATAGACTGTGTGAATGGGTAGCTTGGGAAGGGTGAGGTCAGTTCTAGTCACTTTGGGGTTCCATTCAAGTGCATGTTGTTGGTGTGCTCAACAAGCTAGTCAAGAAAATGCAACCGATACTGGTTAGGAGTTAGGACTCTTGAATTTAGTTGAAAACTAATCTCCCTCTTTAGGGTCTGGCATTAGGACATTCTGGGTTGCTAATCAAATATTTGTGAGTTTTGGCAGTTGTTTATCATGTTATCTTCTCTAATACACAAATCATTCCATGAGTGCAGTCCTGCTCTGGCTTCTCACAGCAGCCTGTATAAAGAGCGGAAGGCCACAGATAGCTAAGAAAGCAATCGAGCTCGCTGAGAGCCGGCTGTTGAAAGACGGCTGGCCGGAATATTATGATGGGAAAACCGGGCGTTATATCGGGAAGCAAGCCCGGAAACACCAGACATGGTCCATTGCAGGGTATCTGGTGGCGAAGATGATGCTGGAAGACCCTTCTCACGTGGGCATGGTCTCCCTCGAAGAAGACAAGCAGATGTGTCCTCGCGTCAAACGATCGGCTTCTTGGACATGCTGATGTTTACCCTGCAGAAGTCCGTAACAGCCATCCTCTTAAGAACAATGGGGATGGTACCTTCTCTTTTTGTTCTGTTCTACCCCTCCTTTTTTTCCCCGGATACTTGTATCATTTTGGCTTGTTTATGGAGAGTTCATTTCGAGCAATATGATGTAAAAACTGTGGAACAGCAATTGGGTTTTCTTTCTGATGAAGATGGTGCTATGTGACCTGGAACTCATTTGTATGTTCGATTGCAAAACCTGTTTCTTACTTTGTTTTTTTTTTTTTTTTCTTTTCTCGAAAATTTTCATATTGTATCTATCATTTTTCATTGAAGATAATTTTTTAAAGCTAGTCAAGATGATTGTGTAACATTTTTATGCTTACAATAAGTTTTCAATTTTAATATAAGATGTTTGCATGAGTGCGAAGAAAATATCAACAAGAAAAGTTAGCATAAAACATTATTACTTGATTTGCCGGAAGTATGAATGGTCTAAAATATGCGTGTATCAAATAATAAGGGGAGGAAACAAATGGAGAAAGAAAGAAAGAAGGTTTGAATAATGCGTGAGAAATGAGGGAGAGAGAGAAGGTAGTGGATTGTATTCGTGGGTAAATTGGGGTAGAAAAAAGGGTAAATTAAGTTGAAGTACGTTGAAATGGGTTGAAATAAGTTAGAGTGGGTTGAATTTTTTTATATGATAAATTAAACCTGGTTAAAATAGTGAAAGTGGGTTGAAGTAGATTGAAGTGGATTAAAATAGGTTGAATTAAATTGAGGTTGATATTTTGAAATTGACTCACGAAAAGAACATACGCTAATTGGGTTTGGGTGGCTCGTTAGGTCAACGACTCCAGGGATGGGTAGACTTAAGTGGTGGAGGAACAATAAATTGGAGGGGTTTACTTAAACCCTACCAAAACCAAACGTTTCTTGGGTAGTGGTAGAGTGGATCTCCACTCCACGTATACTTTAATCCACCGCACCTGATTCGCTTGCTTACTCAATTCGTTAACGGTACCCGTATGATGCTGATTTGATCATGTGCTGAGGAGAAGAGTCGTGTGAGCGTGTGCAGCCTGGCGTTCACCTAAACCTCCCACTTGCCATTCAAATCGGCCACGTTAATCCCTTCCCAACCTAACTCCCCATGAAACACACCACTCTTATTAATAATGCTTGGTACTTACACGGTAAGCATTGAGCAAAATGAAACCATATGTGGATCATATTGGTTTTAATATCCAACCATTCTATCAAATTAGACCTTCATTTTTCAATTTCATTCAGGGTAAAGAAAGTGAAAAAAAAAAATTTAGAAAGACAATATCCGTAATATTGTTTCTTAAGTTATGCTATTTGAGATTATTGTGTAAATTATATCTTGGAAAAGTATAAGATAACTTTGAGTAGATAAGATACAAACTTAATTAAGTAAAATTAATCCAAATAAATTACTTTATTATGCAATATTTATCAATTGTCACAACACAATAAAAAGCACCATATCTCCAAATCAATCAACAACTATATTGAAATTCATTCAATACCTCAACCACAAAACATGCTTCTCAAAAACACATATCCTTTCTTTAATTTCTTTTCTTCTTGTTCCCCTTGTAATTAGTTAGAGCATAGGATGCCCCTAATAGATATTTTTTTAAAGTTCGAAACACATTCTGCAACATAGAAAATATTGTAATTTTAAATACGAATAATTAAAGTTTTGTTTTAAGTAGACCTACAATTTGAGAAAGATTTTACCTTTCTTATAAAATAAAAATAATTAAACTAGTGACTTAATAAATATTGTACACATAATTTATTAGTTTGTGCGTGAGTAGAATGAGGTGGGACATGTAGTAACTCCTGAGAATGAAGTGAGAGGAGGAGATTAGGAGCTTAAATTAGATAATTAAGCAAGGAATTAGGAAAACATATGGAAGGGGTTGCTTCATTTTATTTATTACCATGAGCGTCCCTTCCAAACGCACGAAAGCCGGTGGCCTAAATTCGCTCCTCCACCATCTTTACTCCTCATTTTCTACGGCCTACTCTTTCTCCTTTGACCTTTGACCTTTAAAGCTCTCCTATCAATACCGTCCCCTTTCTCTCATTTCCAAATCCATTCCCCTTCCCATTTCCATTTCCAAAAAACCAGAAAAAAAGGAAAAAGGAAAAAACCAAAAAAAAAAAAAAACAACAAAAAAGAAGAAAACCAAATTCATACACACTAATCGCCTCCCCCTTGACGCAGACTGTAGAGAGAGAGGGAGGTTTTTTTGAGAAAGAAAGAGCTAGAGCTCTAGAGAGCGGAAGAGGAGAGACACTCAGACACGTGATGGGGATGAAGCGAGGAAAGGGCGCATTGCACGCTGTGACGCTGTGGGTGCGGAGGCAGCCACCCAAGGTCAAGTGGCTCCTGGGCTTGTTCGCCGCCGTCGCCGCCTTGGTTTTCCTTCGCATGGTCGTTCATGACCATGACAACCTCTTCGTCGCCGCCGAAGCCGTCCACGCCATTGGTATCGCCGTCCTCATCTACAAGCTCACCAAGGAGAAGACTTGCGCTGGTTCATTTCCTCTCTCTCTCTCTGCAATTTGATTTCGTTTGTTTGAAATGTTTCTTGCTTGCTTATGCCTCTGCATGTTCGATCTGCTGATAATTTTGGTCTGATTGTGTTCGATTGGTGCCGATCATTCATGGTTATCAGTTGACCGCAGGGTTAGGGTGTACCCTTTTCTGTGATTGCCTTTGATTGCACTCAAAGTATTCGATTTTGATGTTGACCGTATTTTGCGGGAGATAAAAATGTGCTTAATTTGCTTCCTGTCTTGTGGCTCTGGATTTTGATTCAATTGTGAATTTTAATCGTCAATTTGTGTTTTTATTCGTGATTTATTTGACTTCGTCATGCATAATAGGGTGGATATTTGATATTGGAGATGTTTTATGGAATACATTATGCAATTTTTTGTCCATTTGGGATTAGTTTCAATTAAGTTGTAGAAACGGAGAAGAATGCTATGATTGAGTTCGGTTTTCGATTATTTCAGATTAAATTACGGAAGAAAAAGCTAAATCTTTGTGAATTGTGCTTTCAGATTTAACTTTGAAATCAATGTTACATCCGCAGCCCACCAGGAAAAGGGAGGGAAATATGAAAGCCTTAGCCTTAGCTTTAGCTTTATGCATATCCTTGAGTGATTTTGCTGATCTAGTTCTAAGTATATTTCATATTTGTTTTAACTTATATGCTGCCTAATGAATTTGCTTGACAGTATTGGCACTCGTATTGCAGGCCTTTCACTCAAAACACAGGAGCTGACGGCTTTGTTTTTAGCCGTTAGACTTTACTGTAGCTTTGTGATGGAGTATGATATTCACACTATATTAGATACAGCTACCTTGGTGACAACCCTCTGGGTTATTTATATGATACGTTTTAAATTGAGGTCTACATACATGGAGGATAAAGACAACTTTGCCATCTACTATGTGGTAAGCCTATGATAGTCTTTTTCTCCTTCTATTTACAATATATTTTGCTTGTAATCAATACTAAGTGTCAATTGCTGGGGTTTATAAAGATGCCCTCTTTTCTAATATATGTTTTCCAAACTTAAAAAGCGTAAAAAGACATGGATGCCTTGGGCTTCTCTTATATCTTTTTTGTTCATGTTTATGCTCTTTTCAATCCAATCATTTATGAATTGGTCCATTTTAGATATTTGCATATGAGGATTTCCAAGTCTAGATATCTACATCCAACGAAGGATATTTGCATATGAAGATGCAAGTCCAAATTGGGTTCTCTTGGCGAATGCAAGTGCATGGTGGAATTCTAGCTAGATTGACTGATTAGAAACGCTAAGGGATATGATTAGCTGGAGTTGACATTATAGTAGGTGGTAGAGTTCTTGTGCTGCTGAGAATATTAGCTATTCCGCCTAAATGCCCATTCAATGTTCACAACGTTCTGTTGATTTTAGAGTCACTGTGATGTTGCAGGGATGTTCTGTTGCTATTTTAGAGTCACTAAGATGCTAAGCCTTATATGGGGCAATTGTTCTCTATATACCCATGGGGTAATAAAATCTTGCATTAAGCTATTTTCCATCTGATGTTGATTATATTTAAATTGAATGTAGGTGGTACCCTGTGCTGTAATGTCTTTGCTGATTCATCCTTCAACAGTCCATCATATTATCAATAGAGTTAGCTGGGCATTTTGTGTTTATCTGGAGGCTGTTTCGGTGCTACCTCAGCTTCGAGTCATGCAGAACACCAAGGTACAGGATTATTTCTTTGTCAATTCCTACTGACATTGAGTTGCTCTATTTTTCCTCCTTTTGATTGCATGTCACCTATGTTTTCATCATTGTCTGTGGTATGACATTAGAGTCATGTTCTTGTTTTCCCTTTTTTTGGGGGTACGAGTGGAGGTCGGAGAATCGTTGATGATTATATTTATCCCCTTAAGGCTAAGGGGGTAACGGTCAGCAAAGTACGCTGAGTTTGGAAAAAAGGGGCCCTGTTATGACTACTTGGAGATACTACTCAACGAATCTTACTTGCTATGATGTTACATGCCCATTTTCATTGCAACATGTGCAGGGTATTCCCAGAAGTTTATGTATTAGTTGTCGAAGTGGGTCTTTGCGTGCATTTGGTTGTAACTTTCTATGTCTTAATTCCCTGCCACTTTTGCTTTCTTTATCTCCAGATTGTCGAACCATTCACGGCTCATTATGTATTTGCCCTGGGAGTGGCGAGGTTCTTAAGCTGTGCTCATTGGGTTCTTCAGGTATGCAAACTAAATAAATAGTTCAGTCTTTTTTAAGAGCACATTTGTTTTGCATGCATGTGCACACACTAATGGCTCTTTCATTTAAGAAAACAAGTCTCAATATAATGTTGTGCTCGGTTTACTGCTTGGGACTGTTTTATGTCAAATTCAATATTTGATTAACTCTACATTGGTTCTTGATGCTCTCTGGCCAACAGTGGCTTACCACCTAGTCATCATTGGTTTCTAAGCGTGTAATTGGGGGAACTTGAGGCTTCCTTTCATTTTGCAGGAAATTTTTATGATCAACTTTTGAAAACACTGTTGTGGCTCTCGTTCCAGGTTAAACGTTTGTCGTGTTAGACCTGCTATAATAGCCTTGGGCCTAGACGCCTAGTTGCTCGTCCTTAGGTATAACACTGACTTTTTGGGGCCTGATTACTGGAGTGAGATGAACAGGGTTCGAGTAGGCAGAAATGTAACTCCTTACTCAGAATTTCTGAAAAGTATATGTAAGAGGCAAGAGGTAACATTGGTGGAGGGTGTCGCTCAGTGGAAAGCAGAAACTTTTTAGCTGTTGATTCTTGTTTTCTAAGCAATGTCTTTTTTGTTTTTTGTTTTTTTTGCCTCCTGTTGAATTTGGATGTATGGTTTTTTAAATCCCCGTAATGTGGAGCTTAGTTATGTTATGTGGGGACATGCATGGGAGACTTAAATATTCTGCATTCGGTCTAGGTGTTGGATACACGTGGTCGTCTGCTAACGGCGTTGGGCTATGGCTTATGGCCTTCAATGGTGCTGCTTTCAGAAGTTGTTCAAACTTTTATCTTAGCGGATTTCTGCTACTACTATGTGAAGAGGTGGGTATTGTGCATTATGTGACTTGAATGGATTCGAAAAACTGGACAATGATCTGCTTCAACTCTGGTAAATTTCTAGTCGTGTTAGTCTAAACTGATTTTTGTCAAATTTTCTTGTTTGTCCACAGCCTCGTCGGTGGACAGCTCGTGCTTCGCCTCCCCTCAGGAGTGGTGTAAATTAAGCAACAGCTTCAGATGATGCATCCCCAGTTTTAACTTTAAAAAACCCCAAAAGTGTGGTACGGTCATGTAGTTTTTGTCGACACTATCCTTCCTGTAATGCTAATATCCTGTACAAGCAAAGTGCCTTGTGAAATACCGGCTCAGGGGATGTATTAAGTTATGGAAGACTCAGCTCAAAACTTTTAGCTTTTGAACTGGCGATCTGCTTGGGGTTTTATTAGCCTGGTTCACGGTTTAGCATTCGCTAGGAACACTTTGTACACTTTCATGTTTTGAGTTATAATATCCCCTTTTTGTTTTCTATCCCATATAATCAGATTCTTAATCAACTAGTCTAACACTTACTTCAAAATCTTCTGCCGCCCCCCCCCCCCCCGGCAAGATTCCTTCTTTTCAATGGCGTTTTCATCTGATAGTGATTTAGCTTTGAATTGCGAAGGGTATTTTGAAAAAATGGTAATCCGGTATCATGGTAGGCTTGTCATTGCTGAAGTGCTCTCGCCAGAACTGGCGCCTTGCGAATGTGGCTTTCTGGGTTCCAAAAACGGAATGCCGTGGGTGCAAGATTTGCTTGTTGTAATTGCAATGCAAGATTTGCTTCTTGTAATTGCAATGCTAGATGTGCTTGTTATGATATGCAACGAAGTTTCAACTTCGTTTATGCCCGTAGGCAGCCTTGGGCGAGGGTACAATGGGGTGGATCCTTTTACCCTTAAAAAAAGAGAAGGATAGGCCGGTCATTTTGGCTGTTGACTTGACATGCTCGATTAGCAACTGGCAACCTTACTATTTGTCGCTTATGTTTCATAAGGGAAATAATCACTTTACTTAGGCCCATGCTCGATCAGCAACTAGCAGCCTTACTATTTTTCACTTACGTTTCATAAGGGAAATAATCACTTAGTGAGGCCCTGTTCTTTTTGCGATTAGGAGGATTTAACTTACAGTTTACATTTTTTACAATTTCTTATAGTTCCTTATATTTTTAACTAAATCCTTTAACCTTCTTACAGGCCTATTATCTTTTGTAATATGATGCAGTTGTAAGAAAATGTAAGGAGTTGTAAGAACTGTAAAGAAGCTGTAAGAAGATGTAAGAAACTATAAGAAGATGTAAGGAACTGTAAAAAAGTGTAAGGACAAATGTAAGGGGTTGTTGAACTATTAAAAAGTTACATAGTATAATATTTAGAAATTTATGCATAACTGCTGGTCTTTAATGTATGAATTGTAAAAAAAAATTATTTTATGAAAGTAAATCATTTGTGCCATTGATATTTATGAAATAAATTTTATAAAATTGTTAAACAAATTATATCTTAACATAAACAAAAAAGTTTTATTTTTCTACGATTGTCATTGTGAATGATAAAAAATAATATTGAAATAACACAATTAATAAAAATAAATCTTTAAACAAGTCAATTAAATCACAATATGATAAATTCAAGCCAACAAATATATAGAATCAAATATGTTCTATACTTGAGGCAGTTTTTTGATATTAACATTAGTTTCACCTCCCTATAAACAATTAAAAAAAAAACCCTAAAAATAAAATCCTATTTAAAACAAACATTTTGGAATTAAAGAGCAGCCCGGTGTACAAGCATCCCGCGTTCACGTAGGGTCCGAGAAAAGGCCCTATCCCAAGGGCTGAATTATAGGTAGCCTAATATGACTTTGTCAGTGGCTGATTCCAAGGTTTGAACCCGTGACCTTTTGGTCGCACGGAGACAACCTTACTGTTGCTCCAAGGCTCCTCTTCAAACATTTTGGAATTAAATTCAACATAATATTCAATTAACGATGATAGCGACCAAATTGTCATGGATAAATTTCTAGATGAAATAGCTTAAACACTTTAAGTCATCTACAGTTTGACTATTTTCACATATGATTCACGTTGAAATTTAAAGATAAATGCGATTTTTGCATTATAATTTTAACACATGTTGATTTATTTTCTCTATAATGGTATAGATACTTCATGTCAAAACTCAACTATTAATTTACATCATTAAATTTGTTAGATTTTTCATATTGGTGGTATATAAATATATATATATATATATATATATATATACACACACACACACACACACACATATTTCTATGAATATGAGAAAAAATAGATGACAAGTTGAATGTTATAAAAAATATATAAGAAGATTTAAGAAAATGTAGAAGACACAAGGAGATATAAGGAGATGTTGTTGAAAAATATTTGGAGAATAATATTCAATGGAGACCTTTCGCTTTCTGTCAAAATTATGATGTTGCATAAAACATGATCAAATCTTCCCCCAACAGAAAATAAAAACAGGAAATGATAAAATTATTTATCATTTGTTGATTAAATTCAATAATAATAATAATAATAATAATAATAATAATAATAATAACAACCTCCCCCGCCCCCCCCCCCCCCCCAAAAAAAAACCACCACCACTTCTTTAGCTACCTTAAAAGAGTTGCCACACCAGAGTCTCCAGTCTGCGGAGCAATATAGACCTAGGAATTGGATGCATTGACTAATTGAGTAGCACTCATAATGCATTATCATCTAAAGGTAAGCTATTAAAGAGGGTTTGAATATTGATCCGAGTTGCCCACCATGCCAGAACGATATTGAGTAAGTGTTACAACGTTACACGTTAACATTATGGGATTTGGCAATTTCTCATAAATAGTTGACTAAAAAGCTTTTTTCAGTTAGCACAATATCTCTTAGGCTCTGTTTGGATCTTAGAAAATTTGGTGGAAAGAAAAAAATTTGAAAAAGTTACTTTTTTTTGTTATGTTTGGTTTAAAGAAAATCACAAAGAAAAAAAATATGGAGGAAAATTAGGAGGAAAAATTGCTAGCAACAAGTGATAAATTTTCCTCATAAAATTGTGAGGAAAGTTTGAGAAAAATTCCCACCCTCCTCCAACCTTACATTGTTTAGATGACATCAACATAATTCAAATAGTTCATCAATATTCAAATTTTTCATCCAAATTCTTGTATTTTTTTATCAATCCAAACAAAAGAAAAAAAACTCATTTTCTCCTCACTTTTGTTTCCTTCACATTTTTTTTCCTTCACCTTTTCTTTCCACCAAATTTTCTAAGGACCAAACGGAACTTAAGGTTGATTTGCACAATATGACAAATAGAAATTTTGTGCAATTTAGTTGTTTGATAACCCTGCTCTAGAGTGCATTGCTTTTTGGTGTGATACCTTCTTCCCAATGGGTACCTTACTCAGAGCTAGGCTCAATTGGGCAGAGTGAAAAACTAGGAAGATTTCACTGTAATCTCATTCAACATCTACTTCCTCCATCAAATATCGAAGTATTCACTAGCTAGGATGGTTCAAACTGTGAAGATGATTCATCAAAATCAACTTCAACGAAGCGAAATCTGCTGTAATTGTAGGCATGAGATTTGTTATCAGAGGTTGTATGGGAACTTCATTCTTGCAGGCTGTAGATTGATGGAAGATCCATCAATATTGGTTGCTAAAGCCACCACAATGCGAGATGGAATCAAGGTAGCCAGCAACATGGGATTTAAGCACATTGTGGTTGAAGGGGACAATAAGCTACTTATTTAATCAATTTGAGGAGAAGTTATGGTACTGTGGTAAATTCAGACAATGATATGCATGCAGTTCTTAGACATCTACTTTTTCTACTTCCCCTATTTGTAGGGATTTTCTTTACATTTTAGTTAATGATAATGTACTTAGGATTCTTGAAAAAGGAGTTCCTCATTTACCTTATCCAAAAAAATAAAATAAAATAAAATTGAGGAATAACATCGTTCAAGCATCAGCGAATGCCACTAAAAACACTGCACATGCAGCCATTAGATGAAAAGTGTCTTTAATGCATCACTTTTTCCTTCTAATTTCTATTCTTATATTATACATATATTTCCAAAATTTATACCCCGTAGAAAATAATTAAGCAACATTGTAAATGTAGAAAGTAACATTAAGAAAAATGTTTATGGAACTCAAGCTTTATATATGAATATATAAGGATAAATTTAAACATTATAAAAATATTGGCAACATAATATTGAATAATGAGCATATAGATTCAAATTAATGAGCATGCATTTACAAAGTAATGAGCATCAGGGGCGGAGTCAGGATTTAAAGCAAGGGGGGCGAGATCAATAATACACATAACATAAACTTTAATAGTTCTAAAAATGAAGTACGTAAATCTCTAAATTCTCAATCAAGAAAGGGAAAGACAAAACCTAAATTTTTAATTGATGAGTAAATCTCTAAATTAACCACTTATTCAACACAAATTCAATTAAAAATAGTAATTTAAACATAAACAAGGAAGCAAATACAAATAAAATTAGCTCAACTTCAAATCTTCAACCAAGAAGACAATTAGGTTAAAAACCTCATTTTTCAATTCATGAATCATAAGTAATTCACTAAGTTAATCAATTATTTAACATAAATCTAACCAAAATCAGTAAAATAAACATAATTATTTATAAAATAACAAAATTAAAAACAAAAATTGAGAATTTTTGGGAGTTACTTTAAATTGGGATTTGGGACTTAGGAGGATAGCTGAGGGGGAGTGGAGGCGGCGGCACAAGTGGCGGTATCGGCAACTGGGCACTGGGCAGAGAGTGAGAGAGAGAGAGAGAGTATGTGGGACTGGTGGCCATGGCTGCGTGAGTGTTTGAGTGAGCCAGTGAGGGGCTGAGGACGAAAGCAGAGAGTCTGGACAAGTAGAGAGTCGAGAGGACTGAGAACAAAATAAGAGAAAATAAAAGGGCAAAACTCAAAAAAACAAAAAAAAACATAGAAGGTGGACAACAGAAGGGGAGTCAAACCCGTGACCTCTACAACAAGTAAGGAGCAACCGACCATCCTACCACGCGCACATTTGCTAAATATATGTCAACTAATTAATATATATCTATCTGTTTTATCCAGAAAATATCCCATATTTAATTTTTTTTTGAAAAAGTTGGGTGGTCAATTGACCCCCTTTGCCCCAATGTGGCTCCGCACTTGATGAGCATGTTCCAATGAGCGTATATGTTCTAGTTATTAGCACACACTTATAAGGCAATGACTCCTATGTAAAGTGATGTATGCAGAGATAAGACTGCTTATATCTAGATCTTCCTCGAACCTGCAAAAGGAGGACCTACGCTGGGAGTTGTTGATAAATGAACATGAGAACATAGAATATAACTGTATGAGCATATATCTAAAATTCAATGAACATAAAACGTTGAACTGATGAACATTTTGGTTTAGTCTTATAAACATAGACCAAAGCACTTAAAAATATTTTAATATATAATCATAAGTACATAATGAACCAAGAATTAACTCAAATTAAATTGAAATAAATATTTAAATTTACCTTAAGTGCAAAAAAAACCCTCAACTAAACTATAAGTCTTTTGTCATTTAGGTTTAGTCTCATGATTTATGAACGTATCCTTGACAAATGGCAATAGCAAAGGATGCCCTCCTGCACCTTTGCACTCAAGAAATAATAATTAAAAAAAAGTACACTGCCGTATATAATAATGGAGTTTTGCTTGGTTGCAATGAGAGTTGACTAGTTGTCCTTTAACAAAAGGATGCGTGGACGAGGGGCCCTTGAGTTGTGAGGCCGTAGGTCACGGCTGGGTACAACTAAGCAGGCTCTGAACCTGGGCATTACCTTCTATTGACTTATGGGCCCATTTTGGCAATAGGGCCCCATTCCGGGCCCAACCAGTGAAGTTAGCTTTGCTTTCATTAGACATGTCACACTCTCTTGGTGCTGCAATCTACACGCACGAGTGTACAGTTCTATTTGTCTGCATTTATATCGCTGAAGTCTTGATAGGACAAACTTATGTGATTTGATATTTGTTTATCCTTTAAACATTATTTTATGTTTGAGTTTACTTGATTTCGAAAGCTAAAAACTTGAAAGAGAGTAAGATTCTGATAAAGGTACGTTCTTTTCAATAAGCAACAGAGACTATGTCTTGTAATTTTATGCACATTTAGTGAAGGACAAGTTTGTATAAAGAAGGACAACTAATTCAACAATTTTAGTTGTTTAAGCAGTTGAATAAAAATGACAATATTTGAAGGCTTCATGTTGGTGAAGGCTAGTATTTGATTCTTAATTAAGACTATGATGATAGAAGTATAAAAATGAAGGCTTCATGATAATGAGTGGGATATGATGCGTTGGGACCATGACATATTGCATTCGTACATGTTCAATCAGTTTGTAGTTTGTACATGAATAGACAAATTTTACATCACATAATCTTTTCTTTGGTGTTTAAATCCTTCGATAATCATAGTCGAAGGAAGCACTGTCTTACAAAGGATAGTGATTTCTCAGAACAGGCATTCACTATAATTTATCGACAAGCATCAATCCAAATATTTTTATGTATGCTAATAATTTTCCCCAAGGAAGCATGGCATCTTTGTATTACTCATTGTGATTGAAACGAAGAAAACAACAAAAAGGGAGCCACAGAAGTCTGCAAGTGGACACCATACCATATAATTGAAACAATTTTGATGAAGAATATGCCAAGTTTTTATAATGCTGGGCGATATTAACATACAGTGATCATGATCATGTGATTTGTCAGGATCAGCCTGAGCAGCCCCCCCCCCCCCCCCCCCAAAAAAAAAGATAATACAGTGTGAAGATTTCTGAATTGAACTGAAAAGCTTCAAAAGAAATTAAAACATGGTTACATGCATATGGCCTCGTTTGACAAACAGCCATGAGCTATTTGTAATTTTATATTAACTATTTCTATTAGCTCACTGTATTAACTGTTTGTAAAAAAGTGTTTGATAAAATTGGTTGTTTATGCAAAAGTTATTTGATAAAATTACTTTTCTACCCTTAACTCTACCTTATTATTTACACACATATAATTTTTATTCTTTAGTATTCTTCTCAAAATTTATAAATCAAAATTTAAGTAATATGCACAATAACATTTATTCACAAAATCCTACTTTGTTAATTGTACTTATATTTATCTAATCTTCATTTTAATATTACGAAGTAAAATTTACATAATATCTACTACCCATAAGATTGTTTTCTTTTTTTTTTGGACATAGAATTTGTTTATTATTAGTCTATTTTTATTTTCAATATGTGGTGAAATTTATATGATACTTAAAAATATATATTATGTGAAATTAATTGACATAAATGATTTCACCTTTTTGTTAAAAATGACAATTGGTGTAATTTAGGTCAATCTTTGGACATTATGATCATTTGAAAACCAAAATCCAAAAAACCATTTGAAAAAGCTACTTGATTTAGCTTTTTGATAAATAACTTTTTGGGACAAAAAAAGACATTCCAAACAACTATTAAGTAAACACGAAAAATAGCTATTTGACTCAACCAAAATGCTTCCACACAACTAATTTTAATCAAAAAATTATCCACACAGTCAACATCCAACACCTCATAATTATTTGGGGACTTACATTAAAGAGATCTTATCACGACAATATGATAATGATAATTGATATACTCAAGAACTGCATGCGTGGGGCTTGCATTGGTCCATGGATATTGATTTATTGATGATCAGGACTTTGTTGATTGCCAAAAACACTGCCACTAAATTCGAGAGAGATTTTGGTGGTGGTGGTGTTTGGCCTCTCAAAACATGCCTCTTGGCTTCCATTTGCTAGTCGACTTTTTCTTTCTTCCCTTTTGTTTTCATTTCTCTCTTTTGTTCCCTTTTTCTTTTTTCGGGGGTTTGGCTCTGGTTTAGATGGGATATATAAAGGGTAGGTGAGAGTTACATGTGAGTTATTCTCGGAGGAAAATTAAAATCTTTGCGACAGTTTTTTTTTTTTTTTTTGGGGAAAAGAATTCTCGAATTCAAATTATAATAATTCTATTATTAAATTATTACAAAAATATATAAAGTAATTATCTTCTTTGAATGGTTAGTGGCTCCCTTCTAAGTCCTTGTACAGAATCTAATTAGAGCTAATATGCGTCAGGAGAGAACAACTTATAATCTAGACCTACAATGTGCATATTATAATTGTACAATTCCTGATCTAGGGAAGATGAATGCCCTCCTAAGATCCATATATGCCGAAGCAATATTGTTGCCACATGAACTGTGCACCTACACTTATTGGCGTGAGAGGAGCACATATATGCATAAACCATTAGCGTTTCAAGTCCGAGTAACAATCACATGTAAGGACGTATGATAAGGCCTATACACTTAAATACAACTTTGACCTTGTACCATGCATTGGTCACGTCACATCAAGACCTAGGGATTTACCTTTTATTAATTAATTGATAATACGAGTTCTAATTCATACTCCTTTCATATACTAGAGACAACTCACGCATGTGTTGAGATTTCTACATTCAACATTGTAATAATTTAGACAAACACTTGATAGTTATACATTTTCCAAACACTCTTTCTCAATATACGTGCGTGCAACTGTATCATGTAATGATAAATGATTTGTGTAACATAGATGAGGCTAACATTGTCCTCATCATAGCAGTAATAGTGACATTTCTATGAACATTAAGTGTCTCTAGACGTACTAAACATGTAATACTTATTTATAATTATCACGAAATCTTAAATGAGTTGAACCCATGTTATTGGGTTCCATTCATGTGTCACAATTAATCTCTGTTTAAGTTTAAATCAGAGTGAAGTAGTGTACGCTGACATTCGACCATATCGCAGACCGCAACTCACCATGCAGGCTGTGTATCTACGAACCCTAAAAATTTGGTATAGATCAGTCTGCCACGCCACCACGGATGCTTCTTGGCTCAAGTAATTTGGTCCTAAAATTCAGTGCAGAAGATTTTCTAGTTAGCCAGGCATGCGGAGTAAGGATCAGAGATCTTCCTGAAGGTTGATATCTCAGCTACCGAATTATTTGCTTCAGAATTAATGATTGATTATCATTATATGCTCATACACAGATGCATGCATGGGGCTGATGATTCCAATAAACTATATATGCCACTGTCTCATAGTTCATGTTGCATGGATTCCTACAGCAAGTTGCCATGCTAGCTCGTCAGAAAAATAAAGCATTCTGAAAGCAGGGATTCATCACTTCATAGTGAAGAGAGACTATAATATACGCCAATTGAACAACTATATTGTAAGACTGTTAGTTAAGACCATGCAATATGTCACGGATAAATATATTCTGACATTGACTCTACATATCTCTGCCAAGAAAGTAGGGCCATCCAAATGATTGGGTAATGCCAAATGCCATTAGTTCTCAAGGATTCTTGACTTCGACCTATGTTGAGACAATCTTAATTTTCTTTTTTCCGGCCATTGTATTTATTTGTCAATTAAGACGAATAAAATGTAACTGATTTGACAGATTAGGGTTGTATTGTATTCAAGCATGTGTGTGTGTGTGTTTTAAAAATCTATTATGTACATTGTATTCAATTAGCTTTTTACGATGTTTAATGGGTGGTCAATTTAACTACCAAAAAACTAATTTGGTGGAGGGGTGGTTGAGTCACCGATTGCAATCATCATTGTATAGGATTTGAGAAGCAACTACATGCACATTCACAAATCTGTTTTGGTAAGATCTTGATCTTATCACAAAAAAGACAGCTTAGGAACATGAAGTGGTTGGAACCCACAGGCAATCCAATGGACAACTGTATTCACAAGAGGTTACACCTTATCTTACACTTCTTGTAAGTATGGGAGCTAGGAATTACATGCATAGATATACACTAGCTTCTCTCCACTTGGATAATTAGTCATGTAAAATTCAGATAAATTTGAGCGATTAAAAGATGTGGATTGTTGTGAGCAAAAAATAGGGGCGATGCAGAGGTATGGTAATTTATTTATTTATTCTTTTAAAAAGACCGGTAGGTAAGTTTTCACTTATAAGGCGGAAGAAGTAACCAAAAAGTAAGGCTTGTAATTTGACTGCAAGGCCTTGTCCGTGAAATGCGGTTCTTGTGATAAGCTAATCAAACCTTAATTTTATCTTAATGGAATTGCATGATACATGTATATATATACCTCTTTTTTTTGGTTCCTTCTGCTTCTTTCCCAACACGAGCCAACTCACCTTTGATTTGTAAAACGTTAATTTCAAACTAGTGTTGAATAACAATGGTCGGACTTTCACTTTCCTATAGTACGTACTAGCAGTGCTTAGAAAATGTAACACTAGCTGGCCCATCTAATTAAAACCAGGGGCAAACATAATGAAATTGAAACCATGGGAGATGAGACTCACACAAAATTAAGAAACCGGGTTGGTAAATTAAAAAAATTAAAGCTATTATATTATGTATTAATTATGCAACCAAAGAACTAGACTTATAACAGTTTTGCGGTTGATTGAATATATATATATATATATATATATATATATATATATATATATATATATATATATATGTATATACAAAGCTGCCAGCAAACTAGGTTATGTAATGTGCCAACTCCTACAATATTTTTTAAGAATTTTAATCCTTCAATAATGAAGGTTATTGATTCTTGTCCATATATTCCTCTAAAATACTCGATTAGATGGGTTCTTAATTCAAATTAAAATTTATTCTAGTATTGTTTTAACAGGAAGGTGGTTGTACTTGCCATGCATGGCTGCTCAGGACGATTAGGGTACGCCATTGTCCTTCTGAATTTTCTTTTCCTGCATCTTTTTCTCCTCCGTGTTTATAATGTAAAGAAGCCAAGGGTCCGTGGGACCTAATCCCACGGATGGCTACAAGTCTACAACTAAGCAGCTTTGAACCTGGGCATTACTTTTTTTTGACTTTATGGACCCATTTCGACAGTAGGTCCCTTCAATTGGCCCAATCAATGAAATTCTCTTTGCTTTTCTCAAGACATGTCACACTCTCCTCATTCTGCATTATATGATTGCCAGATATATAACGCTTTCGTTTGTTGCATTTTGGCCATATCCTCCAAACCACCAAAAATACTTGTGCACTCTACTGCACGAGCAGTGCAAATTTGGGGGCCTAATTAAGTTTGAACCTTCAACTTTTTTTGTTAAGATAAAACTAATTTTATTACAATTTCAACATTAGTCTGATATCTAATATGAGTGACACATTATGCATACAAAATAATGTAAAAAACTGTTTTTTGTGGGGCGGGGGAGTCTTGCCCCCAATGAAGTACCACCCCTGTACACGAGTCTGCAACAATTCGTGTTTTTGGCCCCCGCCCCAAACCCTTTTTTGGGGAGAAATACACCCATTTATTATGTAAGTTTGATGTTGAACCAATTAGATAGAAGTCATCGAGTTAGAAGAATATTAATTTTGTTTTAAAAAAGGACTTTAAAGTCAGTTTCTCATTTCTTACATACTTTTCTTATGAACATTCGGTATTGATTGAGATAGTCTAGGTAAGCTCTCTATATAAAAATCATCATATATAGTTATTTAAATTACACTATGTATATCGCCAACTTCACGTCTAACTAATTGAGGAATGGAACATCATGCATTTGGTTCATGCATGATATATAATATTTATATATTAATAAAAACAACTCTAAAAATTGTTCTTTTCTTGGGTTTTGGATCCTCCATTTCACTAAAGTTGAGCTACTGTTGGCCCAATTAGGAGT
The DNA here is from genome assembly GCA_029747015.1 of Carnegiea gigantea. NCBI lineage: Eukaryota > Viridiplantae > Streptophyta > Magnoliopsida > Caryophyllales > Cactaceae > Carnegiea > Carnegiea gigantea. Next base: position 876,929 of record JAKOGI010000207.1, read on the forward strand.
AGAGCTCTCCATTACAAATTTTCTCCATTCACAAGACTCCAATTGAACCCGAAACTTTGTTTAAGGGGAACAAGACTCTAAAAATTGTTGTTAAAATTTAAGTTTAAATTGCACACAAATTATTCACTATGACTTATTGGCGAGCATCAAAATAAAAATTTGTAAGTTAAATAACTAGCTAACCCTAATTGACGTATGAAACTCCTCATGTTAATGGGAAGGAAGCAAGCAACAGAGGAAGGGAGGGATATGAGGAGGCGATAAGTAATTAAATTTAAAGCACAAACCATATCATGAAATAATGTTGATGAAGATTATGTGAAGATTTTATGCTGCCAAAAATATTAATAAGATAGGCTATGATATTCATGTGATTTGTCAGGAGAATTCACTAGCGTTTAAAACTTAGGGCGAAGATTTTTGAATCGAAAGACTTTGTTGTATTCAAACAAAAGGTAATGCATGGCTATTCTATATATTATATAATCTATGATTCCTCAAATAGTCCTGACAAAAATTTGCTGTACTGAATCTTTTAGAGAAATGGCGATTATATATGAGCAGGTAGAACATGTATTAGCCCAAGGGGGAAAGAGGGGGAATGTATTCGACCTCAGTCATCCAAAATACATGTGGGGCCATGGGGACTATCCTATTGGCCCATGTTGATCCTTTAATGATTTGAAGACTTTGATTGATTGTAGAAGACTTGTCATCGTATCTCAAATACTGTTGAATTACAATAATTTGAACTTTTAGCGTGGTTGAAGTTATTAATTAGAATTTAAGAAATACGTTTAGAGTTCTAAATTCTCAACATTTTTATTATTAGTAATGCATACTAAGGAAAAATATACCCCGATGCTTCTATTTTTGCTCGTAACTGGGTAGTTTTTTAAAGTCTGAATTAGTGGTGGTAAAAATGTTGAAAATTAGAGCGTTTAGGTTTATTTCTTAAGTTAGGATCATTCGCTAAACTTTGGCAGTGGCTCAAATCTTACCCTAATAGTTAAAAATTAGGTCCTAGATATACTACGTCTTGCTTGAATATGCAATAGCATCTTTTAGGTTTTTTAATCATAAGTCTAGAGAGTTTGACTCCTGAATATCAACCCCCCCCCAAAAAAAAAAAGAGAGAGAGAGAGAATAGGAATACCTAAATCTGCTCAACATCATGTGATTTTTCATTCATTATTGCGATCTAACACTACATTTCTTGAAGGCTCATGCGTCACCATGAAAATATGCAACACATGGCGGTTCGATTTGTGTTGGGTTCAAATCGTATTGTCTTATTGAGTCAAATTTTTCCATCTCCAATTGCAACTTGTCAATAACCTTTGATTTTACCCGCACTCGAAATCGCAAAATTCAGTGCATAAGTTTTGCAGCCAATTACAATTCAAGATCGCATCAGCGATCTTAGTCATCACATGCACCAACTCAGTAATTCCAAGTTTCAATCAGGATCTATATGATCATATAATGTAATAGCAACTTTGTAGTATTAATATTTGAGCATTGATTCCGACAGCTAGCTGCTCTGCTCGTTGGTCAAATAACATATTTCCAGGAAAGAACATATGGTAGTATTTATTATTTAACCAGCACGGGGTGTATATACATCGCATCTTGTTCATTGTGAAGAAACTCAACATAGATGGTTTTCTTTCATTTGTTCTGCACTGCATCCTTAAATCATGCAGAAACATTTTAGCGTAGGCCAATGCAATATATTATTAGTTGTCTGACATTAAGTTTGGCGCCGCAGAATCTCTGATCGATCATCGATCTTTGGTGGCTCCATGACCCAAATGATTGGCTTCGACCGGTGTCAACAATCTAAAGGCTCCTTGATAATACATGATCGAATCCTTAATCTTCTCTTATGTAAGATGAATATAATGGTAAGTTCAGTCAATTTGGCTGGTGTTGATCAATCATTAGTGTAATACAGGACATTTGGGAACAATTTCATGCATACCATATATTGCCATAATGCCATGCCCGTAATTAACATTTGCCTATAATTTAACATGTGCCTATGATAATTAATCTCTACTATAAGTCATAACCATTTTGGTTTTTCTTATCAAATATGATATACATTTTCATCATCTTAGATTGACTATTTCTTTGTCTTTTTAATCAAAGGGACAAAGTTGATAAGGAACTTGGAATATAAAACACAAATTAAACGATATTTCTGGGAAAACCCTACATACATTTGTCTAGGAGTTACTTGATTTGGTTCATAACTCATAAGATCAAGTTCAATGCCAAGGACACTTCCCATAATAGGAGCCATCATTTTTCCCCCCTAAGTAATTGTAAGAAGTAATTGTAAGAAATCACCAATAAAAATGCAAATATGCATTCTGTTACTTTGGGCATGTCTAAGGATTACAATTGAAGATCATATATTCTATCTATGCAAGCTTTTAAATGATTTCTTTTTATTTACGGCATGTTCTTTTCGTTTTTTTTATGGGGGACATGTTCTTTTCGTTGGCAAATCAATATTTTTATCTACTCTAGATCTTTTCAATCCTTATCAATTTTACCTATTTCAACTAACCCCCCCCCCCCAAAAAAAAAATCAATCTTTACCAATATTTCACAATCTTCACCAATATTCCTAATCCTTAACAATTTTTTTCCTCTCATTTCCACCCCTACAAAAATTTCCCCAACTCTTAACAAAATTTTCTAATCTTTCCTAATTTTTTTCTTTTCACCAAACTTTCCAAGGTTCAAACAGAACCTTAGTCCCTGAAAATCCTGTATTTCTCTCCTCAGTCTCCTGTTATATGTTGAATGTTATAGTAGCAATCAAAAGGCATATGACAACAATACTTGCACGAGATGCCTTCCCCCTGTAAGCAATAATATAGTTGTGCTATCTTATATTTTATAACCAGTTATTTAAAACATTGCCCATTTTTTAAATTACAGTATTGAAAATAAAGGGAAAAAAAGAAGAGAATAAAGACTCATATAGAAAAGTAAACGATGATTGGTCTCTTCTTAATGTACATGATTTAAACATGCAAAAGATATAGAAAAATGTTAAAAAAAAAAAAGAAGAAGAAGAATCAATGCATATTGTTGGGTTTCGTGGCCCAAAATCTAAGAAACGGCACGGTGGGACCGTGCTACGCGATACAGACGTGTCAGGCCGAAGAAGCGACGACGAAAGAAGGCAGAGATTTGGCACCGGTGAGCCGTGCCAGGTGGCACGGTCGTGCCACCCTAGCACCCTGGCACGGGGTGACCGTGCCACCCAGCACGGTCATGCCGCGTTCCTAGTTCGGGCGCGAGTTTCTTGGCGGCTACGGTTTGCGTATTGAGATACAATCTTTGTGGCGGTTAGGGTTCTCCTCTAGGAGTTAAACCCTAGATTTTTAGACCCTATATAAAGAGACATTGTCTAGGATCTAAAATTACTTTAGACTTCAAATTACCCAGGAATTCTATAACACATTGAAAGGTAGAGAGTGTCTTGTCAGATATTACAATAGAGATTGTAATCCTGCTGTTAGATCGAATCAATTGTTGTGGTTGCGATCACTTTGTACTCTCCCTGCTCATATAGTGGATTGATTGTTCTCGTCGCCGTCCGTGGTTTTTCCCGCATCGAGTTTCCATTTAAATCTTGTATGTTATTGCTTTGTTCCTGTTATCGTTCATCCTATCGCTTCCGCTATTAGCTTACTCTAATTTTCCTAACAAGTGGTATCAGAGTCTTGGTTTAGGATGTCTTCAATTATGAAGGTTGCTATTCAGAAATTTGATGGAGAGATTAGTTTTAATATCTGAAAAGCGCAGATGAGAGCAGTTCCCATCCAGCATAGGTTATGGAAGGTTCTGCAAGGACCTCACATGAAACCCGAGAAGATGACTGATGAACAATGGACAGTAGACCAAAAGAAGAGGAGTGGATCGTTGACAGACGAGGAATGAGAGGAATTGGAGTTGAAGGCAGTTTCAGCCATTCAGTTGTGCCTGGCGCCATATGTCATGCGAGAGGTGCTCCATAAGGCAACTGCGGTGGATCTTTGGGTTCGGTTGAAGAAACTCTACATGACGAAGAGTCTCGCCAATAAGATCCGTTTGAAGGAAAGGTTGTACACCTTTCGTATGGCTGAAGGAACCCCTGTTCAAAAATATTTGAATGAGTTTAACTCTATTCTTGTTGATTTGGAGAGTCTAGATGTCAAGATTGAGGATGTGGATAAAGTTATTCTGCTTGTTGTATCTTTTCCCCCCTCCTCTAAACACTTTAAGGAGATTATGCTATATAGTAATTCTAATGCTATATCGTTTGAGGATGTTAAGTCGAACCTGTTGTCTAAGGAGAAGTTTAATCTTGATATTCATACTGATTCTGCTGAGGGATTAGTAGTAAGGGGTAAAATAACTGAAAAAGGGAATGGTAATAAGAGTAAGAACCGTTCTAAGTCTAGAAATCCTCACGTTGGTAAGACCTGCAATTACTGTGGTAAATTGGGTCATATTATTGTTAACTGTTGGCAATTGCAAAAGAAGAGGGAGAAAGAAGAAGATAATTCTCATGAGCCTGCTGAAACTTCGTTTGCTGAATCTGATTCTGATGGTAATGTTTTGCTTGCTACCTCTACTAAAAAGGGGAGCGATTCTGATTAGATTCTTGATTCTAGGTGTACCTATCATATGTGTCCTCATAAGGATTGGTTTTCAACATATGATCCAATTGACTCAACTGTTGTTCACATGGGCGATAATGCCAATGTAATGTAACTGGAATCGGTACTGTTAAAATCAAGACCCATGATGGTGTTGTCAGGACTTTATCGAATGTTCGTTACATTCCTGACTTGAAGCGTAACCTCATCTCTTTAGGCACCCTTGAATCCAAGGGGTGCAAATATTCAGGTGAAGGTGGAGTTCTGAAGGTCTTGAAAGGCAGTCGGATTCTACTGAAGGATCTGAGGCATGGAAGCCTCTATGTCTTACAGGCATCTACTACGACAGGTTATATGAAGAAAGGTTCATATAAGTCTTCTCCCAGAGCTAAGTTCAAGCATTGCTTGGACCTAGTTGGCGTTCCCAATATTTGAGCGCCCTTCGGGGCATTGCCCCCCACCCTTTAAGGTGCGATGACGGTGCTAGAGAATTGGTGATTGTTGGTGATTTTAGTCCAAGGTAGAGATTGTTGGGTTTTGTGGTCCAAAATCCAAGAAACGGCACGGTGGAACCGTGCTAGGCGACACGGACGTGTCAGGTCGAAGAAGCGACGACGAAAGAAGGCAGAGATTTGGCATCGGTGGGCCGTACCAGGTGGCACGGTCGTGCCACCCTGGCACTGGGTGACCGTGCCACCCAGCACGGTCGTGCCGCGTTGCTAGTTCGGGCACGGGTTTCTTGGCAGTTAGGGTTTGCGTGTTGGGATACAATCTTTGTGGCGATTAAGGTTCTCCTCTAGGAGTTAAACCCTAGATTTATAGACCCTAGATAAAGAGACATTGCCTAAAATCTAAAATCACTTCAGACTTCAAATTATCCCTGAATTCCATAACACATTGAGAGGTAGAGAGTGTCTTGTTAGATATTACAAGAGAGATTGTAATCCTGCTATTAGATCGAATCACTTGTCTTGGTTGCGATCACTTTATACTCTCCCTACTCATATAGTGGATTGATTGTGCTTGTCGCCTTCTGTGGTTTTTTCCCGCATTGGGTTTTCACGTAAATCTTGTGTGTCATTACTTTATTTTTGTTATTGTTTTAAAATTTCTAAATATCTGTTTCATCCTATTACTTCCGCTATTAGTTTGCTCTAATTCCTAACACATATCAATGACCAATCCAATGGGAAGAAAGAACTGATAAATTGAATTAATATGTAAGGAATATTATACATGAATAAAGAGTTCCACATCATGAGTTTGAAGAGAAAGACCATAATATATAAGTGAAGTGGGCCATTCCTTTTAATGTCAATTGATTTTAGGATGTAATGTCATTTGGGCTTGTTGTCATGGTCTTAGTTTAATTGTGCTCCCTCTTAGATTCTCCCTAACACATGGTATCAGAGTTCATGCGTTGATTTTTTTTCGAAGAGACTCATGTGTGAGGAGAGATTGTTGGAAATATCACACATGAGTGAAAAATATCACATCTGGAGTTTGGAAAGAAGGGCTCGATGGCATGTATGACCTCTTGGGTGGTATTATGAGAAAGCACCATGGACAAGCGTAAAAAATACACATGGAATGTACAGTCTTTACTCCTAGAACAGAGTGAATGATATAGAGGCTCAGTATAGAGCGGTATGCGTACTCTGTGGAATAGAGTGCGAGTTCTTGATGGTGGCTTAGTACCTTGGTAAGTACTTCCGTTCAAGGGGCAGCTCATGTGTAATGCTGTTCGGACGAGACTCAAAGCTTAATGGGAAAACTCTTGTGAATATCACACATGAATGAACATCAAAGGTTTGAAGAGAAGGGTCATAATATATAAGTTAAGTGGATTAATGCTTCTGTTGTCAATTAATTTTAGGATGAAATCTAACTTAAACTCGTTATCATGACCTTGATTTGACTAGACTCCATCTCAAATTCCCCCCAACTTAGTATTTGGATCTAACCCTTAATCAAGCCTAATTAACAGTCTAGCTTCAAGGTTCTTTAGAATCCGCGTTCCAAAAATCCAAGTCAAGCTGGGATGCTCTACAACGGCTGACGTAAAAAATTTGAGTTTGGGGGGGGGGGGAATCAAAATAGTAGAATAGAATTCTAAGGGCTGTTCTTTTCATTAGTAAATTGGGGTTGGTAAAAGAGTGAAAGTGATTGAGGTAGGTTGAAGTGGATTCAAATTGGTATTATTTGTTGAAGTGGGTTGAAATTGATATATTTTTTGAAGTTGGTTAAAATATTGAAAATAAAATTTTGAAAGATGTGGGTTGAAGATGGTTGGAGTGGGTTGAAGTTAGTTAAAGTGGGTTGAAGATGGTATTTTTTATTGGAATGGATTGAGATTAGTTAAAATGGATTGAAATGAATTGAAGTGGGTTAAAGTGAGTTGAAATAAGTTGAAATTGATAAATTCAAAAAGACCAACGAAAAGAATAGACCCTAAGTTGTAGTGGACTCTGAACAAGGACAAGGACAAGACTTGAGGTTGAATTTTGACACTTTCGAATACAACAAGCAGGAATGCAGTATTCTGTATTCAACGTTGAGAGTTAGTGGCTAGGTCCCATTGGTCACGAAAATTTAAGGGTTGAAAAGCCACGGTTGGGTTAGAACCAGTCATATACAAAGGAGCAACGCAATGTGTGAAAATTGAGTCATGTTTGAATACACGGAGTTGTTAGAGTATATAATCTATTCTTAAACCTTTAAATATAAGTTTGAGCTTTTGATTGAGTTAATTTTTGAACAAGAATTTATCATTGTTAACTTTGAGGAATATGGGAAATAGGATTCCAACAAGTTTTCTTGTAACTTGGTTTATGACTGTTGAAGTCTCTGATGGGTCTAACTCTGTTGATGTACGGTTTGGGTTCCCTGCTCCGTCCATAACTGGATCAGTAGGTCTGACCCTATACAAGGGAGTTACACTTTAATTGGTGCGCCAATTATCATCCCAAAAAAAGACCAAAACAAAAAACCTCGAATAGACAATAGAGTAATAAATGGGAACAAGTTGTGACAAAGCGAAAAGTAATTGTTTCAATCGAAGAATTAGAAATTGTATTTGATTCTGTAGATGCTGCGTTTCTTTTCACACATCCAACCAACCAACTAAAAAAATAAAGGATATTTTTATGATGATTTTTTTGGGGGTACTATTAATTATGAAAGAATTTGTCAAAAATGGCCCATTTTGTAATCTATTCCCACAATAAGTGGACGCGAAATACTAATCCGTATTTATTCTTTTTAATAAGCAGTCTATAATTATTACTCCTACAGTTTGTCGACTACATAGTATGGTCCTCCCTAACTCCCTTCCCATAGGCTTCGTAGTCTACCCCATCCCGCCAAGGGGGTTCATTCGTTGCACATAAGGCTATTCCTAATATAAAATAGATGTCAGCCTGCCATATTCCAATTACTAAAGATTAGGCTCTTTTTGTAGCCTTTTTACTTCCTCGGAACAAAATTATTAAAAAAACTACCAAATGTACTGCAACTCTGCAACACTCCCTTATTGGCTTCTCCTGCCCTCTATTTATTTTATTTTTTTTGTTTTATTTATATGACTTATTTTTTGATAGGATTATTTATATGATTTATGATAAAAGAAGAATCTATTTTTCATATATGTTGAATAATTTATGACAGTTAAGATCTTCTTTTCACCGGCCAACTGCTATTATCCCCTACAAAAGCCGGAAAAATGACGTCGAAGAAGCAATGAGACATGGTCTTCTTTTGGTTTAAAAAATCCCCCCAAAAAAAAGGATCTCTGGGGTGAGAATAAACAAATTCCTAAAACAGAAGAAAAATTGGCTTAATGAGTAAGAAAGCAACTAGCATATGTTAATATACTCTCTGTTGCCATAGAGGGCAATTTGAAATGAGCTCAGCTATTGCCTGCTGTCTCTCAATTTCGTTAATGAAAGTCTTACTAGGAAATATATATATATATATATATATATATATATATATATATATATATATATATATATATATATATATATATATATATATGTTACATGCCATTCTCACGAAATTTCTAAGATAATTAATTTTTTTTAAAGAATAAAAGTTAGTCAATTAGCTATGAAGGATTTTCTTTCCCGAAATAGGATTTGAGAAAGTTGATTACAATTTGGAAGATTTTCTTTTTAAAAATGAGAGAATGTTTAACCATGATAATGCATTATATATATTATGTTATTAACACCGTTCTCAATATTAACAAAAATAAAGTATTATATTATAATAAAATGAATACACCGATTATGAATCATTATTGCGCGTGTTTGGTTTATAATTTTTACCCCAAATTAGGCAACTAACATGGAATACGATAAAGGCACATAATCACATACATATATTTTATATCTTATTTACTATAAAAACAAAATCATTATTATTATAAAATAATAAAAGATATTGATTTTCATCATTATTATTTTTTCTATCTCTTTGAACATACATACAAATATAATAATGTTTTGCTCTCAAAAAAATATAAATACAAATATAAATATTGAATATTAGAGATCATGGATACTATAGAATTATATTCGCAGATCTTATTCTTGTGTATGCAATAAACTACCACAACAAATCATCACTAACAGGTACCAAATTGCTTTCAATTTTTACAGTAAAAGAGTTCAAGCGAATATCCTTAATGTAACATACATGACAAACTCTTGGCCTAATTCTATATCAAATTTTTTTAACTACAATTATTGTTATTTAATTAAGAACACATTTATGACCATCTTGAAAATAATGTCATCAATAATTTGACCTTTGTTAAATTTTTTCTTATTATTTTTTCACGAAAAAATATTAAACATTACACGCTGACTATTTTGGTAGTTTTTTAAATCAAAATTAGATAATTTTTTGGACTACAATGCTTTCAAAATTATTATAGAAATACAATATTACAATTGCTAATGGAAACATTTACTAATTTAATTACTTAATATTTAGAACTTTTTATCTAATAGATTTGTATCACTTACATCCCTTATAATAACTATTTTGACTTAAAATTACTAATTATTTCTCAAAAAATCTTAAAAAATTATGCATGAGATTGTTGCTAAATAATTTATTGTAATTTTTATAAATAATTACTACAATTGAAAAGATATCAGATGTATAAAACTACTAGTTAACAAGTCAAGACACATTTTTTTCTTCATGCGGTAAGCATTTCATCAAGAAAAATGACAGATGACACGGAAAATTAGCCATGCATCGAGTGTGTCTTAGGAGCTCATTGTCTTGTCTTTTGGCTCATCTTTATGGTAGCCTTGCAAACAAATAATCACAAAAACCGACCCTCTATATATATATATATATATATATATATATATATATATATATATATATATATATATATATTATATATATATATAATATATATATATATACATATATGTATGTATATACACATATATATATATAGACACACACACACACACACACACACACATACACACACACATATATATATACACTACAAGAAAAACACCAAATAAAGACGGAATTAGTGACGAAATAAGGTTTATCAGCAACGGAATTTTCATATCAGCGACGGAATACGGCTGTCGGATTTTCGCTTGTCGCTGAATATCTGGCGATGGAATTTTAAAATTCCATCGTTAATGGCGACGGATTTAGCGACAGAAATTACGACGTACTTTTTTTTGGCGGGAAAATTGGCGGGGCACCGTGGCGACGGAATGAAAAATCCGTCGCCGATAAAATTCCGTCGCCAGGTATTTAGCGACGAGCGAAAATCTGACAGCCGTATTTCGTCGCCAATTCCGTCGCTGATATGAAAATTCCGTCGCTAATAAACCTTATTCCGTCGCTGATTCCGTCTTTGTTTGGTGTTTTTCTTGTAGTGGATGTGTGTGTGTGTATATATACATACATACATACATACATACATACATATATATACATACATACATACATACATACATACATACATACATATATATATATATATATATATATATATATATATATATATATATATGTATATATATATTCGTCGCCTTATTGTGCCCCAAAAAAAAATAAATTTGCCATTCCGTCGCCGTTCTGCGGCTAGGTTTCTAATTTTTTTTAAAAATAAAAACGCTTGTTTTTGATCGTATCCCTTCGTACATACATTTCAATCTCTGCAAGAAATTTACAAGATGTTTGCACTCAATCAACATCTAGTGGTTTTGAATATGATTTCATTTGAACCGTTCTTAATAATTTCAAATCACACAGAGGTGAAATATCACATCCAACGCAACACTTCCAACCAAGGGTTTTCAATTCACAAACCATAAGTTCCGAACAAAGTCTCTACATTTCACAAACCACAAATCCAAACAAACCAGAAGTTGCTAGTAATTGAAAGTGAAGTTATATGTTTGTAGAAGAGGGAGAAGCAAGCGTCAAATGGGAGGAAAATGAAATAAGCACCAAGGGGAGGGGAGTGAAATAAGCACTAAACGAGGGGAAGCAAGCAGCAAGAGATGTACTCCATAAAGAACCTAGCCGGAGAGCCACCAGTTGAAGGAAGGCTGCAACCAACTCAATCACCAAGGTAAGGATCATCCTCTTCCTCGTCCTCTTCCTCACCTCTTCCTCATTATGTTGCGAGTGGTGAGTAAATGGTGGCTGAGGTTCCGAACCAGAAGCTTGTTGCATTTGAAAGAAAGTTTGGAGGCGCTGATCGATGCTCATCATTTGTTAGTTCAGTTATTGGTTGCTTTGGGTGAGCAATTTGTTGGATTACTCCAGTTGCTTACATTTCTCCATAAACAACCGGTAGCTTTTAGCTTGTGAAGTTAGCTCACCCCCCAAGTTGGTTACTGCGTTCCTTAAGTTATTGAGCTCTTATTGCGATGGCATAGAACCGGTACCTGCTGACAGGCATTTAAGTGAGGTACGCATTAGTATCGCAATTAAGTAAATTCATTGTATAACCATGTTCATTGAAACTTTAATATGAAAACTGTACTAGATCTTTGAGTGGGAGTGAAGTAACCGGATTCCCTAATATTGACAACCCCATCACCAATGCCATAAATATGACCCTTCTTGTTCTTGAATGTCTTCACCCAAAACTCATTTGGGTTTAGAAGTGGCTAGTTTGGATCTTGAGAAGTGTCATCCCCGATCCCTTGAGAGTTGATAACATTTTGAAAATCACGTTCAAATGATTCCTACAATACCGCAACGTGCGCACGAAATCATGTATACTACAATTACTGAAAATATAGTATACAAGTTCATGTTGAACTACCAATGAAGATTGAGAATAGCTAATTGCTTACATATGTTTGTTATGATTTCTTGTCAACCCAACGGGCATCTTCTTTGTCATGCAGTTTGTGAGTGCGACCGAATAATTCAACAATAGTGGGCTCCGTCCCAAGTTGTTTCCTCTATATACGTGCCAGAAAGAATGAATCAAGCACAATACAAAATACAGTATTAAACTTAAAGAAATACATAGCAAATATTAATTCATTTACCAGACGCCGCCTATGCTCATGCATAGGGATCGAGCCACAGGTGTGGAGAGATAGGCCACCACTTTCTGGAGTTCCCAGTTGATTCTTCTGGACTGTTTCACCCAATTTCTTGTAATGTTCGTATGCCCAGTGTTGTTGGAGTCCCTCCCATTGAGCATCATCGAGCCCAACAGGCTTCTTGTTATACTTCCTTGCTTTGCCAAAGAAGTCTCTCAAGCGTGCATTGTCTCGATTTTCAAAATTTCTTCTTATATGGTCCTCATGGACCGGATCCCAAGTAAACCACTTCTGTAATTTTGAAAACAACAAACACATCAAATAATACAATAGTAATTTATCACGTTCATAGAAAATATTAATACGTAGTCACTGTAGTTATCTTGAACTCTCCAAACCATAAATCTCGTACTGGTTTTGACACTTTACTCCAATTAGGCCAAGCTCCGTCATATTTGCTTTGAAATATGAGCGAAATTCCACTAACAGCACCATCATTAGGGAAAAACCTAATTGAACATAACACATCAAATTGATTACTTGTTTTGCAAAATTCATGTAGTAGTTCATAAGATATAACAAATGAAGACTTATCTGTTACCATCTGACTCAATCCAAATCTTACCTCGAGTCCTCTCATGACTGGATTGTGCTTCACTTTCACCACTTGCAATGTTCTCTTGGGATTGGTTAGTGTTAGGGTGAGTCGGTTGGGAAATAGGCTGCACGGTATGAACAAGATGGGGTTTTGGAGGAATGTTGTAGGCAAATTGGCCATACATGGTGCTTTGGTTAGGAATGTATGAGGTCTGATGATGGAAAACCCCAAATGGGGAAGGTATTGGTCATGAAATA